>VZRO01004822.1:1015536-1106233 GCA_013397915.1 Daphoenositta chrysoptera | reverse complement strand
CGAGCGGGGAAGGGCCGAGCCGCCCTCCCCCGGCGGCGGGCGGGCAGCCGGGGGTCGTGCCTGTGCCCCGCTCCGGCGGCGGAGCACGGGTCAGGCGGGCCGGGACAGCGCTGGGCCACTTGCGGGAAAGCAAGCGAGAAAGAATGGCTTCAGAAGCTGTGTGAGACCACACGGGCCGGTGTTCGGTTTCTCCGTGGAGCTCCACAAAGCTCTCATCCTCGATGTCGTGGTCTGCTGTGACCTACCTTTTACTCCTACTTTTTCTTTCATAGCTGTAATAAAGGGGCAGTATCTTGTGAGTGCGTTTTCTTTTTGTTAGGGCCGTTCACTGTACAGTATATGCAGGCACTTCTTGTAATTGGTTTTACAAGGAAGAATGGGTTTGAAGCTAGTTGTACTTATTATCAGGTTTTCACCGAGTGGGAGTGGCAAAGCTTCATAGACAACATCAAGGTGGGAAGAGCATGTTGCAGTGAAGCATTCTGACCTTCCACACAGCATCCTTTATCCATCTAGGATGTCTCCTCAAGCCCTTTTATAGATCCTGTGCTTCCTTCCGACCCTCCCCAAATAGTTTGTACTAAAACGAGTATTCAAGCCTGTTCTGAGCCACATCTGGGCTGTGCGCAGACACGACCACAGACGTGTGTGCCGGGCAGATAAAGGGAAGGATGGAAGCAATGATTATGAGGGCAGTGGCAAGACTAGGCCCGAGGTCAGGAGCCACACGTTGGGAATATTTTACAGGATTGTTTTGCCTTTTTTTCTTCTTTTTGACTGTCGTCTTGTGTTCAGCCACAAGTTGTGGTCAGGAGTCAGCATGAACTGCGTTGTGTCCATTTCACCAGTGTGTGTTTACTCCATTGGAGAGGTTTAAAGGAGGTGCCTTGTCTGGACGCAAATACCTGCTGTAAATGCAGTGCTGGGCAGTTTGTAGTGTCCTGTATTGACATTAAGAGTTGTTATGTCAGTCTGACGTCAGTTGCGTACAACATTAATATATTTACTGTGTTTTGTATGGGTTTTAGGAGCCCAGAGTTAAGTGGACTTTGTTCTGTCTCCAGTTGTTTCATCACTAAATAATCCAAGATGTTTGGATAATTTAAATATGAGCTAAATGTACCCCAAAGCATATTTGCACTTGTTTTAATTTTATGGTTTCAGTTTGTTTTGTTCTTTGGGAATAAAAAATTCAAAGTTGGTGCAACAGCAAAATACACTGTAGTATTTAAGTTCCATAGTTTTCAGGTTCATGTTTTGATAAAACACTTGGTATTTGTATTAATTTACTAGAAGCATTGTGAATCTAACAAGTTACATCAAAGCAAAGTTTATATTTAAGGGTTTATTAAATAGTGAAAGTAGTTATTTTAAATTTTGTTGATGGTTATACATGTCCATAAATCTACTAGGTTGGGCACAAAGCATTGGTATCTGCTCCTCTTTTGCTACAGTTAAATATTAAACACATTTTCCTTACTTGGGATTGTTGTCTGGCTCTTTTTTTGTGCGTGCAGAAGGGGAAAAATCTGTCACAAAATTTTATGGTATTAAGTAGGTGTCTGTTCACATTGTCCTTCCAAAAAGGCAAGATTCGTTTATGGATGAGATTCTTTGATGGAGTTCATGAAATGAACTAGGTATGTTTTACCAAAAATCTTGGTGTCATCCTGAGTTGTTGGGTTAGAAATCATTTAGTCCCAGTCTCTGCGAGTGTGGTCCAATCCTGCTGGAGCTGCTGATGTCAAACCCAGCACCAGTGCAGTACCCATCCATCCTGCTGGTGCCTTCAACGGAGGAGTGATCGAGAAGTGTCAGAACATCAATCATGGGTTGTATTCTTTTTCACTCTGAATTTATCTTTGGGGTATTGTAGTGATTCAGAGCAATGTCTGAAGCTGTGAAGAGGTTTCCTGTTGGAAGAGCAGCCTAGTCCTTAGCCATACTGATTCATGGAAAAAGAGGCAAGACTTCACAACCTCTGTAATTTTAAGTTGTAAAGCCGGTATGTTTATTAGCAGCGCTGGGCACGTCGGAGGTGGCCCTCCAGAGACACGAGCACCGTCGGTCCGTATAGCTCGGTGTAGATGTGGTTACATGTTACACATTCATAGAGGTTCTCAATCCGCTGACACATATGCATAACTTATCCCTCCTTCGTATTATAATGAGTTCAAAAGTCATTTCCATGTCCTTGCACCTGCGTAGTTCCGTTTGGTGGGGGGCTTCAGGGGTCTTTTCTGAAAAAGGACAGGAAGTCCTCTTTACTGACCTTTTCACTTTTCTGTTTTACACATGTGTTCTGAGTCTCTGTCCAAAAGCCAGAACAACAGGTCTGATTTTTGCCAGCTTGGAGGTTCCATTCCACAAGTACCAACTGGGCCACAGTCCTTGTTTGGCAAACACAGTAAATGTTAAGTAAGCAATATGCACTGTCCAGCAAGCAGTTTCAAACAAGTTATTCCTTAACTTCTAATTTCCTTGTATCAATACCTGTCCTTATATTCACAGTCAGCTTTCCAAAGGCAGTCATCAACTTGTGAGAGTCCTACAGTATGACTCTGTTGGAGCAGCTTTTCTTGCATCTTTTTTTCTTTTTATTTGAATCATTCATGGAATCACTTAAGAGCTGATTACTGAGGATGTCTACTTCTTTCCTGGGGTACATCATCCAAGGGCAACTGCTTTGTGAAAATCTCCTTTCATTTGAGCTTTCCTCTTCTTGCCTGTTTCAGTGCTTCATCTGTCTAATGCTTTCATGCTCATGGTGTTGGCTGGGACTTTTCTTCTCTTTTGAGTGTGAAGGAAGGTCTTGATGTTCATTTGGGACGCATTATTAATGCCATTTAAAACATTCCCAGATTAGGATGATATTTTTAAATTTAGAGGCCAAGTATAAATCTATTTGCTGCATACTAATAGAGTGTTCAGACTTTTCTAAAGACCACATAAGCTTCATTAACAAAAGTAGTGACACACTGGCTACTAGAACCAGCTAGCTATGAGATGACATCGTTGCTGCTTTTTTGCCAGTGCATGAGGGGCTGTTTATAGCAGACATCTGCTGCACTTGTTTGTTTGGTTTGGGGTTTTGTTTGTTTTGTTTTGGGGGTTGTTTGTTTTTTTGTTTGTTTCTGTTTTGTTTAGTAATGGACAATTTTTATGTCTCCTGGGAAATGGAAGACAGTTCAGAAAAAAGTTCTGATTTGCTTTTGTTCAAATATATATGTATAGGAGAGTTATGTGTTCTTCAGAAGCATCCAGAAGAGTGGGAGGAACTTTACAGTTTGGTTTTTTTTAAATAATAATAATAAAATAATTTTTAGAAATCTTGAAAACAGTCCTTCACTGTCAGTTTGAGAAGATAGTGTTTTACATACTGTGCACGATACAAACCAGTTGTTGGTGTCAGTAGAGGATACAGCTGACTCTTCAGCATGGCATTTCAGCGAGGCATTTGCATCAAGAGAAGGCACCTCATCAAATTCATCCTGAGTTGTGTCTTTTTTTCAGATTTTGTTTTTCTCAGCTTTTTGTCTGAGCAGGAATATGATTGTAGGTAATGTAAGAATCAGCTGAATCAAACGTGCTTGTTTTCTAATCCATTGTCTTTTCTTACCCACAGTCTCACTTACCTAGACACTTAGGTAGTGTATGTTGAACCTTTCCACATGCAAATATATTAACCATCCCTCTTGTTTTTGCCTCAGTTGAGTAAAAGCTTGTTTGTAGTCCAGCTCTGGCTGCTCTCTCCTTGTGCTGCCCCTTCAGCTGGCTGGTGTAGGTTGTGGGGACTCGGGATGAACTGTAAGGAAACTTACCTGGGGTAAAATAATCTTTCTTCGCATAGGTTCCTTTGTAACTTGGGTGAATTGTTTTATCTGGTTCATGTGTACTTTCACAAATGTAACCGAGCACTTGGAAGGAAAGTACCAGAGTAGGAGTGAGGGAGAGGAGATGGGATCTACTTAAGGCATTGCTTCTTCTGAAGGAATTGAGCATGGAACTGTGCCTTGAAAAATGAAGGTGATAGATCTGGACATCAGTCAGTGCTTGGTCATTTGAAAGCATTACAATACAGATATTTTGGTTTTCTTATATGCATTAATTTGGCATTGTAGTCCCAAAATGTGTGGAAAAGGTTTCATTTTCTGGTAGGAATGTTGTGCTGATGAGGCAATACATTTGTGCAGGCATATTGTTGTTTTGTATTTTAGTTATTGTTTCAATCAGATTTCCAGCTACTAGTGTAAGATCTAATGATCTAAAATGCTGTATCACAGCCCATGAAACTTTTATTGCCATTTTCATTCATTTGTAATGTGGGCATATCACTTGCTGTCCTCCAGCCCCCTGAAAGACTAGCTCCTCGGGAAAATACTCACCTTTCTCTTACATAAGGAACATTGTTTAGAAAATAAAACCCAAGGTATTTATCATACTTTTAGTTTTCTGCATCTATGTGAAGATTAAATATGACGACATATTACTAATATGGCATATAAATTATTTATAAGGTGATCTATTTTATAAAGTGATCTTTCTTTGCCCTGTATTATCTGGAATATACACTGCATTATCTGTGGAATTTTGTTTGGCTCAGACATGTGAGAATATGCACTTGTTCGCTTGCTCTCTTTCTCTCTTTTATTATGCATGATGGACAGTACTGATTTGTAATTATGCCATATCCATATTACATTAGCAGATATATTGACTGGTCTATTCTTTTTAGGCACATGGCCATGGAGGCTATGATTCTGATTTTAGTGATGAGGAGACTGGAGAGAAGTCTCTGCAAAAGACTAAAAGGTAATGTAGTACAGAATTAACACCTTGCATTATGTGTTTTGTACAAATGGCCTCTTAGTGTGCATAGAAGATTATGCTGTTGTATATAAGGTCTGGTGTTGAAATGGTTTTTGAAAAAATCAATCTCTTTGATTTCTGCATCTCCTCATCTCCAGCTTGCCAAAGCTTGTCATCTCCTAGGGGCAGCTGATTAAGATCTGTTCTGCCATCTCCATCTGGTGTATATTTGCCCCTCAATTCTTGGAGCAGAGTGTTTTGTTTCTCCAAGCATTAGTATCCACTGCTGGGTTTTGGCAGCACTGTTCACATCACTGTGATCCATCAGGACAAATGGAACTGCTAGTAGAGCGAGGCAAAACAGGCCAAGTGGTAGCAGGCTTTCTAGATATAAAACACACAGAGATATAAAGTGAAGAACTGATGCTGCTTCTGTATTAATTTGTGAAGAGACCTGGGAATTGGTAAACTGTATTGTGACCAATCCTTGAAATGTACCTGCACGTCTCTTATTTGAGATGACCTTGGCCAATACTTGCAGTGGTTTGCACAGTTAGTGACCTGGAATTTCGTAGTCTGATCTTACTGTATTGTAAAGATTTTTATTTATTTATGTATTTATTCTACTTTTCTATTGTAATTCCTTGACACTTTCTGCAACCATATGAACATTTGGCCTACATTTTGCCTATACTTTTATTAAGTTTTCCTGTCTCTCTCTTGCTCTTTTATTTGACTTCATTTAAGAAGACTTTCTGGAAACTTTCCTAGGAATCTTGCATGTTTTGCCTTTATAGAAGAATTGAAAGAATGAGTTTTGTAGTGTCTGATTGCATTCTGGGAAAGAAAAAAATCATGTTTTAATCTTCGGAATAATAGCCATTGTCCCATTTCATTTATTTTATAAATATAGCTGTTCTCCATTAAAATAGTGACTGGTTTTGTTCAGATTTCATTTTCTTTAAATGCCATTGCACATTCTACCATTCCACTTTCTAGGTGGAATATTAACTAACCGTCAGGAGCCTTTCAAAAATACCGTCCTTGTTCTGGTGCACCACTGCTGATTCCCAGTAGGGCTCTTGTGTGGGTTCCTTTTCTTGCTCTATCATGGTATTTATTTTCACTTTAAGGAAAATAGTAGTCTTAAAATATCTCCAAATTGCTGTTTTATAGAACCTCCTTATGGGAATTTTGTGCTTACAGATCCCTTTGAATAAATGATACCCTTAATTTCTAGAGTCCTATATTCCGTAGCTAGAAAAAAGTTCCCTGGCTTGCTGTCTTCAGGTTTCTGATTTCCATTCTTTCTTCCCGCTGATAATTATAGAAAAATCTCTTCTTCACCTAAGTTCATGAATGAAATTAACTAAATATACCTTTTACTAGCTAAAATGTATATCTTGAACTTTTTATTACTTTGTTGAACTCTAAAAGTAATTTTAGCTGCCTGCTGACAAGTATGGTTCACAACATGGTAATTGACTTTTAAATTTGTGATTCTTGTGATTGCACTACAAGAGGCAGAACTGTTTAATGAGGTGTTGAGACATTGGCATGAAAGGGTGGAATAGGTTTACTGCTAATCACTCTCATTTAGTGAATGCACTGTCCTTCCTGTTCCTACTTTGCTATATAGCTGAGATTTGTAAAGGGCTTTAAATGTCAGAGTGGAACTGGGGAATCTTCCAGTTTTTTTCATTGTGGGTCTATAGTGATAATAGTAATAAAAATAAATATTACAAATTACTGTTTTAAGCAATTGCCTTTAAATGCCAACTGGAAGCAAATGCCTTTCTGATTTTGTTCTGGAAATGAGGTGAAGTCCAAGCTGACTTTAGTTCTGAAGTTTCATTTTATTCTTGTAGAAAATAGCAATATAACAGTTTTTGGTACCCAAGATAGTGGAAATTTTGGCATATGAAAATTTTATTGCTTATGAAAAGTTTTTGACTAACATTTCTTCCTTTTTCCCACCTACCTTTAGAACTGAGGAAGATGCCCTTCTGATAAAGCCATTCCAAAAAGCAAAACAAGGCAGTGTGGTTCACAGACAATTTGCAGCTGAAGAATGTGATAGGTATCTTTTATATATTGCTTTTGTGAGACATTTTCCTTTCAATGGAAAGATAGTTTTCACTGAAGCATGTTTATTATTAATAGGGAAGAAGCAAGAAAAAGAAGATTTCACTTGATATCGATGGATGCTGTATCCTTCTGTTTCATTTTTCAGGTTTGAAGATGGGGCACAGGTTACCCATTATGGTAAAATACTGGGATTTCTCATTTGCCACATCAGGTGACAGTGCAGCACCAGATACCGAGTCATTCTTCAGAGGAGCTTCTTTTTGCTGTTGAGATAAAAGTTAATTGAAAACCTTTTTAATAAGCCATATATAAAGTTTTTATTTTGAAGACACTTTCTGAATAAGTTTTTACACATTGTGCTCAAATTATGGTACAAAATGTGTTTCAAATTATGTTTCTGAGGCCGAAGTGTCCTAAGAAGCAGTTAACGTTTTTCCATGATTTTCATTTCCAAACTAAAACATACAACTTTTGTTTGTATGTTGCTGGTAAAAATGTAATAAATTATTCCATTTTAGTAGCCAGACTGTTTTTGTAATAGAAAAGTACAAACCTGTTTTAAACTAAAACTGCAGTACAAAGAAGCTGTTGTCTAAATCACAGCTGAAAAAATGAACCAAGTTTCTGTGTATATGCATACAGAGCATCTTTGATAAAGGAAGACAGTTTTATACATGATGAATGAGGTTTTAAAGATGAAATTGTCTTGAATTCCTGTGTTTGGAAATCAGCTTCTATGAGAGGTTATTAAGTAAAAGTTGCTATTTGGGTTGCATTAATTCTGTTCCTTTTTTTTGGAAATTACTTAACTGTTTGTGAGAAGAAAAGTCTTTCTCTTAATAAAAAGATCTCAGTTGTTTTTTTTTTTTTAGTTTTAAGCTGTGGTAAATGTGGTAAAAGAAGATAAGTTCTGAAATGATCCTTAATTGCTTTATTCAGTATGAAAGACATAAAAAGTTTGTGCATGACTACATTTTATACTACGGTGGCAAAATAGAGGATTTCCGACGATCTGGGTGAGAACCATTAGCAAACTTTCCCCTCCTGACCCCAAAGCTCCCCTGTTCTGTAAAGCTGATAAGTATATATTATAGCTTTGGGGGCAGAGATGATGTAGCTGTGTATCAAATTACTAATTGTTTTGGTCACAAATGGTAACTACAGTAATTGGAAATACCCAAACACAAAACTGCCTTGTTTCATTTTGTTTTCATATTTTTAGGTAAGAACTTACCATGAGCTGAATTATTCTTGTTTTGTTATGTAAAAGGAGAGATGACAGGTGATCATTAATGGAGGGTACATTGAGAAATATCTGTCAGTACTTTCAAAATAACAGTCTGAAATACTCCTAAAATGTGCAGAATTGTTATCCATTGTCCAGAATAATGATAACTTCTTTAGAGCTATCTATAACTGCTTTTTAACATCACTGTCTCCAATGAAGAGTATAAAAAGTGTTTTCAGACCAGATCAAGTCTTCCACAATTTCAGTGGCCATTTTCCACCATGAGTTTTTTTATTTGGGAGCAGGTATGCCAGAGAATACACTTTCGGTAGTTTTATTTCGTAGCTGTGAATTCCTTTATGCTGTGAGGTGGAGATCCGAACTGTAAAATATTGATGCTTACCAAATTATTATTTGATGGATTTTCATTTTAATGTTACATTGTACTAAAAAAAGGTGTGTCCTTTTATAGAGCAAATGACAAGACGGATCTTGATGTTATTAGAGAAAACCATAGATTCCTGTGGAATGAAGAAGATGAAGCAGACATGAATTGGTACCTGAAACTATTACAGGATATGTTATTTTTAGATCACTTGTACTAAATTTGTTGTTTCCCCTACTAATTAAGAATTACGGTGCATCCTTAGTGATCATTCTTTGATCTTTGATGCATGTGAAAATGAAACACCATTATTCATATTGTAGTATTGCTCAAATGCCAACATGAATTGATGACAGAAAGAACTAGTAAATAATATTGATTCTCTGAGATCCAAATGACTGTTCAAAAACTCTGAAGAAAGCAGAGTTTGAAAAAATACAGTTTAGTATGTTCTGTGGATTTATTTTGTATTTATTTTTCCAATTTTATGGAAATTACTCCTTAGTTTAATGAGTATGTATCTGTTGCATTTCTAGGTCTACGACTTGTGTTCTTTCAATGAAACAACTTGTCTTTGTCTTGCTAATGAGACTACAATGTAAAGTGAATTGTGTTGTCTTCTACATTTAATAAAAAATGATACCTTTTGTTTTAGGGAGAAGAGGCTTGCAAAGAAGTATTATGATAAATTGTTCAAAGAATACTGTATAGCAGATCTCAGCAGATACAAAGAGAATAAGGTATCTTTCATTACTGTAAATCATCTTGGTTTTTGAAGTATACTCTCTTTAAAAATTGCCTTATGATTGTGGATATGTTGTAAAACCAGAATGTTAGTACCCCTTCCATAGAAAGGGAGTTGTGAGAATTTGTCAAGTTACTTAATAAGCAGCAGCAGTTTGAATTCAAGCATTGTTACTGCCTCAAAAATGTGCTTCTGTGGGAATAGGAACATTTCTGTCAGATGATGTTTTATGAAGAGGTACATTGTGTGTGAAAGGCAGAAAATGCAAAGGGGTTAAAGAAAGAAGGCTAGAGAGGTTGCTTGGAGAGGAGCAGTAGATGAAGCCTAAAAACCCATGGAATGTTACTGTTAAAAAAAAAAGTCTGAAAGAGTTTTGTACTTGAATACTGGCAGAAACAATTTTGGAAAAGTCTATTCTAAAGCAGCATCTTTTGCTGCTTGTTCTTTTCTGTTTGTGGAAACAGGATTTGTATGTGCCTTGTAAATAAATAGAATTTCTTAAGAGAAATACCCCAATTCCAGCACCAGGTTTTCTTCTTAAACAGAACAGCCTTTTTTTTTTCCCTGAGTTTTTGGCTGACTAACTTCTTAGTAAAAGAATATACACTAATTTTATATTGTGATTTTCCAAAGACTGGTGCTGAACTCAGATGTGTCTTGGTTTTTTTGGCACACAGTAACCCAGCCTATATAGCTCTTTTAGACTATTTATGGTATTGAGAATTGCATTCACTGGTAAATATTTGTGAGGACTGGGCTTAGCTCTACTAGGAAGGAAAGATGACAGTCAGACAGACAGACAATTGGGATAGTAAAATACAAAAATTTAATTAAAATTAACAAAAACTAAAATGCTGAAGATGCCTTCCCTCCTTTTTTTGAGTAAATTTGATTTTATTTTCCTATAGCTATTTCATATTCCTCAATGTCCTCTCCATCCCCCCAGCTGATTTCCCTTTAGCATGCTTACAGATTTTGTTTCTCTCGCTACTGTGCCAAGTTTCCATATGTTTGCTGTCCTTTGTGGGAAACTCTTCTGCCCTAGTTTCTTTTTATTTTTCTTCTTTTTGTGTTGTGTTGTGTGAACAGTATTTCCCTGTCAGACTTCAAGTGTGTCTGTCCTAACTTTGAGGTCACTCTCAGTTCCCATTTATGCTCCTAAGTCACTACCTATATTTTTGGAATTGCCATGTCAGCATAACTGCTGTGTCATGCAATTTGTAAAATATTTATACTTTCTTTTCTCAAATACATTCAGATTATATGAAAGACCTTTCTTAGATATTTTTAGAAAAATAGAAAAAATACGAGATTTTTCTCAATGACTGATTTACCCATGCCCAGAAGGATTTCAAAGCAGGCTTTTTTCTTGGAAGTCTTAAATAAGCTGCTCATCCCCTTCGTACCGATGGAATACAGTCTGTGCTTTAAGATTTTTCCTGCCTTAATCTTTTTTCTGAATTTCCAGAAACTGGATGTTGGATATCTTTACCCCCCCGTGCCTTCTGTTTTGCAGTGCTGGTGCTATGAGAGGTGCAGGGTAGATAATAAGCTTTTCAAATAGTCAGCCTTTGGCATGATAGTTGTTGATGCTTTACAAGTTAATGCTTCATCTTGATAAAATAAAGAAATTTTTTATAGTGAGGACATTCAGTTTCTGCAACAACCTCCCCAGTGGCACAGTGGAATCCCCATTGCTGGAGGTTTTTCAGATACAGTTACCCAGGGTGATAGATAATTTCATCTGGGCTCCCTTCCCCATGGAAGGTTGAACTTGGTGGTCTGTTGAGGTGCCTTCCAACCTGGGCTGTTCTTTGATTCTGTGATTCTATATCGTGCTAGTTGGTGTCAAAGCAAAGTTGGAGGTCAGTTTTCTGTGATGTTTTAAATTCATATATTGCACAGATTGACACTTGCACATATGTGCTCATCTGTCTTTTCACAGCTGTAATTGTTCTGCTCCTAGCCAAAATCTTCTAGTCAGATAATTTTTCTAAAGATCTCTGCAGAGGGATGGCTGTGTAGCTCAGATCTCTTTAGGAACATTTTTTCTGAAGTAAACCACTGTTTTGTGAAGGACTGGATAATGGTAAGGAGCAGTTTCATGAGAGAGTCTCTTTTGAGAATCTGAAAAATAAGCAGAACCACCTTCTCAAAGACCAGAGCTCAGAAGAAAACAGTAAGAAGTCCCAAGACATACGAACTGATAACGCCACAGCCACGTTCCAGTTTCTGGTCCAGACTGTTTTACTCATGCACGTGGATATGCAGACACACACACACACACACATGGCTGGGACTCCCCTGCTCTCATCCCTAAAGATTCACAGGTGCTCTTGCTCCCAGGACACTTTACCTGCTGATGACCAGTCTGGCTTGGTCTTCACTGGTGTTTCCTTTTAATGAGAAATGCCAATGTGAACCTCTGGTGTGGTGCTATGTAGAGACAGTGGAAGAATGTTCTGACAGCTCTTGCTTGTGATGGGTCTATTACTCCTTATATTTTCCCTAGATAAGAATTTTCTAGGTCAAGGTTGTCTTTGAACCTTCAGTGCATCTTGTCTGCAAACTTTGAGGCTGATAAATGACTGTATTGTCAGATAGTTCAGTCCCATTGTCAGCTTTGCAGTGCAGCACGGGAGGGTGTTCTGCATTTAAGTTTTATTTGGTATGCACTGGACTGGAAATGTTCCCTTTGTTGTCTTATTTTCCTAGAGAATTTCTTATTTGCTGTTTCTGTACTTTGTTTTGTAGCTTAACAGATTGGAAGTGTCTCCTGTTTGCTAAGAAATGAAATCTGTTTGACATCTGGTCATTAAATAAGATACATTTTATTCTTTTGTTTTTATTTCCAGATTTCTAGGCCAACTTGTCTTCCACTTGGAAATGTTAATATGTTTGCTTTTGTAATTGTTTTACAGCGTGGAGGACTTTCTGTAAAAATAAAAGTATTCAAAGGATTTGTATAAATAAAATACCATTCTGGCCAGCAGAGGCAGAGATATTTCTAATTAAAAGAGAAAAAATTAAATTTTCCTGACCAGAATTAAATGGATGAGCCCTTGCAGGATATCAATCAACTGAAATTACTTTTTTCAGTGCTTAATATGTTGACTATTCACAACTCAGTTTTGGTTCTTATATCTTAACAGTTTGGATTTAGATGGCGACATGAGAAAGAAGTAATTTCAGGAAAAGGTAATGCTATCTTTCATTTTATATTACATTTCTTCCTGATGCTTCCCTTGCTGCTTTTTGACATAATTTTGTAAGATATTATTTGACAGTACTGGTACGTTTATCAGATAATAATGTACAATACATTGACTTGTCTTCCAACTTTGCTGTTTTATGCCACATAGGTTTAGATTGCACACTGATCTGCACCTATTACAATTAAAAGAGCATGTAGTTTATTTTCACAAGGTCAGTTTTGTAATGAACACCACCATAATGCATTTGGTGTAGATGTGGAATTTAATGGATGGGCTTTTTAGCTGCTTTTCTCCGTAGTTTTGCTACCTCATTAGCTTTTGATACCCGTAATTGAAGTCTCTCAGTAGTCTTCCTCAGGAAATAATTTATTGATTAACAGTTTCTCCAGTGCTGTTCTGTAAAACCTTAACTTTTTAATTAAAGTTTCTTGTGTGATACCTATTTTAGGCTAAATTGGTTTTGAAAGATTCAGTGGGGAATGGTTTTCATAGCTCCCAATCCTGTCTCTGAATCAGTAGCTTAATTCTGGGTGTGCAGTCTTACCAGTGTGTTCCTGGGACTTTGCACAGTGGTCCTTGTTCCATGGCTGAGGTGCTTGGGCTTCTTCAACTTGCTGAACAAGCAGGAAAATGAGGTGAATGAGGTATTGCTGTTCCTGGGGGTGGATCCCCATACACGTGTGGTTTTCAGAAGTCAGGGATGCACATGCCAGAAAATTGCATGGAGTTGTACTGTTGATCAGTATCACTTGGTTACAGTTCTATAAACAGCTGTATTCTGTAAACACCTCTATTGTAATATATTTCAAAAAGTTAGAAATGCATTTATGATTTACAAAAAATAAGTATTTCACAGTAGAAAGTGTGAACAATAACGGTGGGGTTTTTTTAAACTGTAAAGATTAAAGCCTCTAAAGGTAGTTGTAGTGATATGTTGCATTCAGCACTACAGATTATATTAATGGAAAGTTACATTTGATACAATTACATGCTTTATTGAATACTTTAGCAAGATAATTAAAATTAAATGAGAAGTAAATTATTTTTATGTCTTCGTGAAGAAAAAATATAGCTTTGTGCTTTTAATATGTGGTAATCCATATTTTAAAATGTGGGAGTAAGTGCATAATTACGCATTTCACGCTTTTTAATGGAATCCTAATGATAAGTAAGCAATTGGAATACAGGAGTGGATAAATCCTCTCTTTCACCACTGGGGGGTGCGAGAACACAACCTTCTCGCGGGTGTCGGTCGCTCTCTCCCAGTGTGGTTCCAAACAAACCTTTAAAAAAAGCCGTGGGTCTTTTATGCTATTTTAAAATATAAATCAGCCATATAAATTGCTTTAATTAAATGTAATAACACACCGACCCCCACCTGTCTGATAAGTAGCATTAGCATTGTATGTGCTCACTGTACGTGCTGATGTATTTGTGTCGGTGTAGTGGTGATGAGAACCCCTGCCGGTGCGCTGTGCTAAGGGTTGGGGGTGGTGACAAGGGAATGCAGGAGTGGATTACTCACATTTGGTTGCTCTGCATTTGATGGCTGTCTTTGCATGGTCATGAAGAAGAAAGGCTAGGATAACTGAAAGAAGAGGTGTCAATTGTATTACTAATTCCAAATGCCAAATTATTTCTTTGGCTTCTTTTCTTTCCACTCTTTGCCATACATGTTTTGAAAGGAGGTCATACAGGAGATTGCTATGACATAGGGTACTGATAGCCATACCTTAAATAGGGTTAAACATACTTAACGTGTATTAATATGAAACTTGTTTTTTTAATGAGAGTTTTGGTTTTTTTTTTTTTTACTTCAAATGTTTGCATTGCAAGTGATGTTTCATTACAGAACTGAAGTATCTGAGGACACTGCCAATCCATCAGTTAGCTGCTTAAGCAGAATTTTCTGAGGTTAATCGTTCACCAACAGCCCTGCTTGTGAGCCTATTAATACACATCCTTTCTGCCTGCTCTGCATACGTATCAGTCTTCTGCAAAGGGAATACATGTATCTTTATTACTCCAATATTGGGACTTCAGTGGTGTAAACAAAATTGATTATGTGCAGATTTGTTTTAAAATCAGTGTTACTTTTCACATAATGAACCAAAAGAAGCTTTTAAAGCTGATGTAGCATTTCTGACAAAGTTGGATTTCCTTTTCTTAAAAAAAAGGTATTTATGGATAGTCACTAGAATACAAATTGTATCAGGTACACTAGTTATGTAAAAAGCATGTGGGCATCTTCATATTGTACAAACGTGATACTTCGAGTAGTTTGATGTCATTAAAGATGCATGTCTGAATCACAGCTACTGATCCATCATCCTCTGCTAAGTAGGTAATCATTTAGAATATATAGGATGTATTCTAGTGACATTCATTTTGTCAGAGTTCACCATTAGGCTTATTATTTCATAACATACACCTTCATATACATTTCAAAACACAGTTATGTTTTTTTCTTTGCAAATAGGCAATATTGGACAAGTATGATTGTTTGCTTTGTTGTTCCCTGTTACTGTTTCCTTAATCTAGCTGTTATTTTTAGATTTGTGGGGTTTTTTTATTTGAAAGAAATGGAGAAAAAAAAGCAAAAACTGAGCAGAACTGGAAATAACAACCCCAAATCTATTAATATTAATCATTGAACCATGGTTTGCTGGCTTTGACTCTTTACAGGTCAGTTTTCCTGTGGAAATAAACACTGTGATGAGGAAGAAGGCCTGAAGAGCTGGGAGGTGAATTTTGGTTATGTTGAACATGGCGAAAAGAGGAACGCACTTGTGAAATTGAGTAAGTGAGCCCTTCAAGGATATGTACACTTAAAAGAAGACAAGTATCTTGAGCTGTGAATGGTATCGAGTGAGACCCAATGATAAGGATATGAGTTCATGACAAATGCTGAATAGGAGATCATTTTGTTAAATTAATCATAGGTGGTAGTATGATACTCGTGATTTAGGGAGAACAGCTGTTATCATTATATGTGACTGAATCATTACAGGTTGAGCACTTC
The DNA here is from genome assembly GCA_013397915.1 of Daphoenositta chrysoptera. Classification (NCBI taxonomy): domain Eukaryota; kingdom Metazoa; phylum Chordata; class Aves; order Passeriformes; genus Daphoenositta; species Daphoenositta chrysoptera. Next base: position 1,090,741 of record VZRO01004822.1, on the reverse strand, counting down.
AGTCTGTATAATTGACATGTCAAAAAATTAGAATAATTGGCTATAAGCTGGTTCATATAGAAATCTTTTTAGTTTTCGTGGACAACACTGCATTGCAAGGAGAATCTCAGCCTTGTCACTGCTTATTCAGTTACCTGGCTTAGAAGTCCTTAGGGCTTTGGATGAGACAACTTCTTGCATACCTTTAACTCTACTGATTTTATTTCAAATATTTTTGTTTTCTTACAAAAGTTTTATCTTTAAATGATTTTATTTTCAATTCTTACATCTCGACTGGGATTCTCTAATTCAGTATTGTGTACATTATGATCTGTTCATCAGGTAATTAAACTCAGCACAGTTTATACAGTTACTTTGTGTAAAATGAGTGAATATGGGGCTTTTTTCCTTTTGTGCATAAGACAATCCATGTGGGAACATTTAGTCTCTGAGAATGCTCTAAGAGACTTACAGGTCTTCAGTATAATTGCAGAACAATTTGATCTGTCCACAAGGATCCATAAATGGGATGTCTGTACATGATAAGCACTTACACTTCTTTAATGAAGAACTGCCAGTGCTAAACGTGTCACCTTCCTTCACATTTAGTAAAGTCTGGGTTTGTACTGAGGACTTTCATCATCTATTTTTAAAATCCTGGCTGTAACTGTTGTACACATTGTAACTAGTGTTTTGAAGGAAAGGCTGCTGATACTGAAAGCTCTAGTTCTAATTAGTTTTGTAGTTTTGTTAAATATGCTTATCAGATTCTTGGCTGCAATGTTCTCATTTTCTCTTTTTCAGGACTATGTCCAGAATGTTCCCACAAACTAAACTTCCATCACCGGTAATGAAATGTTTTGAAAATAATGGGGACTGAATTATTGATAAGTTATGATTAGGATGAACAGCACCTTGGGGCAAAACTTCAGTGAGATGATTAGGAACTTCATTTATTCTGAGAAAGCATAAATATTCTGGAGTTCTTACAAAGCCACTGTTAAGAGTTAAGATACTGTGGTAATGACAGCACAGAACCCCTCAGACTGGAAGAGTATCATCCCTACCACCACAGAAGTTTCCTTTGCTTAACTTCAGCCTGGTGATTATTTTTCTTATCTTGCGTTTCTATAGCACTTTTTAACTGAATGAATTTTTTTCAGTTTAACTACAGATGTGTTTGAAAAAATTACAACTGTTTGACTGAACTAAATACTTAAGATTTACTGTTGCATTAGAAGTACATATAATAGGGAAGGTGTACATTCATCTCTTTTAAAGGAGGAAAGAAGTCAAAACATGCAAGAAAAGAGGCACAGATGTACAGAACTCTAAAGAGCCAAAAAGTAAGAAGACAAAATTATCTCGGTCAGCAAAAAAGAAGTCCAAAAAAAAGACCCATAAAGGTAATTTTTAACTTTAAAACTTCAGTTATTAAAATACTCAGGTCAGTTGAACCTTAGTTTTGCTATAGCTATATAGATATAGACATATAATTATGTATAATTATAGATAAATACATTTAGTTATATATACAGACATGTAACTTTCTTGATTGTAACACAGAAGGTAAATTTCTTAGGTAAAATTTCCTAGGTGCAGAAAAAAGATAAATTTCTTGTATTTAACAGAGAGGGACAGCCTTTTGAAAAGTATGCACTGCAAGGGAAATTTGTCCAAGCATTGGATATTGCATACTAGAAGGGGTTGTGAAGTATTTCATTCCATGGGGCTTTCGAGTTGAAAGCCTTTTGGAAATGTTAGATAACCTTTTCACACCACTGATCTTGGGTTGACATAACTAGGCTCAAACTGATGACTTTTGCACTCATGCAACAAAAAATCCTTTTATTTCAGTGTTTGCTCGCTCTCTTTGAATGTGGTGTGTGCATGCATGTGCATGTGTTTAGAGTAATATATTGTGATAAAAATATCTTTGTATACAATTTAAGATAACGCATAAAACCAAGAGAAGCTTGCTGGTTTTTTTTCTATTTTGGTGTTTCTTTACAGATCAGATTTCTTCAGATGATTCAGATAATTCTGATAAAGGTAAAGTATTTTAATATCTTTTATGTTTTTGTAATAAATTGTATAATTTCATAGGCAGTTGTCATTGATCTTAGTTTTATTAGCTGTCTGTTTTAATATTTTATTAGATAAGAATGCTGTCTGAAACAAATATGGAGGTTTGAATGAATTACTTACATATATTGGAGAAAAAGTGTAGGGAATTTTAAGGCAGAAATCATTTAATCAAAAAATAAAAATGTGGGCAGGTAATAGAATGGAAATAATCAAAAGAATGAGAGGTCAGATTGTTCCAAAAAAAAGTAGAGGGTGCAAAAATAGGTATATTGTTAATAATTCAATGCTGTGTAGTCTGTACTGCGTAAAGATAGTACTCTTCTGATATAATAACTGCTATATTTTCCTTCAGGGAATTACACTGATGTGTACTCTGCTCAAAAAAAAAACAAAAAAAAATTTAAATAAATCCTAGGCTTTAATTAATGTCTTTTCCAGCTACCACCTGTAGTACCTCAGAGACCTACTTGTTGCAGGTGGATGCTTTCAGTGACTCCTTATACACTGGTTGTCTCTGTATCTCAGTGATTACAGTCTCCAGTTTCATTTTTGATGAAACAGGCCCCATGTACTGGTCATGCCAATTCTTGCTGCAGACTGTCTAGAAGTGATTGACTGTTTTCACTGATTTCTCTGCACTGCTATACATTTTAAGAACGTTCTCATCTCCTAGGCTTTCCCAGTTAGATACAAGAAGACCTGAAGCAGTTTTCTTATGACTTGGACCATGTGCAAAGTCTTTGTTTTGTCAGGAAACTTATTGGAAGATTGAGAGGGGGTTCTTTCTGATATGAGTTGTCACTCCTATGTACTAACATGAAAAAGGTGTGCAGTAATCCATATTTTCTTACACTTTCACTGATAAGTCACAATTGATAAGACCTATCATTTAAGTAAGGTAATTGATTAATATAATAAATTTAAAATATATTTTAATTTTGGGTTTATGATTATTTAATTATAGGAACAAAAATGCTATGTTGCTGTTGTGTCAAGATCAGTGTTTTGACATGATTGTTGTTATGTTTGACCAGAACATTAGTTTGTGATACCTAAGAATGTTTTTGATGCTGTTTTTGATGTTACATTGATTAATATTGCAAAACATTTTCATTTTCACTCTATGCAAAGTAAAGTGTTCTGTTTATTCTCATGATTGCAATTAAGCATTGCTTCTAGCAATATACCATCTAACTAAAAGAAGATAAATTATTTTAAAATTTATTTCATAAACATTTTAAATTTTTCAACAGATTCAGATAACAGCAATGCAGAAGATGGTCCTTCAAAAGCTGACTTTTGGAAAGGTCGTCTACGAGAAGCAGATAAAAAATCACGGTTAGTTTGATGTAGTGGCCTTGCAACTATTGAAACATACAGTGTCCATTGAGAACTGCAAAGGCAAGGGTGTCCCAAGTATTTCAATGAGTATTCAGACATAAAAGGTTATGTCAAATCTCTTTCCATGTAATGAACCTAAAATTGTGTTTTTAAAGGGGAAGCATATGCAGCTCTTGAAGAAAACCTTTGTTAAGCCACTACTGTACCTCTGTTGCCTTACCCCCTACTATACCATTAATTATCTTAGCAGTAGGTCCTAAGAGTCAGCTCACACAGGGAAAGGTGAAGTGTATTGGAACATAGGGAGTAAGTCAAAATTATCTATACCTTCTGCAATTCTAATCAGAAGTTTGCTAAAACTTTTTCATACAAGGATTATCTCCTAGGGTACAAATTCAAAGCAGAACTGTCTGACTTTTATTTTTTGTTGTTGTTACAGGGAAGAAGAGTTTGATGAGTATTTTCAAGACTTATTTCTCTAAAACTTGCAATTAATGTAGGCTGATTTTCTTCATGAGTTGTCAAGATGGAAGTCTGGAAATCCAGTCATAATTTTCCGGAGATGCCTATCTGCCAGCATACCTTTTCTACAGTCACTCATATGGACCATTTGGGTAGATTGCCTTTGTAGAAGGCTTCAAATCTAAAAACTTTCTGTTTCTTGTAGTAGGCTGCATACTCTTGAAACAAGAGAAATAGTTTTTTCACTTCAGTGCAAAAGATACATGGCATCCAAACTTAAACAAACTAGAATATAGTTTATTACAGCATGGAAGTTCATTGCTTTTATTTTATGCCAAACTTCAGTTATTGCCAGTTTTTTGTAAAGGAGCATTTTTGTAAGATTCTGTGAGTAGTTTAAAGCCATACACTTTAATGTATTTATACTTTTAATTTATTAAACAAGAATAAATAGCCTTAAATTTATTGGTCATGTAGACTTCAATATTTGGGTATTAGTCTCTGAAAGTATTTTCAAATGCTATTGCAGAAGCACATATTTTGTCAAATATGTGTTCTACTTGAATTTAGTAAACCATATCTGAAATGTCTCTCCTTCTCCTTGAAAAAGTTCAGTTTATTGTGACAAATTTGGTTGGTTGGTGCAATTTTTAATGTAAAAAGTAACGTATGGCTTTCTACTGGAGATGTACGTGACTTCTATGTTGTCTGTGGCTTGTGATCTCCTTTCCATTGATTGAACATTAATCCTTCTTTGACGTGTGATCCTAAATATACAAATAAAGCATGGATATTACTTGAGAAACTTAACTGGATTCATTTTGTTCTTCAGGTTGCCACACATCTTTAAACATTCATTCAGTCATGTTTCCAAAGAAACAGTCTGCACATTAATAGGTACCATGCCTATGTTTTTTCTGTCTGCTGAAAATTACTTTGGATACAAAGGTCAAACTTTTTAAAATTAAATTTTCATGTTAATCTGAGGAAAGTTAATGTTGTATAAAATGTATTTTTGATAAGTACTTCTCACTGTAGATATATTTATAGAAAGTGTTTCTAGTAAGTATTTGATGTGGACAGTGTAACAGCAGAGATGATTTTAGCATATTTATGAACATTTTACATGCACTCATATGAATAAGTTGAGAACTCTATTTACAAGTATTACTTAACATAATTACATTTTAAACAGTTTGTACTTACATAATAGATGACAGTACAAGGACATATTTAGGGCGTCCTTGAGTAGGAAATAAACGTATCCTTGCATGAAGGCTTCTTTAGGTAAGAAGGTGGATTTAAAGGTTAATTCTCTGTCATCTTGCAAGCTTGGCTGAGAGTCAAATCCAATCTGCAGCAATCTGCTTAAACGTGTGCAACTTGCCCAAAGGGGCTTTTGTTGAATGCGTTGCTATATTTGTTGCTTCAAGTATTGTATATTAAGTATGTGTTCTGAGTAACTAGCTTCTCTTTGGGTCTTTAAAATACAGTTATAAAAAGTTACACTATACATATTAAATACATAATTTAATACAGTCTGAATAAAATTACATTATCAAACAACCTTGAAATAGTTTTCTTTAGTGGCTGCTTTTAATACAGAAAATAGCGTGATGCCCAGGTTTATGTCATAACTGTTTGCATAAAATATTTGGCCCATTTATAAGTCAGAATGTTGTGTTTGGAGATTTTTGTGGATTCCTTTAATTTTGAGTGATAAATGTACACAGTATCTGTACATTCATGCTAAGAGCATCCTTAGAAAGGCTTATGTAGAGCAAATTGCTCATTATCCCTTCCGTGTGGATGCAGAGGGTCCTCCAGAGGAAAAAAAATGTGAGTCTGCTTTGCTTAAAGGGGCAGCAAAAGTGGGAGGATTGAGTCTGCATGTTGAATTTCTCTATTGCAGGAGTTGAATTTGACATCCATCTCCTTAGATTTGAAACTGGTTCCAGTGAATACTCAGATGTGTGCCTAACATGCTGGCCACTTGCCTTCCTCCATCTGCAGGAGGAGCTGGCTGCCCGAGTGGAAGGTATGGAGTGGACTCGTTCCAAAGGTCAGGGGAGGGAGATCAGTGTTTGTGCAGAGCTAATTTGTGTTCAGTCTGTCTTCTTGGTTGTGGAAAGATGGGTAATGGGACTTCTGATGTGCTTTACTTCTGCTTTCCTCTCCCTCAGAAGATTAAATTGGTGTCAGTTAATTCAAATACTTTAGTTTATTGCATTTTGAAAGAGATGCATTGGGAGTAGATGAGCCTTTTAAAATGCCCTTGAATGCAGATCCTGCTGTAGATACGCTGGTGTAGGTGTCTGAGTAAGCTCTTACTCGTGTGTAAAGTGTGATGTTTGTGATCTGCTATTTTAGATTTTTACAATAAAGCTGGTCAGTTTAGGAACTGTGGGAGAGCCATTTGCATAAGATCAAAAGGCTACAATGGCTACAATTTACAGATTTATCGTTGGTAATTTTGGAAAAAATACAGTGTACCATGGGCCTGCTTTTTATAAATAAGAGCTAGGGAATTGTGTTGTGCATTCCGAAAGTGAAAGAGATATTTTACTCTAGAACTTTATAAATTATTGAGAGTGAAGGAAAATGACAGAATTACAGATTAAGGAATTACACATAATATAAAAACCTAAATATCTAAGTTACGAATATCGCAATTTTTTGTTTGAGTTGTACATGTTAGATTTCATTCAGTAATTTCATATAAGATCTGTCAAAATTATTTATATATTTTCTGGACAGTGTGTAGAAGTTACATATTTTAATAAAAATACTGTATATAAATTGAGAGACATGAAAAAATACCTAGAGCACACAGTTAACTCATTTTGCACCATTATTTTTTCCAGTTTTTAATTGTAACCATTTTTTAATCCATTAAAAATTATTTCCAACAAATGACAAGTGTTTAAGAGGGTTAAGAGATTGATCTATACTATTCTATGCAAAGCAGAAATCCACTGGGGCTCATTGAAGTTCTTTCTAGATGTCTTTTCTTGTAGCAGGAACAGTGTCTGAGACAAAGAATTACAAAACTACACATGTTTTGGATTTTGCTTCCTCTCCACCACCTCCAGTAGCACTCGCTGTTAAAAAATAAGGAAGGAAAGTAAAATGAGTATTTTCTGTTAAATTTAGCTGCTCTAATTCCTTGCTATAGATGTGCTGCTTTTATTTATGCATATAATGTATATTTGGCCATCTGAAATTTCACTGCTTGTCTGGGGTATTGGAATAAGAAACAATGCCATGTTATATATACCTATGTGTATATAGTGTAGGAGTTGATACCAACACTTCTCAAGGGACCAAACACACACTGAACCACTCTTACTGGAAAGTTTCAGTATTTAATTATATGACTCTGTCCCACACATACAAAACTGAGGTATGCAAGCCATGCAAAAGAAAGAAACTCTTGAATCAACATAATCTGTGAATCTGTTTTTGAAGCAGATGATACAAAAACTAATTTGACCTAATTGCATAAACCTTTTTCCAAACCTGCATGAATCCCTTTGTAATTACCAATAAGAGAGAGAGACACTTTTCATGTTTTTATTTATAGCTATTGATTCTGATTCTCTCTCAAATGATTCCACAGATATTCATTGGTCATAGTTAAGATTCTTTCAATGTAATAAATTGCGTTTCCAGATTCACTTAAGGTAAGATACCAATATTAGAATTAAAACTTACATTTGAAAGCTGTGGATCACCATGTTACTAGGTCATTTTCGACCCTTTCCACCTGCATTGAAACATGTCACATAATCAGTGTCCTACCCTCTGTAATTTGTGGATATCATCAACACTATGTTACTAGCTATGTATTTGATTTTCTCCGTTTATTACTGTATTTTGCTTTACTTTGGTTCTGAACTTTCCACTGTAGTGGTTCAGCAAACATGTTTCTTTTGTGTCTGAATGGCTAAGAATAGCCAGGTCAGTGTGTTCTAGAGAAACCACCATGGTTCAGCATGTAGCAAATCTTTGTTTGTATGAACTGACTTAATAAACCCATATATTTACATGGCCTTGATTTGACAGTGTTAGATCTGTTCTTCACAAATGTCCATGGCCTCATTTGAATGTGTGTTTAAAAAGATGCAGAATAATTCCCTTTTTTTTTGTGTTGCAAATTATGATATGCAAAGGCCAGCTCCTTAGCTCCTGCAAATCAGTCTGTCCATGCTTGCCTGTGTAAGGTTTCCTATTTTCCTATAAGGAAAATATTTCTTAAGTCAATGACTTAAGTGATTCCAAAATACCAATGATGTAAGATGGTCTTAACTTCTAAGTGAGAGTAGAAATACCTCACTCTTCCTAAATTGATTATTTAATTTCTATTTATGAAGCTTATGCTTAGGAGCATTGGATCTGACTTTGGTAACTTTTTTTGGTAATATTCTTTGCTGAGTAAGCAAATGTATAAGGACGTTTGAAGTTGAATAAGGAGGCCCCAGGTTTTGGTTTGGTTTGGTTTGGTTTGTTTTGCTGGTATTTCTGTAAAGTTCAGATAGGTATGTTCCAGTGTAAGGAAAATGTACTTTTTTCATACTGACAACCAGCTAGTTCTCAGCAATAAATGAATCTTAAATAAAATTACATGATTTCAAAAACAAAAAAAAAGAAAGTTTAATTGAAAATAAATTTGGGAGCAACTAGGAGGGTGGAATTTCTGTGAAAATGTGTGTAAGTAATATCACAGTGTGAGCAGGCCAAAATATTTGACTCATTTTATTAAACTCTTTCAAAAATGTGCTTTGATTAAATAATGTCATTACAGTACTTTTTAAACCACTTTGCAACAACTTTTTGGGGTTTTTTTTTTACATTTATTTTTATTTTAACCTAGTATCAATTTTGTAGGAGGCAATAACTAGTTCCATTTCACACACTGACAGTAACTTGATGGATGGCCTTTAGTAGCTTCTTTTGTGTGAAATGTGAAGAATACTCACCTATTTCTTACAGATACTGATTAACAAATAAATGATTTGGTACTGTTTTTATGTTTTAAAGATGTGTGAAACAGAGTAAACTAACTTTTCTTCTTCAAACTAGCTGACCATACATCACTGTTTTAATCACACGTGTTTTTTAATCTTTGAACCTTTTCAGTCATCTCAATTGATTGGCAGAGCTGCAGACCTGCTGCTCTACATGAAAAACAAAGAATAAAAGTAACTGACTCATTTCACTCTTACACTTGAGTCATAGGTTTCCAGTTTATATAAAATCAGATTCTCCTGTAGGTTATGCTATGCAGAACCATGCTTTCAGTTTTAGGACTTGGTCTGTCTTTGGAAGATTAATGTTGAATTTGTTCTATGGGAGAGTGTATTTCAGCCAAAAAACTGGTGGTAGGGAACTAGAGCCAAAAGCTTTATCTTAAACTTGGAAGAGAAGTGGGGATTGGGACTGGTTTTTTATATTCTGAATGCATACTCTCTGTTCCCTTATGCTTTTCATTTTCAGCTGAAAACAAAGCACCTGAATACATTTGGGGCTGATGCCACACAGAATTTTGATACATCTCTTGTATTTCAGATAAGCAAGTGTTTAATTACATTCAATTTTAAGTCTTTATATAGAAGAAATGTTACATTCCCTTAACTTTTGTGGTGATCATATTTTATATAATTCTGCAGTTCAGAAGATGAAGTTCGTGTACTGGATTTGTGTCATCTTTAAAGGTTACTCCTCTTCCAAGTAAAGATAAAGCTAATTTGGCTAATTCAGAACTTGCATACCATTCATCTAAAGCTTAACATTGCACAAGTGCACTGCATGTGTGAATTTGAGAGAGAGGGAGAATATGTTGACTGCCTTAAAAATATATGTGAATGAAAACCTAAGAAGTTACCTAACCTTTTTGGGCAGCTGCTTCTTCTTCCTTTTTCTTTTGTTCCTCAATAGCTTTCATCTTCTCTTCATATTCATCAGCTCGTGTTTTCCATTCAACCCTGTTGTTTTGAAGACCATCAAACATAGGTGTAATTTCCTTGTGAAACCTCGAGAATTCCTGTACAAGCAATTGAAATTAGTAAATTAGAAATTTGTAAGCACTGATGAATTTTTAAATCTGAAATTGTGGAAATACTGCTGAGAAAACATTTAATTTTTCTATTACATCTAATTCCAAGGCATATTTTTGGAAATACCATGTTGGGATAGTAATGCCCTATTGTGCACAGTCTGTTAGGAAAATATTGCAATTATATGCTGCACATTTTAATATCTTCCCTAATCCCACATATGATAGCCTGGCTCATATAATACAACTATGATACATGATATTTCATCATATGATTATTAGTATCAGGGTACAGTTTAAAGGTCTATTGTCCTGTAATATATTCCAAGCAGATGAGGATATTTCTGGTGGTGTTAAAAAATCTCATCACATTTTTGCTTGGCACTTTTGGATAATATTAAAAACTAGACAGGGATTAAGAATGTTGACATTTCAGTGCCTTACAGAAGAAAAAGCATATCTACATGTGCCAAATATTGCATATTTCGTATTCCCTTTGCTGTGCCGTTTAACTGCTTTCTGTAACCATTCATGCTGCTTGCTTATATTAAATGAGACTGGGAACAATCAAGCTGGACTCTGTAGCTCAGTCCTTCAAGGCAATAACAAAACCTCAGCACCCCAAAGTTTCACTGGGATCTTCCCATTTTATGAATTTGCTTCACATCTCTTGAATTTACTGTATGGGAACAATTCTTTGATGTAACAAAATACTGAAAAATTACAGTGGTTGTGATAGTTGTTCACCCTGTGACCAAGAGTACTGCAGCTGTCTAGAATTTTTTACTGCAACATCTTGTCACTAATTGTGCTATCAGAACTGCTGGAACAGGAAAACAAAACCAGTTATTCTTACCTTGTACACGAATGTACACACAAAATCTATGAAACCAACTTGGAGCTTAGGTAGTTCATCTCCTTTGTTTCTGTCCATCATAGGCTAGAACAGAAGAGCAGTGATTTAGAATATGTAGATATCATGCTTTTTGGTATAGTGATCTCATAAGCATCATGGTTCATTATTTATTCAATGTTTTAATAACAGTTAATATTGCTTAACACAGTTAAATTATTTGGTACTTACAATAGGTTGTTGCTGTAGCACAGTTCGTTCCAGGTCACCTTGCTCCCAGAATTCATTTGCAACCATGAGGGCAACCTGAATAGGCACAATTCAGTGGAATTGTCAGCAGAAAGTAGTAAATTTAAAAAAATAAAACAAGGCTTTCCAGAAAACATGAAAAAACCTACAGACACTGTCTGCTGTACTTAAGGCTTTTCCCAGCAAATTATCACTATTTTGATGCATACTGAGTAAATAACAGATTATTGCCAAAAGGAACAAGGCAATATTAGCAACATAACAGTCTTGTAATACCTGTAAAGTGTATACCTTAGAAGAACAAGTATTTGCTGCTGTGTTTTGATTATGCTTTGTTAAAACATATTCCTGTAAGGGTAAGTGAGCAGGATGGTCAATAACTACTGGAGTACTTGAAGTACTTATGTACCACACTTTATCACAGAATTTTAGTATGTTTAGTCTGCTTCGCAGTGGCACCAAGATCTACAGAACAGACACAATTCAAACCATACTGTTGTTAAATCTGTGCCTTAAAAATAGGTGGAAATTAGCAAAAGTTGTCTAGCAAAGAAATAATTGAGTGATATTTTAGAGCACCTGCCAGAATCAGTGGTGCCAGTTTTAGTGGAAGGGCAAGTAGAGAAGGGTTGACAACTGTAGAATGGTTGAGACATTGTGGACCACCTACACTCACAGTGATAGAAAGGTAGAGGTTCTTTTTGGCAAGCAACAGGTACTTAAATATGTATCAAATGATAATAAGTTAATTTTTTTTTAATTGATCATGCACCAAATGGGCAGTAAAACAGAGAGTAAATGCAGTATTGTCTATTTCAAAAGTACCTACCTTACTCTGCACTTCCCAGGGCTTGGTTATTGCAGACAGGTCACATCCAGTCATCATCATAGCCCTTTGAAAACAAAAACCAAAACAAGAGTATAGTTTTCGGTGTCAAGATGATGATACCAGACTCTTTCCAGTGGTGCCCAACAACAGGGCAAGGAGCAATGACAATAAACTAAACCACAAGAATTTCCACTGCAACATGAGGAAGAACAAATATCCATTGAGGGTAGCAGAGCACTGGAACAATTTGCATGTTTAGGTGCCCAAATTCTTTTAAAATCTAGTCATAGATAATTGATTGAATGGGGAGTAAAGTATTAACCACCTACATGATGACTTCTTTTTTTGTTGGGTCAATAGATATATACTTAATTGCCTGCTCTTCTGTTTCCATTTTTTCAATTGCATCCACAATCTTTTGAAACATCGTTCTTTTCCTGTTGAAACAAACCAATAAAGCATATATTACTGAATGTGAGTTCCTGCATTAAAAATGAAATAGAAAAACATATTTATTATATTTGTGCTTTTCCCAAGAACCATCCTAGTCGTAGTGGTATCAAAGTAACACTTTGCTTCTGTTGAATGCAAGCTTTTCAGGTAACCTAGACATTCAGATTTTGCTGTATACCACTGACATGTGAAGTAATATGTCAGAGTTCCTGACAAAGAAACAACCTATTTCCTACATCTTCAGATTAAACTCTTTGGGGTGACATTCTTATTTTTTAGCATTACGTTTGTTACTTCCTGTAACATACTGAATTGGGAAAAGTGAAGCAAATACTAATAAATGTTCTGCCACTCTCTCCCATCAAAAATCCTAATTACTAACACCTGACTGAAAAGAACTTTCAGAAACAAGCATGTCTTGCTATTGCTTCATAAATCTTCCAGTTTGTGCTTAGAATGAATGAAATAATGGAATTACTGTTCTCTAAATCTTCATAACTGCTGTTCAACAACTTCCTGAATTTTTACCTGTCTTCTAACTTTAAATTCCCAGTCATAAAACAAAAGTTTCCACATATCTTTAAGGAAGATACCCATTATTAAAGCACATTAATTCACTAACTTAGGAACAGAATTGATAGTTTGATATTTGGAGTCTTTGGCATATTTAGCACTGGGATCAGTGGATGTCTGCCAGGTTATTTTAATTCTCAGTATGCTTCTGTTTACTCTGAGTATCTGTTGTGTGGTATGTTAAATATCACATATGCACACAACCTTATGATTAGGCTACTGAATCCACACTTCTGGAATATAGTGCTTGCTGTAACTAAAAGTATATTGAAACGACCTAGTAAATGTATACTAAGTATTATATACATTCATGCATTCTCTAATTTGAAAGCTTATAATCAAGCAAAGAATGTCGTGGTTTTTGCAAGAATTAGACTCAATGAAAATGTTAAATAGAGCTCTGTTCTCTGCATATAAACATCTTTGTATGCTGCATATAAACATCTAAAAACTACAGTTACACGTTGTATGGGATTGATTTTTTTCAGGAGGAAGTTATACAGAATTTAGTACTTACTTGAAATACAAAGCCAAGTCAGTTGCTATTATTGCAACTTCAAATAAGTGTAGAACGGTTTCATACTGGCGCTTATTTAGGTTCTGGAAGATGTTTAAACTCTGCAAGGTGGAAAGTTTATGATTTCAGTTCCTTTTATAACACTGTCTTTGGTTTGTACTATACAGATTCTCACAGAACAGGGTAACAAAATTGGCCAACTACAGTCCTTAAATTAAAATAATGATGAAAACTAAAAATTCATATTCCATAAACCTAATTTTCCTGACTTTTTAAAGCATCCCAGTTCCCCTTTTTTCCCTGTTACAATGGGTTGGCACAATTGCCTGCAGCAGTGTATGGGATCTACCATGGTAAATGCAATGTCCTTTTTCTCAAGAAAAGGGAATGAGACCATCACAAAGCATTTTTCTAAGTGTCTTGGTTTTATTTCCTTCTTTAACAGAGATACCAGGCCTGCGTGAGCCAGGGTACAGCTTTGGTGCTGGTGAGAGCCTCCAGAGATTCTGCCAACTGCTCTGCCCAAGAGCAGGAGTCAGTCCCTGGCATCTCACGTTTGAAAAAGTACATCGCCATTAAAAAAGGGGAAAGTGTTGGTTTGTCTGTTTTCATATCACAAACCTTCTGGGTTTTTTATTAACATAGTGCTACTGCTTAGCATAAGGCTTTATTCCTTTGCCTCGTGAGGTCAGGCAATAGAATCACCACAAGGATAAGAAGTGGAAAACGAGGGTGAAGTGGGTGCCTGCCCCGCTGCTGCAAACAAGGGATGGAAGGGGTGCATACGTGCATGCCCTGCTGTTAAATCACCCTGCAAAACACGTAGTAAAGAGTGTAAATAGTGTCGTTTGGTGTAGCCAGGCCAGAGCCTGGTGCCGGTGAGGGCAGGGTGGCCGGTGCCCAGTGGAGGAGCAGGGCCCTGAGGGGCAGCCGAGCCTCGGGATGCGGCGGGAGCATCACCCCCGGCTGCTGGGAAGGGCAGCTGGGGACGGCTGCCTGATGCAGGAACATCGGTAAAGGAGCTGCAGCAGAGCCTGCCACAGCCCGGCCCTGCTTAGCAAGGTAAGGTGTGGGGCAGGTCTGGCCTGAGGGCAAGGGGCCCTCCATCAACAGCTCCATCCCTTTGTTCCTTAGCTGCCAGAGCCTGCAGCTGAATTCAGACCTCATAAACCAGGCACAGTGGTTTAATGACAAGATTTTGTATGTATATATTGTATTTTCTGGTTTGGTTTCAACATAACTGCTCTGTGCAAACAGAAAAAACCTGAGGAGTGTGAGCAAGGCCCAGAGGAGAAGCTTTTCTATCTGAGGTAAATCTCTTCCAGGCAGAATCACTGATGTTTCTCTAGAAGTTGAAAATGCATAAGAATTTGTCTTAAACTTCTGAATTTTAGCATTTCTTAATGTGGACCCAAGAGGAGTGCATGAGACCTAGTGAAATTTGGAACATTGTAACTTAATTGGATCTTTAGTGTTGATTGGTGTGAGCAGAAGGTCCATGACGTACCTCATCTTGCAGCAGGGTTTTACTGTACTCTAGGTGATGCCTTTCTAAAATGGAAGAGCCATGAAGTTTTGCCAGGGGAGCAGCTGATCTGTTGAAGAATAAGCAATTCTTTAGAATATAATATATATATAATTTTGAAGGCAATAGTTTTTATTCAGGTTCCATATTTTTAGGATTAAAATGCTTCTGATCTGCATGTTTAGTAATTTGATCTGTGTACATTAACCATTGGTATGATAGTGTAATCCGTATACATTAGCTATTGGTATGATGCAGAGAAAAATACCCAACTAGGTTCCCTTCATTTTTGTGACTGAAGAATGATAGAACTTTGAGAGCATTGAGTGTTCAGTGCCCGCTAAAGTCGAAGTCATTGTTAAATGCCTCAAAACTCAAAAACTGTGGTATTTGAAATATGCCTTCATTTTGTCTTGCATGTTCAGTTTTGCTGTTTGTTTAATCTGTGCCCCTTTTGTGTACCCTAAAAGTAGCTTTTATCCATCTTTTAGTGTTTATTCTGTGGCATGGCTTTTGAACTCTTGTATGTCTGAAATGACTGGGCCATGTGCCCTGGGATTCTAGTTAACTGTAAGCTAAATCTAAAATAACAGTATAATGGAGTTTAATCCTTCTAATGCCCTTGGGCTACTTCACTCCCCCAAAATCACCATTTTATGGACAGCACAAGTCCTGATAGCTCAAGTTTGTTCAGTTTTACCTGATCTTAAAGCATTGCCGTGACACTGGACTAAGCTTCAAGCAGAGGAAATTCTGCATCAGATTATGGTTGTGGGATGAAGGGAGAACTCTCCCACCTACATGGGCTCCAAGTAGTTCTGCATGTTTGGAAGAGTATTTCCCTCCTTCTTCTCTTGGCTTATAGCTCTGTTTCCCAGATAACCCAAGGTGGATTGCTACATGGTACCCGAATTTTCCGATGTGATTAGGACTGTTGTGGTAAAGCCTGATAAGTTTTATAAATAGCTTTACTGCGTATGACCTCATGTAGAGGGCTTTCAGCTAGGGAAGACCACAGCGGGAAGATTCAACCCCCCCTTAAACTTGTTTGGATGAGAGACAGTCCACTGAATAAGAATCAGCATCTGTCATTCTCCTTCCTACGTCACCTGGAGAATCCCTGGGAATAATCAGAAAATCCCTTTGCGTCACTGCTCTAGCACGCAGGCTGAAAAGGCTGAGATGTGAGGAGTGTATTCAGGGTCAGAGGGGTAGGATAAATCACTCTGGAGATACAGTTGGTGGAAACTAGTCAGAAAATTATAATCTTCTGGTACACATGACATTCTGAGAAACATGTATTCTCTGGCTAGCACGTGGAAACAAGCCCTCACAGATCACATAAAAGACTAAATGGTAGGTTGTTCACTCTTCAGGGGAAAAGTGGGTCTCACCATGATAGGTAATGTTGTAGTACAAAGTAAAATTCGAATGAATTAATATTGTTTCATAACAAACAAGGTAAAAATCACAAAGAAACCATTGAGGATATTTTCTCAGAACATATTAGAGTATGAATTGCAAAGCTTTAACCTCATGATGTGTAATTTCTAGGCATGTGGACCCAGTGGTAGAACTCAAGCTTGGTGACTCAGACTCTCATATAAGATAAGGAGATTACACCTCAGGAAAGGATTTATATCAGGAAACTGAATGTGGGGGGTAACAACTGAACTAGTCAAATTATACAGTGGAAAACAGAGAAAAAAATCTATCTCCCTCTAAACTGGGCCTTGTCTATGTCACATCTTGAATCCCTCTCCAGAAAAGTGCTTATGCCCTGTCTTGAAAAAGTAATCCAGTTAGGGATTTTAATTTAATTTACTAATTTATTTTTGTCCTCAGGTCCATGATGCTCTGTCTGCTACAATCAAAGCATTGCTAGAATTAAAAAAACCTAGAGTCTTAAAAATGGATTGTGGCTTCAGGGGATTCTTCTAAGATTTTGCCTTTGCATCTTGTCTTTGTGTTTTAGCTGCCTCAAGTGCTCTGGGGCAAAAATATTCTGTAGCATGATTACTTATTCATGCCAGATGAATATGGAATATATACCTTATATTTTTGCAAGTTTTAAATTTTTTTTGTTTGTTTTCCACTAAAAGTAGTACATTTCCATGTACTTGATCCCTTATACTTACTTCATTTGGTACAAGTTATTGGTCCCTCTGTGGTCAATGTCATGGCAGAAAGCAGCAGCAACCATGGCAAAGGCTTCTAGATCAGTATAGTATTTCTTTATTTTGCCTGTCTGTAAAAGAAAACAGATAACTCCGAGTGTGTGTCTTCCTGAATTTTCCATCTGGAGCTAAAAGAAAACTAAATAATGAATGTGAAGTTAATACTAGCAACATTACCATTAGCAGAGTAAACATTGTTTGTCCCACATTGAATCCATGTCTCCAGTTATGGTAAGTGATATCCCGATAACCCTTCCTGACTGTGTACATCCATCTTGTAAGGACCTTATGGGAACAAAAGTGAGCAAGACAGCTGTTAATTGAAACAAAACAAAAGAATTCCCATTATATTACTAGAATATACTATGAAATTACTTAATTGTGCAAGTTCTTTGGAAACAAATGTTTTTCATTGAATTAAACATGGGAACAGCAAATTTTTCTTGCATAAATACATGTGGATTTAATTCCTTACCTAGTTCACACAATTCAGGATTAGTTTTATGTTTTTATGACAAATATGTAAATGTTTCATTGAGAATGGAAGATTGTTAACCATACCACTAATATTTTAGTATTGCCTACTTCAAGATTTAAGTATGTAAAACCAGCTATATTTCGTGCTCTTAAAAATAAATATAAACAAGAAAAAATAAACCAGACCTCAGCTGGGACTTTGAACTTTTCAACAACATTTATCTCAAAGAACAGTCGTATTCCACAAGTTATCAGGCCATGCTCTGTAACAGGGAAGTCACTGAAGCGGAATTCATATAGTTCTAAATCTTTTGGATCAGGTAATTCTTCTTTCTGTTAGGAAAAATCAAAAACAAGGGTTTTTCTGGCAAGAATGAAGTTGGAAAAGCTTTTTTATTTTTCTTCACTAGAAATATTGCTCAAGGAAAGTATGCTTACTATGTCTTCGAAGGACTCAGGCATCAGTACACACTAATGTGTGTTAAGTTCTGAAATACAATCATGATACTGCTGACTTTCTTCTCAAAGTGAATAGATAAAAGCTTTGAGCAATTCCTACTCTGAATTCCAACACGATGTGTTGTGACCATCAACCTTTCCTTAGTTTAGAAATCTTGGACCTTGGAAATTCTCCTTCCTGGTATAAAATCCTATGATTCTCCCACTTTTAGCTTGATCTCAAGGCTACATTCATCTTTTTCACAACCGGATTAAATTGTCTATTTTGTGATACAGATTCACATTGAATACCATGACTGGTAATAGTGCTGTTAGCGAGCTGTTCTATAACACTCTTCATCTCTCTCAAAGCCTAGGGAGAGCAGTATTATATTTTAAAGGATGTGCTCCGATCCAAACAAGAATTAACTCAAGGAAGTCTGATGCAACACAAAAAATAGCTTATATTATCACAATGACTCCCTTCCTCCAGAGTAGTCTATAAATGGTCTTCACTTCATGGAGAAAGAAAAAAGACAACTGCATATGCATATATTTCAACCAATAAGGCTGATCATCCCCTTCCTTCTCCTAGGGTTTTTCCTTTATATCTACGCAGATCTGAGATCAAGGACAAAGAAACCTAGACCAGTGGTGTTTTAAGACCCATTACTTTGTGAATCATCAGATCTAGAAACACCTGCTTTATCCTATTAGCTATCTGGGATTCCAGGTCTTATAATAGGATAAAGCACTTGCATGTAGCCTTGGGAGTGCAGAAGATATTAGACCTTTGAATTTGTGACTCCACAATGTTGAAAGAACAAATTGCTTTTTGTAGATTTAAAAATTCATATAAGTATATTTTTATATTTGGAGCCTGTACCAAAATATTCAGATTTTGCTCTACCCGTAGAGAAATTTTATAGTCTATTATTTTTTGAAGCTTTTCATCCAGCTAAATTAAATTTCCTTCAAAAGGTATGTGAAGCTACACACTGTCTGTTGATGTTTTTTTATTTCACACTTGCAAGCTGTGTGAGGATCTGTTGTGTGGAAGCCAGTAAAATATTAACACCAATGCATTCCAGCATGCACATATACATAACTAAAAAGAGTTTCGTGAGGTCTTTTCACTATGGCTATGTGTACATTAGCAAATGTGGTGTAATAGGAGGAAATATGTGAAGTGCTTGGTACTGGAAGTCAACAGATTTGTGTATAGTTTGACCTTTTTTCTTCAACCTAGCTCTGTTTTGATCCATTAACAGTGGAAGTTCATTCAGTGTTTTCATTCAGAGCATGTCTTTGAGGTTTTTTCAGATAAAGTAGGCCAGTTCATGTGCTCCAGGACTGCTGAAGTGCACTAAATGGGCAGAAACAGGAGCTTTCTTCCAAAAAAACACTGCCTTTCTAGATTGAAACACTAAGGCAGCCAGAGGACTGCACAGTCTGGAAAAGAAAGTGAGTAATTTTTGGTTTAGTAGTAGCAGAGCAGTAGAGCAGAGAACTCTTTCGGTCAAATCTGTTTTGTCATTGTGGAGCCACAGGTCACTGTCTTTAGACTTCTCTGCCTAAGGAAATGCAGGAAAAATAATCTGAAAGTATGTTTTTTTCCACTGGACACTCCTACCTACGTTCTCTTACTGAGAATGAAAGTGGCCTCACAACAATATACCTTATTTTATTTCCAGACTTAAATAAAATAAATTCAGTTATAGATACAGCATTGTCCCTATGCATATTTTAAGAAATTTAACACTTTAAATGGTAATTAATATGAAAATGTCTATATAACTCTGACTGTCCAAGTCTGTTGATGTACCTTTGGGACAGAACGTTTCCCCGTAGGTAACAGTGGCGTCTGCACATAGAAGGACAGAAGAGGTTGAGGATGTTACACTAAATCAGCTCTGCCTAGCCTATGGAGCTGATAGCTAACATTGGTTGTATTAATCAGGATTTCACTATACACAACTTTTTCTGTGATAAGGACACATTACTGTCTGATATAAATACACCACCAGAATTTTCAGTTTAATGACTTACCAAAATCCTGATGAGATCCTTTTGATCACATTCCTCTAAACTTTTTGCATTTAATTTCTCCTTGTATTTCTAAAAATGAAAAAGAGTAAGAAAATTCAGGTTTTGTGTAGTAAGTTTTCCATTTTAATTTTGTGGCTGTGGACAGAAACTCACCAGGATAGATTCAACTTCAGCAGGGGTGGCCTTTGTCTGGTACATAAGCATTTCCTGAGCAATGTCTTTCCTGTTTTCAAGTTTGTTCATTTTGTCATAAGTGTCAGTATTTAAAACAGACCACCCCAGGAACTGTGTGAGAGTCTGCAACAAAGTCAAGTAAAGCAGAGATGATGCCTTGACAACAGAATGAACCTGACAATTTGACTTAGTTTTCTTAAAGTCCCATTTCTGGTAGTGCCCTTTGAAAAACAAGGTGCTACTCTACTTGTTAGAGGCCTTTATCTTCCCTCAGCCACTTCTGTTAGCACTCACAGCTTCTAATGACGTTTGGCTCAGCCCAGTAATTAAGTAATTAATATTCCCATTTTATGTACAGGACTTTGAGGCTTATGAAGCTTAAGTCAGGTGGGTGGACTTGGGTACACTGTGTAGCATCTTATCTTGCCTGAGTGCATGTGATTATGAACGCTCTGTGAACTCCCATGATCACAGGCTTGGTATCCCTTGGCAAGCAGCACACCACACCTGCTTACCCACTGCTACTTAGGAGATGCTGACCATCATTAAAAAGTCAAAGGATTAAAAGTAAAATTATAAGTGACTTTTGTTCATTACTGGAGTGTAAATAATTACTCACAAATTTTCAGTTTTATAAAAGGAGATAAAATTTCAGATTCTTAAGAAACTGGATTGTGAATAAGATAAACATTTGGCTAGATGTTAATATGGCCTATTTGAAAAATTTTTGACATACAAAAATTACTTTTTCTACAATACTTTTATTAACATCACATAGCTCCTCAAACTCTCTAATCCTATTAAGCTTACTTCAATGATCTGTTCATCATACTCGTCAAAAGGTTTTCCATCTTTCCTATTGTAAAACGTTGCAACTCCCACAATTTCTTCCTTTTTGTTGACAATAGGCAATGACAAGACGTTTTTGATAACCCATCCAGATTCATCCACTGGTCCTTTCTGTGAGAAAGCCAAAAATCAGGAAATGTATATTTCTTTGAAAGTAATAACACAGCTATGGATATAAGCAATGTATCAAGAAGATTTTGTTTGTGCATCACAATCGAATGAGAAATTATTTATACAATCAACTGTATAACCAATTAGTGACAAACACTAGAATATTTTTCTATAATATTTATAATTATTAACATTACTGAATTTACCTGAAATGTGAAGTATTCATCTGCTGGTGCATTCATCATGTTACAAATCTGCCACATAAAGAAAATGAGACATTTTTTAAATGGAGTATAATGTGCATCAAAACTTGGTCTAATATTTTTTAAAGGAATATTTATTTTCTAAGCTAACAATAGTGAGCATCCTAACTAGCTACAGAAACTAAAACTGTTCATCTTAAATTATATGTGGTTATTCTAACAGACATAATTTTTGAATGTTTGTAGCAAAGTCCCTCAGTGTCTCACATTGCAAAAGCATAATGGTTAAGTAAATCACTTCCAGTTAAAAACAGCATGGGGGTTTCTAGAAAGAAATAATTGAGTACAAAGGGCTCTATTAAAAATGCCACAGGGTTACTCATAGCTGTCATACATCCTGACTTTGAATTACATATGTCTATGCAAGAAGATGTAGGAAATAAAGAAAAATTTAAAACCTTGCATGTGATGATTTTCTTACTTTGACATTTTTTGGTGACATTTAGCACACCTGGAAAGTGACATCAGACACACACATTATTGCTCTGATATCACCACAATCCGAGGGAAATTATCCTGGTGGTTTCACCATTTGTGCTGAGGCCTTGTCTCTATCCAAGATACTGATTTAAATGATTTCACTGGGAACCAAAGGCACTGACAGCAGCATGGTATTTTTGCAGAGGATTTTGGTCACAGGGAGGTTTGGGGGGTTTTTTTGTTCAATCAGAGCAACTGCAGGATTTAAAACTCTATTTTTTAGTTTTGCTATGAACTTACAAGACCATTTTCAGCAACATATGTTGGCAATCCACTGACAAGACACCAGTGATCTGCTGGAGGTGACCTTTTGAGAGACAATGAAATTAATTTATTTCTACAATATAGACATGCTATGCTATCCCAGCAATATCTAATTACTGCACATTCACAAGCTGCCAATGAATACTCACGGAATGACTTTGATTTCTTCTTGTCCGTGTAAAAGATAGTCAATAATCTTATAAAAGTTGACTTCCTAAATAAAAATATAAAAACATCTAGGTGACTTGTACAACTTCAATGTCAAACTTAAGATTTACAAAAAGAAAAATTAATATCCTCACTCGTCCATCAGGTGTCTTGGGGCCTTTGTAAGGCTCTGCCTCCCCCAGCCGGATTGGCCACTCATCATAGAACTCCTGAGAAAATGATACACAGGAAAAAGGAAAAAACAAATCAGTTCTGTGTTCACAGATAACATCAGATCTGTGGATTACACTTTGATTTTTATTTCCACATCGGTTACAATGGTCATATTTCAGACAATATTAAGAAAACATGAGTAATTATATTCCAGACAAGAAATGTTTGCCAGTAAATTGCAGGCTAATCTTATCTCTGGATAGTTGTACAGCTTGACTGTTCTTTTAGCAGGTAGATATTTCTAAAGCAATAATCAGACCTGCACCTCTACCCCTTCTCACATGGAATTATGAATATGAAAAATTATTTCAGAATTAGTCTGTATGTTTATTGTGATTGTATCCTTTGCCACACTTATATTTTACGTGTAATCTTTGTAACATTGTTAGATTTTATATAAATTACCCCAAAGAGTTAGAAAACATGTTAACTTTGTGTCTTGGACACTTCAAGTTAGGAGTGGTACATTTCTAGCAAGTAGGAAAAATAGTTGTTACCTTCTCTTTAGTCATGTCCAGCAGACCAACAGAGTATCTTTCACAGTTCAAATACATTCGAATAGTATACAGTGCTTTGTGAAATTGTCGTTCTATATCTGTTAGCTCTTCAAATACTTTGTTGGCAGACCACAAAAGCATCTATTTACAACAAAAGAGAAAGAGGCTAATGTTCAGAACATTAAGAAAACATAAATATATGAATCCTAGGCATTCTGGAATTAAATTATAAGGTGCATTACTGTTATCAAATTAAAAAAGAATAAATAGATTGTATCCTTACTTCAATAAGCTTGCAAGAATATTGAATATTGGGAAAGATAATTGTTCAATACAAAAATGAAGTATTATCATTAAAAAATGCTTCTATACCTGGCTTTTCCTTGATTCAATATTGTAGAGATAAGACGTATGATGATTTCTTATGATCAAAGATATAAAGTTGAGGTATTTTTTAAATACCTAAAAATGACAGAGACCAAAAATAAGACAAAAGTATTAAATTAAGAGACAGAGGCACACAAACTACTTGTTGAACTAAAAGCTGTATTATTATGTGACATTTTACCTCTTCATCCTCTTTTGAGAACTCAGGGGCATTTAATTTGTTGAGTGCCATCACAACAGCAAGCACCTCTTTACCCTGTGTAATTGCAGTTGCCAACATATTGACTGTTTTATAACCAGTTTTTTTGTCCATTAAGTCAGAAAAATGGTTGTTCTGAAAGAAAAGAAAAAAATCACAAGTTAAATGCACAATTACTTACCATGCCAAGGGCAAATTATAATTTTGTTTGATAACTGATGTTTGCAATGCTTTGCTTACAAAGCATTGTTTCACAGTGCACTAGGTTTATACTTGAAAAAAACCCACTATCATTATTTAACTCAGTGTTGAAGAGTTAAATGTACAAGCTTAACCAAGGCATTGGTTATGAAGATAGCTTCTGAAACCAAGTTCTGTGCAGGTCTTTATTATAATGCTGAGGAATTAAAAATACGGGAAATACAGAAAAAGTGAAATAATAATATGACCTTGTGACTACCTGTGAATCTAACATATATGGCTTATGTGTTAGATAATTACTCCACAGCTATGTTAATGTTTATTATTATTTAGTTATTTCTGTAAATAAAATTAATTATACATTCCCTCACACAATATTTAAAAGTACCACCTGTCCTGGCTAAAAATACTTATGGCAGAGAAGCATCCCCAGCAAGTATTCATCTGGCTGAGCTGTTTCTTATTCCTTTCTGTCTGACACACTCCCATCCCCGTTGCTTCCAGCTCTACATGCTCTTTTGGTGAAAGATACAGGACCAGAGCTGCTTTTGTTGAGTGTGTGGGAATAAGGCCATATGACTAATGAATGAGCCACAACTAACTACTCCACTTTTACATTTTCATCCTTAAAACCAAATGCTAAGGAGGGTTTAGCAAAAGCTATTATTTTAAATTTTTTAATGTAAAATATTCTGGGAAGCTAGTTCATGCTTCATGGAGAACTGTTTTATTTCTTCATATCAAAGAAATTCTTGGGGTTTTTTTCAAAGGCCTTAGTGTTCTCTTTAATTTAAAAAATGGATTTAAACATTTTCAGGGAAATCTGTTTGTCAAGGGTTGTTATATTTTGTTACGTTATTAAGAAAATACATCTGAATGAGGTGAGTTATGAGTTGGGGGTTTGAAATCTGTTGATCCTTTTGTGCTGAGAAATGCCTTGGTTCTACTAAGCAGCTAAAATAGCTAGACTCTGCCTTCACAGAGCCATTTTCTTCCCCTCACATTTTACTGGTAACATTACTCAAACTTCTTCAGAGAGATGAGCACTCAAGTCCTGGTATGCAGTCAATGGCAGAGTCTCCATGAATTTCCTTTAGCAGGCCTGGCTCTGATTTCTCAAGGTGATGAGCAGCTGGTGCTAAATGAGGGTGCCAAGAGGCGAGAGTAGCCTGGTAACCAGGGAAAGTCACACCACAGGTTAACATCACGGATAGGAAGAGCAGGCGGCCAAAGTGAGGCCAAGGAGTCCTGTTTTCAAGACATTCACCCAGAACCAAGATTCCCAAACCTTACCAGTCCCCTGCAATCAGCAAAGATTTCTGCACCAACTGATAGTGCATGTCTATCACCAGAGCTGGCAGACACTGCTGCTATTAATTACTGCATTAGCTTAGGCAGCTGAGATCTGCGTGGTGCATCCCAGGGTGTCTCCCTTGCTGATAGGCTGGAGAATGTTGAAGCATGCCACACAATGGAACTCCAGCTTTCATAGATTATACATAAATCTCCTTAAACAAAACCCCATACAAATAAGCATTCTCTAGGTTATAAAATCAAGCATGACAATGCTTGGAAATGCCAGAACTAAAATTGTTTGCCTATTATTTAGAGTTTTCCTCTTAATTTCCTTTTGCCCCTCTTCCCTCTAGCAATTGTTTCAAGTATATGTTGAATTTATAGCATATACAACTCTAACAAGAAAGACAGAATTTTTTCTTGTCATCAGAATATTAGGGTTTGGGTTTTTTCCTTGTTTTTCATAGTCTTTAGGCAGTCCGTCTTTTATATTTGCATTTTAGATTTCCTTCTAGGGCTGCATTTCAGTGAAACAAATTAAATGTCTGGAAGTAACTCTTAAATATTGTATTTATGCCATGGGCTCTCTTACAGAGAATTGATTCTCTTAAGGACAGCCTGTGTCATCCCCATAAATCTCATTCAATGTATCAGGCTGTGTTTGGGTCCCTGGAGAGGGTAGCCACTTTTGAATATATTGTCCATGAGAAAAGGGGATGCTTTCTCTACTTCCAACAAACTCCCTGAGTTGTTTTCTGTTTTTCTCAGAGAAAGGTATAGGAGTATCTCATTTAACAGACGTCCAGAGAAAATGCCAGGCAATCTGTCTCTTCTGTGTGAGAATCAAATACTGTCCTGCAGCATGCTGAACCAGTATGTTATTACATGGAAATACTTGGTTTTCTGTGGGATGTATTATCTACTGACACTACCATTCTGGACTTGGGTGTGATTTTGAGCTCCAGTTTTTGGGCTTCTGACTGTTATAGCCATTGAAAATCTAGTAACTTAACCCTGTTTTGTAGTCCCTCTGCGTCACTAAGAGCATCTAGCATCCTGGCGAAGCCCAGGTTCCTGGTTGTAGGGTACTGTATTCTGCTATGAAGGAATAAATTAAAATTTCAGACACTCCTGGATTTCTGAATACTTAAAAGGGACCTGTAGACACCAAATGAGCTGAATCAGCAGGATTTATCTGCTATGTCTTACTTTGTTTAATAATTCCAGAATGAAGGTAGAAGCAGTGGTGATCAGAGGTGTTCAGAGGAAGCACTTTGGTCATGCAATTTTTGCAAAGGATAGAAAAATTTTAATACAAGTGTCTATTAATAAAAGAAAGTTCAGTTACCACAAGCTGTCCTGTGCCTACATAGTGCAATGTAGAAAGATAAAAATACCTTTTAATGCATTGGCAGCATTCCCACAAGCAAAAAATTGTGCTTAGTATTGGGCTTTTCATGATTGAATATTTTATATGTAATTGCTAGGAGTTTTGAAGCCTTTATTTCCAACAGAGTTTAAAAAATATTTTTGCTTGGGAATATAAGCTCCTTCTTTTTTCTGAAGAAAATCACTTTTCACAATAGCTAAGAAATTATGTTCGTAGGCAAAAATGCAAGAAATGTGGTCTGCAGCACCAGAGCCACAAGAACGTCTTGGTGCTTCCATGACTTCATGAATATGCACACTTAGTCTACTTGATCTTATGGGTCAAAACATCTTTTAGAGCAATGTTTTGGACTTTCAGCTCTCAGTTAAATCACAACATAGGCTTTAAAAGAGAAATTACGGAAAAGAAAACTGCTGCTAACTCCCTAACTGTAGTACATTTGCAGGCATTTTCTACTGATGCCATAATGATTTTTTGCCTTTTCTTTTGTACCTCTTTTATATACCTTTATAGCCTTTTGTATTTTGTGTTTCTTTTTAGCCTACATTACTAGACTTATTATTTTGTTGAGTTAGGAGACTAAACATCTTAGAAGCCTCAGACACCAAGGTCCTCTCTGGAACACATTTTGAAAGATAAGTCTGTCCAGTGGAGGGTTCCTTGGGGAGGGGGGGTTCACTTAGCCTCATTCATTGGGGAATCTTTGATAGATATGCTAATTTGTAAGACCTATAATTTTATACCAAATTTATCGGGTGTGTGCATTTTGGGGTGGGCATTTTGATGTGCATTTTCGGCGTGTTCCACCTGGACGGAGTGCACTGGGGATCCTTGAAATAAATACCGAGGTAAAAACCCCTTTTTCCCTTCTAACTGTGTTTGGCTCTTAAGAACAGGGATCAAGGCACCACTGCTAGCTCCATTTAAAGCTGAGATACTGAGCCATTTACCTTACAATGGTCAGCTCTTTAGATAGGCCCTAAGATATGCAACATATCCTGGATTTGCAGTAAGCCAGCACCAGCACCTGGCTAGCACAACCAGCTAGCACAACCCTTTTGATGGAGGAATGTTTCCTAATATCCAATCTAAACCTCTCCTGGCACAATTTGAGGCCACTTCCTTTTATCCTATTATTTGTTAGTTGGGAGAAGAGGCTGATGCCCACCTTTCAGGAATTTGTAGACACTGATAAGGCCCCTCTGAGCCTGCTTTTCTCCAGGCTCAACACCCCCAGCTCCCTCAGCCACTCCTCATAGGACTTGTGTTCCAGATCCTTCTTCAGCTTTGTCGCCCTGCTCTGGAGATGCTCCCACACCTCAATATGTTTCTTGTAGTGAGGGGCCCACAGCTGGACACAGGATTTGAGGTGTAGCCTCACCGGTGCTTGGTACAAGGCAACAACCTCTGCCCTGTGGTCCTGCTGGCCACACCGTTTCTGATGCAAGCCAGGATGCCCTTGGCCTTCTTGCCCACCTGGGCACTGCTGGCTCATGTTCAGCTGCTGTTGATCAGCACCCCCAGGTCCTTTTCTCCCAGGCAGCTCTCCAGGAGCTCCTCCCTGCAGTGCTGCCTGTGGTTGAAGTGACCCAACACAACAAGGGATAAAACTTAATCCTGCAGGTGAGGTGAGAGGGCCAAGACAGCAGATGCCTCTTTTCCTCCACCTCTTTCCCCTTATAAAACACAGGGGAAGAAGGGGTTACTGTGACCCCTTGCAGTTATGACTATTTTGCTCATTTTGGGTGGGAGGTTCTGTGCTGGATAGATGAGCTCAGACTGAACATGTTTCTTTGCATTATCTCCACATGTTTCTGGTTTTCTTTCTGGTAGTTCTACAGTATTTTCTTCTCGTCCTGATATTTTCTTCTGCTGATTGTCTTGCATTGGCTCAGATTTCTCAACATTTTAACCACTTAATAGGTGGTATTGATGTGCTATAATGCTTCATCTCTTACTTCTACTTAGCCTAATTTCAACTCACAAATGTTTTTGTTTCATAATGATATAATCGAGTATGAATAGAAAATAAAAAGCACCTACCGTCATTTTAAAAATGTCATCAATCTGATTCAAAATGAAACCCAATTAGCTAAATGAGTTGGCCCTTTTTTAGGCCCCATTCCAAAAACTATGTATCGTCAGGGATGTAAATTTCACTTTAAGATGTAACTTATTAGCATTACAAAACAAATTGACTTTCTTATTGTCAACATCACTAGAGTTCTGAAACTGAATCAATGAGATATTAATATATATTTAAGAGAACTTGGGGGCTGAACTTTTCAATTATGTCACTGAAATGCCTGCTTGTTATTTGCCATATGTAGTGACTATTTTGCAACTTCTTGAAATTGGATTTGTATTATATTAAGTGTTTTTTCACATAAAACAAGAAAATTAGATGAAAGGGAGCTTTTAATTTTAATTTTTAATGTACATTTTTTCTTCAGTTTTGGGAGCTTTCCTCTTAGAATAGTAAATTGAGGAAATAATTGGTTGGGGTTGTCTTCTGGAAGGAATAATTTATAGAAATTTGTTCTGGGGTAAAATATTTTCTGGTAAATTGACTGAATCTTTGCCATTATAGAAGATTGGAACATGTTTCCATTTTTCCAGTTAATATTTATTGAGTATGAGTTTCTGACAGTCTGGTGTTTATTATCAAGATAAAATAAAATGGAGGAGCAGACATTAACCTTTACAGTGCATATTCTTCCCATGCAGAAAGCTACCTCAGACAGCCTGGAGTCTGGGGACCAGAACATCCACATTAATCTGAAACTCCTGCCAGTTTAGACAGGCCTAGAATTAAAGTCTCTCCCACCCTTGGGTTAAAGAGTAGAGCTGCTGTTCTGAAGCTGGATCAGCTTACAAAGGGATGATGCCAATGCTTGCAACTTGAAGATGTGTTTAAGTTGATTTGTGCTATAGGTTTCCAGTGGTTAAATTAGGTGCCACAACAATCCCTCTTCTGGCTGCTTAATCTGAGTTGGAATCTCCCACAGTCTCTTGTTTCTTCACTTCACTTCACTGGGGGTTGTGAATTCCAGTGCAGGACCTCTAAAAATGAGGGCTGGTTATTTCAGCACCAAAACATTTCAGATCTAATCCAAAAGCCTTCACTTCTTTTGAAGCATTTTTCCACCATTTTTATAATTTTTTATAATTTTATACTCAACTGAAACGAAGAATATTATTTCTTGAGTTTCCAGTTCTTAATTAAATCCTTGTCTTCAAATACCTCTGAATTGAAAGGAACAGTGCAATAATTTAAATAGGTTATGGATTAAAGCAGATATATAAAGTCTTTATTATTGGTTCTTACAAGCTGAGAATATGAGATTTTGATTCCCCAAAAAAGACATACTCCTTGTAGAGCTATTTTTAGTTCTTAGTTTTATTTGGAAATAATGCCTTGGAGAAAAATGTAAGGTAATTGTACTCTCCCTTATAATTCTGTCTGTGTTATCAGTTACTGCTTAAAGAATATTAAATTTTTTGCAGCCTATTACTTTACTTTGTAATATTTGAGGCACATACTCTGCTAGATCCTGTGGATAATGTGAGACAAATTATTAGGGTAATGGTCCTGCCTGGCCTCCTGTTTCTCACAACTCTTAAATCCTGGATTAAATGCTATTAGCTCTCACAGCCAACAGGTCCATAATCTTGTGGGGAGGAGACTGTTCTGACTACTAAGTTAATTATCAAAGGTCTGTATCTTTCCCTCTGCTTTTCTTTTCTGGAGCATTAGTCAGGATGAGGAGCTTCCTCACGTTTATTGGTACCTTTCCAGGTTGAAGAAGGAGATAATCCCTAAAGAACTGGTTACCAGGCACTAAAAGTGGAGTCAATTTTTCTTCCCAATGATTTATAGCTGCTGTGATCTTTTACTGCCTTTACTTTTGTTATAAAGGGGTGATGATTGAAGCATGAAAATGTCACACCATGGGTTTGTCAATGTTTTCATGTACTTAAGACTTAAAAAACACTATGCTGTTTGGATATGGACTGTGTCAACAGTGGAAAGTGGCTAGACATGACATTTTTAAAGTACCATAGCCAACTAGAAGTAATCATTGTGCATTTTGTATTCTGACAAGGCAGTAGGGGCAAAATTCTTCTCTGGCTTAACTCTGCTTGTCATTTTTTGTTCAGAATTTGGGTAGCAGACAATCTAGTTTGACTGAAGTGTATATGTAGTGAACTGAAAAATAATTATCCTTTCTAAAATGTGATAAATACTTCAGTGGCTGCATATTTCTGATGCCATGGGCTAATTATACTCCTTAAACGTTACTGACTCAAGCTGCAGTTCTGGGTTCACTATGGAGATAAAGATTCTGGTGACATAACTGGCAGCTCTGCTCATGTGAGGAGTGTGGACTTGAACACTGACTTCTGGTACGCATAGAATGAAAATGCTGACATTTTTGAGATCTTTAGGGTTACTTTTAAATATCAAACTTTGGTCACAGAGAACTCTCTAGGAGTTTTGCAACTAACTTATAAAATGTCAGTATTCTGATGATGTTTAGTTACCAAATTTAGATTAATGGGACCATAGTTTAACTGCATTTTTAAATGTGTGACTAATGGCATAGACCTCAGTAATCCTGAGAGAGTAAATGGGTGCCTAAGTAAAGATTACCTTAGAATGATTGAATAATAACAGATACTCAGCTGACATAAATTAATTTATGAGCGAAAACACCTAGCAGGATCAGGTGGACAGAAAAGTTCTCTTACTTAAGCATTTTCAAATAACATTTGTCACAAAATTTTGAACAAATCTTGTTGCAAACACAGAAATATTTGCTCAGCGCTGCTCTGGGCACCTCTCACATAATGATATTAAGAAGCAGTGCAGTGTCTGATAGGAGGCACATCTTTCTTGATCCTCCTGATCTTTTCTCATGTAATCAGTCTTATTAACTTGGACAGATTATCCCCCAATCTCCCCACGTGGTGGTAAGAGGCAGTAAATCAGACACTTCTTGTCAGAACAGCAACCACTGAAGAAAGGATATTAGTGGTCAGTTGAAAATCAACTGATTTGTTTTCTCAAATCAGTCAGTCTTCTGTTTGCCCCTGTGATTCTACTTACATCTGAGGCAGTTTGCTATATATTGGAGTGTTCTTTTCCTATATATAAATATTCATTTGTTTCTGAGCTTTAAAAGTAGTCCTTTATAACTTTTAGCATGGTATAATATATTATTTTTTATTTACCTCCTGGAAAAGATAAACAATTGCAGTGGATAAAGATTTTCATTATTTACATGGAGCTTAGGACACAGAGATGATTTCCATCTCTAAAATATTCTGGAATTTTAAATTGACTGTATAGGAAATACCAAGAATCCAGACTGTAATCTTGATAATTATCTTAGCACCATTTGATTATGTTCGGATTTTCCTCATAGGACTAAAAAGAAATGAAGATACCAGCATTTGATGATGCAAGGTTAGTTATTTTTAAAGTAATCTTCACATTCAAAGCATATTTACATTTCCCCTTGTATTCCAGAGCAGTTCCTAAAGCAGACCTCGTACATGCATGTTTAACTTTCGTTAGGTTACTCATAATTTTAATTATTTATAATAAATAAATATGTTTATGTTTATATTTATATTTATAAATATTTATATATTTATAAATAATTATTTATAATAAAGAAATAATGATAAAGATGTAAATGAAATGAATAAATAATATAATAAATAAAATCTTATCAACTCCTTAAAGAAAGAAGGTGATTCAGTAAAGATTCAGCAGGAACTTCAGAGATGTCAGAACAGCTCTGACTCATTAATTTTCTTCTATAGAAAATGGTTCTGAACAAAAGCCCTGGATCCAGACGTACTCAAACCCATTTTAAATCAAACACTGATATGTATGTTGACATCATATTCACCTGTCCTCATTCACTTACTAATAAGGATACATCTTCATTACAAAAGCTGCAAATTAAATGATTCAGAGATGCATGCATGGAATGATAACAGAGAACACTTGCAAGCCCATTCTGGAAAACAGAATACAAGCCTGCCTTGTTCAGCAGAAACTCAGGTATTTAATAGTCTCTATTAATCCAATATTCTCCTCCCTTATTATAGTCATTGACATTACAAGTACTTCATGGACACTGAAAACACCTAACTAGGCTACATGAGGTGGTTCTATTGGATTTTAAGCCATCTCTGCTTTCTCATGTTATTGGTCTGGATTTCTGTCTCAGATTTTTCTGAAGAACGACTTTTTACCTCAAACCCTGGGCAGGAATTAAGCAAATGCACAGAACCCCATTCCCCAGGAGAAGTCACTTACCTTTGTCACATCAGGTATATTAAAAAACTTCTTGGTATGAGCAACCCATCCCACTATCCCGGTGTCCAGAGGAAAAACAGTCTCATTTTCTGGTTTCACCAAATTCTCCTCATAGTTGGAAGTTGGAGTGATATCAAGAATCCTGGAGGCTACCTCTGGAATACCATTTCGGGAACGACAAACGAACAGACTACACCGATCAGCTGCCAGCAGCTGTGCCAGCCTCTGCAAGGACTTGTGCACAATCTTTTCCATAACGCATGCTTCATCCTGGATTTCTGTTACCAACTCAAAAATTATGTCACACTCCTCCAGACGGGACATGTCTTTGAAGCTGACTCCTTCCTTCACATCTCCAGGCTTCACGTTAAAGATACTTCCCAGCACTTCTGGTCTCATTTTTCGGTCAAAATACTCCTTGGCAAACTGGGGATTGTTCTCCAAGTATTTTTCAACGGCATCTTTATTTACCTCACCCATTTTTGCTGGATTTTTCTTAGGATTTCTTTTAGAACTGCATCACCATCAAAGCAGGAATTGTAGCAAGAAGTCCTAATCTGTTACTAGTAAGAAAAATGTACTTTGTACATATTGTATAGCTCACAGACATAATACATTCATCTTCCTCTGTGGCTTCCAAGCCTTCTGATACTCTTGAGATATGACAGAAGGCACTGGCTTAGCATCTTCTTAGTGTGAGATCTTGGAGACTACTAATTAAAGAGATGTCAGGACACTAAACCCCTGAGCATTCTTAGCTCATAAATCCTCAGGGAATCATTTTAGCATTTTAAACTAACAAATTAATTCTTATAAAATTGTCTGATGTGCAGATATGTATACCTGTATGTTATCTCCTTCATTCACAGTATGTATACTGTACTGTGCACACAAAATTTCCTCTTAAAACTTCATATGAGAAATTTCACCCAGATACCTACCCACATTATACAAGTGCACAGATGTACACACGTGTATTTGTGAGAGGTACTTAAGGGCAGGAAAACAGAATGTTATGGAGAAATCTTTTAAATGGTAGAATTTATTTTTCCTTGAAATAGTCAGGTGATGATAGAAATTGGATTACTAAAAGTAAATAATCATGAAGCTATATATGAATAAAATGGGTGAAATCCGTAAGACCTTACAGAAGTCTGAGCTTGCTCAAGTGCTCAGATGATTTACCTAGGTGTAGATGGAAAAAAAGAATTAGAATTTGACTTAGCACAGCCAGATATGGCTTATTCTTTTTTCTTCTAAAAGAGAGAGCCAAAAGAAAGAATAAAATCAGAAAACTGATTAAATTCAAACTGAGTTGAGGAAACAGTAAAATTTCTATTCTATAAGCATAAATATACCGTCAGGGTCTACACTTCCTTCAGAAAAATTTGGAGATGTCTCCTCTATTAAATAGCACAAAAAGGGATATTAACTGACAAATATTAGGCAAAGAGGGAATCTTAAGTCTGGTCATAGATATACCATAGATAACCATATGTCTATAGAGATACAGATACATGGTTATACATGTTTAAAGTCTGCTACCATTAGAAGTTCAACGTTACACACATGAATGGAAAAGGAATGATGGAAAATGTGTTGAATTTGAGGAGCAAACATTCCAAGGCTACATAAGTCAGAAGGCTGAATTTAAGTGCCAACTATGACAGTAAATGATCTGTGTTCATTGAAACAGATCTGAATTTCAGCACATTAGGAGGACTGCAATACAATTAATCTTACTTCTGTTTATGGCATCCACACAGATCAGAAGCAATGAGATACTCTTGGTGTAAGAAAAGAAACCACATACCCTTTGGCAATTCTTAATTTGTAAAGAGTAATTGCCAAAGTAAAACATCATCTGTCCGTCAGAAGCCACAGTGTGTCAACATTTGTTTTTATCAACAGATCTAAAAGAATCAACATGGGCATTTGTTTTTATCAACAGATCTAAAAGAATCAACATGGGCAACTGACACAGATACTCTCGAGCACAAAGAACAGGTCACTGATAGATGTGCAATGACACCTAACATTACTTTTCCCTCTGACCACGATATGAAACACTATGTATGACTAATTTTTTACAGACTGCAGATGCTCTACAGATTTTAAAACATATATGAAAATCAGCACGTTACAAACACATTTTGGCCTGGCTCCTTTTCTCTGATGGGGCTGCTGGCCCCAGCAGCCTGGGGGCAGGCCCCTCCCTGGTGGGTGTGTGAGTTTGCAGCATCTTCTTGACAGGTGACCTGGTGATAGGAACTTGTGGCAGGACAGCAGAGAGTTCTTACCATTGTACACACACACAGTTCACAAGAAAACAGCAGAAGAAAGGCACATATGTATCTTAGTCTTTTAGTAATTTCATGATTTGATCAATTCGTATAAAAGCAGTAGAGACTTGAATTTTGTATGTAGTTGTACATAGAGTTAAATTATTTCTCATCATCTTCCTAATTTCTAGCTCATTACTTTTCATGCTGTACTTTAAAAGAACAGGATTTTGAAGAGCCTCAATGAAATCATGTGAAGGAATAGTAACATTTTTTTGCATTATGTGTTAAGTCATTTTTTTTTACTGACTTTGGAACATTCCACTTAGTAGCTGCTTTGAAGTAGAAGGGGTCTATAGAGAACCTGTCTCATGCCCAGCTAAGACATTCTATAAAATTAACTTCTATGTAAGACTTACACATTCATCTTTCTCACATGTGAGAAATCAGTTTTACAAACATCAGTTCTTTATATTGTGATCACATTAATTCAGTGAAATGGAATGGCATGTCACTCTCTGGAGGGAGAGTAAGTGAATACAGGCAACCTGACCAAGTGATACCGTTTTCTTTGTGGGCAGGGAGGTTGGGGGGTTTACATTGTTGTAAACTAACAAATTTACAATCATTTTATTATCATTTTTTTCTATGTGCAAGATCACCTAAAATGCTTATCATGATTTCACCAAATCTCCCTCATGCTCATCTGTTTTTACTAAGGATAAATTACACTATTTTTACTTTGAGATAACAAACAAAGATAATTTTTAAATTAGGTACTACTATAGGGTGATACATTTTCTTTGTAATAAAATATTTCAGATATAGCTGGGCTGTGACATAATCATTCTTATATCATAAAGCAATTCTTATTGTATTTTCCTTAATTTAGGTTCACTCTTAAAATTGCACTCTCATGCTGTAAAGTGTGAAATGACATGGAAAGAAGTATCAGAAACCAATAGAAGTTCTTTTTGAAATGTTGTAATGAATTTTAAAGTTTCTCTGCTAGAATATGACCTTTATTTTCTGTTCTATCTCATTTACTCTCCTTTTTTCCACAGTATTGAACATTTTATCTTTATTAAAGCTAATTCACTTTTGTATTTAAAATCAATTTAATTTAAGAGACTCTCAGAAATACATGTGTTTTGCGATTTTAATACATATGATGCCGTTTGCCTTTGACGTTCATAGTACCTACAGAAATCGAACTATTTATGGAGTAGTTCTTAGTAGTAGACCATTCCTGAGCCCTTGTGATACATGGAAACTCGTAAGAAGGATAACTGACAGACATGGTTATTTAAATAGATTCAAGCAGCACGTAAATGTCAAAGGCATTTATAAGGTTTCCCAGTTCAGCTCAGTGTTTGTGTCTCAAAGTCTCTGCCCATCCTGACAGCAGTGAGTGTGGTTTATTCAGTTAAGATTTTCTGAAAAAACACAGATCGAATGTGTTTATTTCAATTGCATGGCTTTTGTGGATAATGTGGATAATATACTGGTCACTGTCTCGACATTGGAGATTCATATGTATAATCCAAGCAATTAATATTCAGATTTTTTTTCCCTAAATTGATAGGTTATGAGAATGGATTCTGTAGGTTTTTACAACAGGTACTGTGTGACCCTAACATACCCAGGTTTTGGCACTGAAATGTTTTGTGTCACTGACTTCGTATCTTCTGGGAACCCTTATAAACATCCTTAGCTTCATATTTCTTTAATAATAATTCCCTATCCCTTTTCTTACAAAAATAATCCTAAAAACATAAATACTGAAGATAGTAAGTTAACTGATTTTTCCATATGGTTGCAAATGTTTATGTTCTCTTAAAACTACCAATTATTAGCTCTGGGAGATCATGAAATGAGTAATCAACAGAGATTATAGACTCTAGGGGAGATTTCCTGAAGTAAATGGCCAGTCTAGTGTGAAGGGGTTAACCTGGGTTGCCAGATGCATGGCAGCTTTGACCAGAAGCATGGATTTTTCATAGCTTGGCGTAAATATACGGACTAAGGCAAAAGGCAGCAGCCTTTTAACCTCAGCCATTCTCACATTTACTCCCTGGTCATCTTAGGTTACCTGACAAGATTCTGTAACTGAGAATGCTATTCAGCGCTGCTGAGAAGGGTCTGACTGTCTTCTTCATGCCCTCTTACCAGATATGTATACCTTGTTAAGATCCCCCCAAAACTTCTTTTCAGGCTGAACAGTCCCACCTTTCTCAACCTCTTTTTTTTCATATTATCTTATTGCTCTGTGATTTTTGTGGTTCTTTGCTGGACTCACTTCATTATGTCTGTGTCTTCCATCATTTATAATTTTGAGTTCTCACCTGGCTGGCCAACGTGTCGGAGAACTTTAGATCTTTGTTACAAAATTTTTCCATTATGGTAGTATGCCCAGGAAAAAATTTCAATTCAGAATCACAATCCTCAGAAAGACTTGCTAAAGAAAATAGAGGTACCATTTTAAACTAGTTTTGTTAGTAAATACTGTTTGTAAAGAGTTCAGTGTAAATTTACTCCCTAAACAAAATGTCGTGTCATTAAATTACAAAAACAAGTAGTACACAGGCTGGCATAGAGCAAAGGGCAATCTCTTCTATTCCATTCTGTCCTTGACCTCTGTACTCAGACTGCCACCAAGAGGAACAGTTGTGATGGTGACAATGTACACAGTTGTCCCTTACAAAGTACACGGAGCTCCTTGGCTCAGCTCATGCCATTTGTTGTTGATACGAGTCTGGTTTCACAGGGCAGTGGTTACACTTGCATCCACTGCCCTGTGCACACAGTGGTCATTCATTCGCCTGCAAAATCTGCCTCTGAGAGTTTAATGGATACCCATGTTTGTGAATGGCATTCTATAAATAAACAATCAAGAGAAGACAGCAAAAAGTCTTTCAATCTATGTGTAGTCTGGCTGGAAATGGATGGTCCATTTCCTACTAGCAGTTTTTGAGTCAACTTTCTCCTAAGAGCTAAACTTATTCTTGTGAACAAAAACAAAATTTTAGTTCTTTAAATATGTAAAGCTTGAAAGTTGCAGTGTCAAAAATGTTTTAAACAGTAATTTGACTCTTGTTTCTTCTTTTTTTAAAAGTCATAAAGATAAAATGATTCCTAGAATGAATGTTTTCTTCCAGCTATTTCCTTCTGTATTTTTTCCCTTGCTATACCTAATTGAACATATTGCAGAATTTTACTTGCTATTAATGTAGAAAATAATCCAGTCACAGAATCACTGCCAGGAGTTAGCCCCTTTTCCATCCTCTTGGCAAAATTCAAAGGTAGAAAACCTTCTTTCCCTTTCATTAAATATAGCTCCAAAAAATACATAGTGACTTTTTTAAAAATTTCTGTACTATTCATAATATGCTGCCAGCCTCAGGCATCAGAAGTCATGTATGAAACTTATGTTATCAATATTTTAATAATTTTCTTAAATGTAATTGTCTGAGCTTTCCCAGAACCTAGAAATCCTTGGATATCACTAATTTGATCTATGCATATTCCTCTCAGATTCAGTTGAAATCCTGGCCCAAGTTCCTTTCAGTTTGCATGAGAACTATAAATCTTCAAGGTGAATATCTAGGTCTGGATGAGGATCACTTGCTGACATCATTTCTCTAGCCAACCCAGAGCCTGATCAATCGAAATGACATTCGACTGAGGCAAAGTTTACACTGTTTATGAGTTTACACAGTTCTGCTGAAACTGCTGTATCTCTTAGGACTGAGGAAGAATTCACCCTTGAATCTGTATAGCGATGCTCATCTGCTAGAAACCTTCCATTCCTCCTCCAACACACCCTGATCCAGACATAACCAACAAAAGAGCAGCCTTTTTGCCGGAAAACCTTGTCCCATTGAGCCAAGGAAGTGCTTCAGCTGTAACTCTGAAAGGACTTGATCAGTGTAACCTGTGTCTCAGGCAGGCAGTATTGGAGGTGTAGCTAAAGCAGAGGAGGCAGAGAGCCAAACTCCCTGTGCACCCTTCATGTCACACTGACTTGCCCAGCTTCTCTTCTACAGTTATAGAAATCTGACTGGGAAATACTGGTGTAATTTCACTGTAGCTGCACTGCCACAAATTCCCAATGATAACAGGTCAAAAGAAGAGTTTTCTTGGGCATTGTCTAGAGTTTGTAGAGATACCAGACTTGAGGACCTGAATGAGCTGGAAGATATAATTAGTAAGTCTGTCAGGCACCTCCACCAGATATGAATTGCCAAATATTGCAGAGCTCGGTGGAGGTACACAAGTAAAGAAATGCTGTGTCATGGCTTATACAAAATTACATGTTTCTGATTTAATTTGTTGATAATATCAGATTAATTTAAGAGAGTGTAATATCTCTTGCACATATTTAGAACTGATCGTATTAAAACTTAATAGCAGAAGTAAATTTTTGTTTCATTGACGCCTGGTTTCATTTCCTTCATTTCAGAAGGTCTGTAAAGCTTCTGACTACAACAGAATGCCTAACAGGGACACTGACCTAGATTTTCAGAGGTGGTCAAATCTCAGCAGGTTTTGACTTATCTGGATGAGTGACTGTAGACTCCTTTGAAATGTTCATAGATAATTATGCTATTGACAAAACTTTATAGGAATGTATTTGATCCTGCAAGAACCTTTCTGGTAATATAAAATAGTATACAGATTTTTGAACAGGACAAACTTAGGATAAATGATAATAGTTCACAAATTGTCAGAGAATAAAGAAATAATTGTTTTCTTTCGTATTAAATAAAGTAATAGATTTAAAGCTTACTCATTAAGCTATAATCCGTCTTATAGCTATCAGTCATGTGAGACACTGAAAAAAGAAAATCCATGTTGATTTTGATCTGGTTTGTATGATGACTCATATATTAAGACCAGAAAGTGTTTTGCAAAGGTTTTATAAAAATGTATATATATCACTGGTATCACCATTGCCACAGACTGGAGCAAGATTATAAAAGTCACCAGAAGAGTATACATTACTCTTTCTCTTCACTCTCTGTAGGAATTAGCAAATTCGAAAATCTCAGCTTAAAAATGGAAATGTCATGTTGTCTTATTGGAAAGCTACCACTGAAAGTTTCAGGACAATTAATATGCATACACCCTTCTGGTTCCCTGTGTTAAGTATGTTCTTAACTCCAAATAGAAGCTTAATATTAAACATAGTGGAATTTTTAGTGTCTGATATTATCAGGAAACCAAAGGCAGATATGGAACAGCCCTGAGCAATAGATGTTTGAGAAAGTGAACAAAACATACTCACTGTGCAAAATGCCTCCAACATAAAGCAGAAAAGGATGATAAATTAATCAGACTGTTTGCATTATACGTGAGAAGAGATCGTAAAGGACAGCAATGGTAAAAAGTCTAATATTTTTATGAATGTATGAAAGGAATGATAAGTAAACTTCTTGGAAAGGCCATGCTGAATAAATTGGTTAAATCCGTACATTGGCTACTATTAAAGTAGTTTTTTATACTATATTGGTATCTCCGTATTTAAATTATATTTTTACTTGATTTTTAAAGTAATGAACACAGGCCTTTCAAATAACAGGCTTCTGCCTTTATTCTTTAAAAAAACTGGGTTGCGAAAAAAGTAGGTGAATTAGTTCTCTTGGTAACAGTCATTCCTATCCTGCTCTGGTTACATGCCTAGAAAATAATTAACAGATTTTCTCTAATGCTTCCTAAAGATGTTGAAACTAGGGAACAAATATTGACTGAGAGGCAGCAAAACTTGCCTGGACAGGAGAAAATAATGGTTTATATAACTGAAAACAGTTTGCCAAAAACAGAATATAAATTATGGA
This sequence comes from Daphoenositta chrysoptera, assembly GCA_013397915.1. Lineage (NCBI taxonomy): Eukaryota > Metazoa > Chordata > Aves > Passeriformes > Daphoenositta > Daphoenositta chrysoptera. Next base: position 1,049,731 of record VZRO01004822.1, on the reverse strand, counting down.
ATATCTGATTTAAAATTAATGTCAAAATGGCCAGATGTGGTGTGTACATGCATTTGGGTATTTGCAGGCCACACTTAAGTCCTGCTACCTCATGAAAAGGCTCTTTCACCATCCTGAGGATGTGCAGGGCCCCAATTCCTGTTGCTGGGAGATACTCAGGAGATGATTTAGCACCCAAGAGAGCCTTTTGGAAGCAAGAGGGAACCAGTCATGAGGACCTGAAGAGGTTCTGGCATGACCAGGCTTTCAGAAACATGAGCAGAAACTTGCAAGTATTATGTTTGCCAGTGTTAATCAGGGTAAAAGAGGAAAGGACTTTGGGGAGGAGGTGGAGGAAACAAGTCTGCACCTTGTAACTGGGTCGAGCATATTGGGTAAGGTGGATTTTGGACCTGCAGTGTGTAAAATCACAGAGGAGGTGGAGGCAGTTCACTCTCCCCCTGCAAAAGTGTGATGCCTCTCATTCCATTTGCTCTCCCCACACTCGTGCACACCCCTTCCCCCAGGTGCGAGCTCTGCATTTGGGTTAGGAAAAGCAAAGAGAGGCATTTGTTCCTAGCGCCTGCTTGGCTGCAGATCAGGGTCAAAGACCACCTGAGCCCACGGGAGTTGTGCAAGAGGCTGTTATGAAGGGGCCCCAGCCCGCAGCATCCATCAGCCCGCCTCCCCGCTCCTCTCTCCAGCGCTGGGTCTGGGGCTCTGCCGGTTGCGAAAGCCCCAGGACTACATAAAGCATTCGCTGCCTGGGCACTGCCACCACCATCAACACTTGGGGTCTCGAGAGGCTCCGGGGATCTGCACTGTCTGTAAGGGACCCTGCTGTTGTGGGCTGGGGACAACCAGGTGCCTTGCCTGCACATGCGCTGGGGAAAGCTGCACGATGGCGACGTGTCAGGACAGCCTTTCTCCCTTCGCTTGTGTGACAGAGCCTGTTTCTGATGCTATTCTCTGTTTGCTGCAGGGACAGGATGGCCCACACGGAGAGAACTCTGCCCTGGCTGCTGCTGCTGTCGCTGGCCTTGCTGGGCAGCAGCACTGCGGAGCGCGATTGCCGAGTAAGCAGCTTCAAAGTCAAGGAGAACTTCGACAAGACCAGGGTAAATCTTTTCTCTCCTGGATCTGTGATGTCTTGCATAACTCCTCTTTCCAGGCTACAAAATTTGGCATTCAGTAGCACCATTGTGTTCACATTTCAAAGTCACAGGCTGTAACACTGAGAAACAGCAGAAGTGTGTGATGTCCACACCTCCGCAGATGCTGGATCCTGATGCATCTGATAAAGGAATACTGCAGAAACTTAGTTTTAGCAGACTGGTCTCAAACTGTAGGGTATAAGCAAAAGGAGTGTATTGACTTGATTGTTTCCTTGAAAAATTAATACTCTGGTGTTTTCAGACACCATTGCAAGGAAAAAAAATATACATAGATCTGTCAAGATCTGCCAGTTGTTATCCTTTTTCCACTAGATTTTGTATTCCTTATACTGGACAGCTGCAGATACAGATAAGATTACACAAAAAAGTAAATGTTTCCACAAATTATGACTGCACCAGGATGTATTCGTGGCTTTATGCTGTTGAAACAGCTAGATTTCTTTCTTAGGTACACTTTGAGGCATGGTGTCAAAGACCTGCCTGGTCTTCCTTCTGTCACCTCCCCTTTTCTGTACTGTCTGATTATAATGTTTCCATTGTTTTAAGTCTAACTGCAGCCTTTCTTATTTCCTTGCAGTACAGTGGCACCTGGTATGCCATGGCAAAAAAAGATCCTGAGGGGCTGTTTCTGCAGGACAATGTGGTAGCCCAGTTCACCGTAGATGAGAATGGAAAAATGACTGCCACTGCAAAGGGCAGAGTCAGACTCTTCAAGTAAGCTGTTTGCCAGTCTCCTCTTGTTCCATTTTGCTAAGCTGCTGCTCCAATCCTACCTGCTATCCCATGCTAGTCACACAGTCACACTGAACATGTGCTGTTAGATTGGAATGTGATATTTTCTTTGTCTCTGGCTACAGTAACTGGGATGTCTGTGCTGACATGATTGGCTCTTTCACTGACACAGAGGATCCTGCCAAGTTCAAGATGAAGTACTGGGGTGTCGCCTCTTTTCTGCAGAAAGGAAGTGAGTACTTAACTGTAGAAGATGCAGAACTACTTAGAAGACTAGTTATGTTCTATGTCCATGCTGGGGAAGGAAAAAGTACTGTTGAGTTACTTAAACACTCTTAAAATAGATAATAACTATCATACTGCAAGCCTTAATGTGAAAAAGGTAATCACTACTTTTTATATGGGACAGCTGGTTGGCTTTCTTTAAACAAGTGAAGACCTGTCCTTTGTATATCTTGGTATTTATTTTGTTTTTTTCCCAACAATATAGTTGAAGGCCACTGTTTGGAAAGAAATGAAAGGCAGACAAAGTATTTTAAGACTCATTTTAGTTCAGAACTCAGTAACCAGATGCTTCTATTCTCTCTGAATCCTGATGTCAGAGCTGGCCAAGCAGGAAAGAGGATTTAGAAAATGTTGTTTTGTTTGGTCTTGTGTCTGCAAATGTAGAGCTTTATCTGTTTTAAGAGACAAATATGTTCATATGTATATATAGATATATTCATATTTTTACTTCATCTGTCATACCCTATGCAAAATTAGTTCCTTAAGCCAAGTTGAGATTCGGACACTTTGGAGCTCAAGACATTTGCTTGGATTGTTTCCAAGAGAAGCAGGTAGAATTTGGAACTGAAAGGAGCTCCATTCTGTTTAAAGACACAGTTACAAAGCATGTTTTGGATGCCAATTTGTATTAAATAGTTCCAAGTCTCCTCACGACATGCTGCTGAGTCATGGATACTTCAGATTGCTGGCTGACCCAAAGTCTACCCTTCTAAAAAGTCTGGTGTCCCCACAGAGGAGAGAAGGGGAAGGCAACAGAGTGTTGCCTTCACCAGTGCAGTTGTACTGCAAGGGTACTGCTCCTGGAGGGGAAGGTGCAGATACGTCAGATTTTACTGCAAACACTGAAACGGACCCGCTTCTGTTAGAACAGGGTGTCTGTGTGACCAGGTTTTTATCAGGTTACATAGCTATATAGCTAAGAATTCTCTGAAGTTTTAACGTTGTTTTAAGAAGAGGGTTTATGGCAGAACTTGTAGCAAATACATGCCTAACACACATGCAAACTGCATGATAATATTTTTCCTTAAAAATGCAGTCTAAGTAACATCCCTAGTAGGAAAATATTTGTTGATTTGAGTCATCTGGAGCAGGCTTCAATGTCCTGCTTTATTTTCTTTTTGAAAATAAACATGGAACTAAATACTGGACACAGGAATAAATGAAAAGCTAATCTGTTATAATTTGTACCAATCTTCATCTTAGTATTTTCTTTACAGAGTCCTTTCTGATTTACTAGATTTCACTTGTGTCTCTAACACTTTTCCTTCTTTGCTATGGGTTCTTCCAGATGATGATCACTGGGTAGTGGACACAGATTATGATACATATGCTCTTCATTACTCCTGCCGCCGACTAAATGCAGATGGCACTTGTGCTGATAGCTATTCCATTGTGTTCTCCCGGGACCCCAAGGGACTGCCTCCAGGTGCACAGAAAATTGTCAGACAAAGGCAGATAGACCTCTGTTTGGACAGAAAATACAGAGTTATCGCTCATAATGGTGAGAACTTTTTTTTCCTGAAGAATTTTATTTTAGGATTTAAAGACTAAAGCACTAGGATTCTCTTTCTCATTAAATATCAAATGCATAAAGTCTTTTACTTAGTGGCTGTAACATTGTCTTCTGAATACTGGAGCTTGTAGTAAGTTATTTCCAACTTTTACTTCCCTTATCTGAAGGAGAGCTGAGGTGCATAGCTTTCCATGCAGCATATCAGATCAGCTGAAACAGTAATTAGAGGAAGTTGTAAAACAATTAAATCAATGTAGCGTGAGTAAACATGGTAAGGATACACTTCATAGTTACGGTAAAAAGTAATTGGGCAGCTTTAATCAGATCTCTTTGCCTTTGTTCAAAAACTTATTTGAGAAATGCTTCAAAAAGGCTTTTAAGGAAAATAGAAGTCTTGGAAAGGATACCTTATAGAAGACCCTTTCCCACAAGTCCTCATGCCAACCATTTCACAAAGGGCTGTGGAAGAGGAACATATCCCTCATACTGGAAGTATGACCCTATCTTGAGCCAGGCTGAGCTTACAGCACAGGGAAAGACACAGATTAGCTCATTTATGCTCAAGTATATTACAAAAGGCTAAATGGTAATAATCTAGAAGAAAACATAATGTACTTACTTAAAATAAAAATACACCCAGAAAAATAAACCAGATAAAAATTATACCCAGAATGGGAAATAGTAAAGAGTGAAGGAGAAAAATCAGAATATTTAGAACAAATAAAATCGTAGTACCTGTCCCTACTCCCTCCCCACCCCTCACATCCTGGCAGACACACTATCTATGAAAGACTTGACTGGTGAATCAGCTGAATGGGAACTCCCAATGTAATGATGTGAGCAAAAAAGTTAATAAGATTCTTGGATGCATAAACCAAGACTTACATGAGATTGTTGTGCTTGGCATAGGTCTAATTGCTATATCAATTTGGTGACAACTATAAATGGAAAAAGTACTCAGGATGAGCAAGAAGTTTCAAAGAAGAGCAGAGAAAATGATTGAAAGTTTGTAAAATGTATCCTCTAGTGAGCACTTCAAAGATCTTGATCTTTTTTCATTAGAAAGAGGTTAAAGGCTGACCTGAGCAAAGTCTGTGCTTGTCCACACAAGCAATAGGAATTTGATAGAAAAGGACTTGCAAACACAGAAATAATAAATTTAAATTGATGGAACTTTAAACTGGACACATTCAGAACAGAAATAAACAGCCATTTGTTTAACTCCAAAGGTCATTAACCTTTGGAACTGTTTACCAAGAGCTGTTGTATGCTCTTCATCACTGAAATCTGTAAATCAAGATTAAAGGCTTTTCTCAGTGACATGCTGGAACAAACTAGGATTGACTGAAGGAACTTTTTTGTCTTATAAAGAAAGTCAGAACAGATGAGCAAGTCAGCTGTTGTGGCTCTATTATCTGTTCATCTGATCCATAAACAGAGAATAATATATGGCCATGTTGTAAAGTAGTATGCTGATAACAGGGTGCCTTGAAGATCTGCTAAAGTAGGTGGTGTTTACAGTGCTGATCAGGGACCTGGAAAAAGTGGCTGACAACAATGTAAAAAAAAATTTGTCTTGAATGAGAAGTTGGAGACAACAAAAGTCAGTTGAGACTTAAAACAGTCAAGAATAAGAGACATCATAAATGCAAAAGGAAGCGACTTTTGTGAATGATTTGTATGATTGCATAAATGGTAGGACAGAAAAGAAACAATGTCATTATATAAATTGATGATACTTTTCTGTTTTGAATCCTGCATTCACCGCTTTTCAAATGAAGTCCAGCAAGAATAAAAATTTCTGAAAATGAGAAAGCCAAATGATGAGATGTTTAGGGATATTTTACTAAATCTAAGATAATTTAGAAGTTGATCATGCTGCCTCTAGTTTGTTACAGATATCAAATATCTAATCTACCAAGTCACACTGTTCTTTGTTTGCTATCCTAATTTAGACTCAGATGTTAGGTGTTGAGTACAGTGGCTAATATGACCGTGTGAGTTCCATAGTTTGCAAATGAAAAATAGGAGCCTGGGTACTTCTTTATTCAGGATTATTTCAGAGTTTATGAGCCCAGCACCAATGTATAAAGTAAACTTTAAGCCAGCAATTTTCATTCTCCCCTTTATGTGATCAGGACCCTATTACTAGTTGATTCTGAATTCTCCAGTATCATTAAGCAAAAGTTACTGCAAAGCAAGCACATTTGGGACTGAGGGAATGATTGTGAGCTAAACTGAAAAAAAAATTTCTTGGAAGCTTCATATCAGAAACTCTTACAAAATTTTCTTAATTCCTTATATGTGGATTGGAAACCTTACTACTTTAGTTTTAACTATGCTATTAAGAGCTACAGAATTATTACCAAAACAAACCTACTTCAATTGTCTGCACTGACCTGCATCCTATTGTCACTGTGGTAAAATTCTGACTGATGTTAGTACATGCTGCCAGAATAGGCTGGTATCTATTGCTAATTGTGCATATTGTGCCTGTGTCTTGAAGCTAATTAAGAGTGTGTGTGTGTGTGCGTGTGTGTGTGCACATGTGTGTCCATGTGTGTCCCCTCAACTAATAGACGTACAAAACTTACCTTGATTTAAAAAAAAAAATTAAAAGTCTGTACTGGCTGTTCAAGGCAAAAGAGAAGCCTAGGAAATGAAAGGTTTTTTGTTCTAACTTACACTGAATTTCTGATGGTAGCTCCTTCTCATATACAGCTCAAGCTATGATACACTTAGTCTCTCAGAGTAATAACTCAAGTAACTTTAAGTTGTGTAATGTCAGTATCAATCTTAAGTGAGAGTAGTTGTAAATACAATACAGTGTCATGTCAGTAGAGTTGAAAGCTACATCTGCTTTTAGCATTTTCTAGAAGCAAAAATTGTGAAATAAAGAGTTCTATATTCCTTCTGCTAATTTACTATTGCGATTAGGAGTTTTCGGGGTCAGGAGATTCCTACTTTGTTGAAAGAAATTCTTTAATTATTTTTAGGCAAATAACTAGAAGCTTGTTAAAGTATAGACTCTTTTATCACTGAAAGATACACTTTTATCACTGATCTGCCCATTATCTTGTTTGCAAAAGTATTAAAACGCTCAGGAGAGGTGTAACAGATTAGATGAATTCCTGTTTTGTTCTGAGTTGAAAATTCCTTGGAATTACAAACTGCAGAGTAGGGTAATGGCATTACTATTACAAGTAACAGACTGCTGGACTCAAGAGCATTTTAAAGAAATGAGATGTGTATGCATTTTAAATTTGGTGAAAGTTCCTGCATTTAAATTTTGTCTAGAGTGTTTGACAAACACAACTGTGGTTTTTGTGTGTTTCAGGATTTTGCTCTTAAGGAGATGCAACCCTATGGAAAGAAACCATGTAACAGCACCACGGATGCAAAGTTAACTCATTGATCATGTGTTCTCTGGAAAATGCTTTAAATAGCTTCATTTAGATTTTCAATATATTTATCTGAGCTGTGTAGCTCACCTTGTTAATAAACCAATGAAACATTTTAATAAACTTGGATTACAGGGGAAGCAAATTGTATGCAAATCTGTACATATGTAGACACTGGTTTCATTAGTAGCCTGTTATCTTAGTGCACTGTTTTGAACTGGTGACACGTGGTGATAACTAAGAGTTGAATCTTGCTTTTTTTAGTGGTTTCAATTTCTGACTAAAAGAGTATTTATCATAAACCCCAAAATATATATATCTTCTTTTCAAATAGGACATTATATTTTCTCTAGAGAATACTGGAAATCATTCAGAAAAGAGAAAGGAATTTCAGTGACCCTATATATCACCAATGAACTTTATTATGTGACTAGTGAAGACATAAAAAATATGCATATTTTTAAAAGAACTATTTTACACATGACAATTAAGCATTTATTTATTTATTGTTATTTGTAAATTCACATGCATTGAGTCCATATTTGTAATTTGAGATGGAACCAAACTGGTAATTTACTTGGTAATAGCACATTCATCACCTTGTTTCAGTTAGTCTGCTCAAACCTACGTTCAGGCAGTCAGTTATTGAAGTGTTTAATCAACACTTTCCCCTTAAAAAATGGATTAAAAAAGAGCAGATACTTTCTGAGATGAACAATTTCACTAGAAAGTTTAAAGTATTTAATTCAACTATTTTACATTCACCAAGTTCACAAAAATAATATTTCTATTTATTTCAGTGTAAGAGGAGAATTCAATCCATTGGATTAAATTGTCCAAATCTTACTGAGGCAAAGCAATGAAGTCAAGAGAATTTTACCTGCAGGAATTAAAAATACATATTTAGCTTTTTTCCCTGGCACATAATACTATAACATAATGACCTCTGTGACCTGGGATAGCGTAGACAAAATCCAAATGTGGCACAGCTCAGGCTTTAAATAATTATCTGGTAATGAAAGACAAATGTGGCTGTTCACGGTTACTTCTTCTTGCAGTGGTTTCTGTACCTGCTCCATGCCTTTCAGGGTTCCCTGTACAACAGAGAAGAATTTCCTGACATTTACGTCTGAAATGGGCAACATTATACAGAATTGGATTGACAGCAGAGTTGGCAAAAGTGAATAAGGCTATCCAGAAGAAAACTGATGGCAAAATATTTAAATCTTTTTTGTAGTTCTGAACTAAAATTAAAAAAATAATTACTATTATTGGGCTCCACATGATGAAGAAAGAGATCATCAACAGAAAGAGGGCTCGGAATAGTTTGTAGTCTTGCTTGGAAACACGAATCTGATGATGTTCTGAGTAGGCTAAACCAGCATTTAAACTTCTTCTTGATGCTTTTGTAATCTGCAGTAAAAGAGAAGAAAGCAGCTTTCACTGAAACACGTTTTCACAAGTGAAAAAGTAAATCTTGGCACATGATGTTATCTTTTGAAAAGCGACTACAAAAAGCGTATTTCAGAATTAGATTTGTACTTTTTGTCAATGGTTCCATTTCAAATGTTCTCACTTCACTAGCAATTCTTTTTCCTTTCAGATGTGAACTCATCTCAGTATTGGGCAAAGTGGTTGTTCTTTTCATGGCTCTCTACCAGTCATAAATACTTTTCAGCATAAAACAGTCTTAATTACTCATGAAATCCCATTAAATTCAAATTATGACCTCATTTGTTCTATCTAAAAAAACCCATTGATTTTTTTCACAAATGCAAACTGGAACATAGTTAACAATCCTGTTGATGTGGAAGAAGGAATGCGATCCAATTCTCTTTTGGCCATGCTAATATCACAAGGTAGGTATTAGAAGGAGCATGAATTTATTACAGTAACTGAATTATTTTAAATGTGAATGAGATTGTGCATTGTTTTGTGTCACACCTAGCTTTTCAGTCAGTAATCAAAATTGCTTTCTATGAACTAACGTGAAATCTTACAGATCCTTTTGTCACTATAAAAATCTGTGTCTTGTGAAAGTACTCTCTGATGTAATAAACCAGACTATGGGTAGCTTGGGAACCTAGTATTAATGGGTGTGCATCACCTGTCATTAGGTAGAATATTGAACCCAGTGACTTGCAGAAAACTCTAAATCCCCTGCTCTATATCCCTATCTTCACTGAAGTTGGCATGGCACAATTAAGTTCATTACATTCATACGTCTGATGCAAATTAAAAAAACCTGAAATATCTAGCAAACAAAGATTTATGCTAAATAACTGAGATGCCATTTTATCCCCTGCTCTATATCCCTATCTTCACTGAAGTTGGCATGGCACAATTAAGTTCATTACATTCATACGTCTGATGCAAATTAAAAAAACCTGAAATATCTAGCAAACAAAGATTTATGCTAAATAACTGAGATGCCACTTTATCCCCTGCATGCATAAAGAAGTGGTGCTTTCAAAAGCCTTGATCAATTAGCTGTGTATGTAGGCAAGTAAAAAGATATAAGACTCTTCCTGCCACTTTTCCCTTTAGCAGAAACTACAAGAAGGATAACACTAATACTAGCAACAATTCATAACTTCCTGGTACAGGCAAGGATGAAAATGTTTAGAGAGAGAGAGAGAGTAATTTGTCACAGAAATAAATACTCATCAAGAATCTAGACATCTTCTAAATATTTCAATAGAATTTAGCTGTATAAATCAACACCTGTGAACCAAAAATGGGTTTCTTAGCAGCTGCTGAGGCTGAGAAGGAGACAGTATCACTAGCTGCTTCCCTGATTTAAAAGCAGCAGAGAATTCTGATGTCCTGAGCATGTTAAACTATTCCAGCTTGATGATCTTCTGCTGTACTGATATGGAATCTAGAAACTAGGCTAACTCCTCCAAGCAGTCTAAACTGAGAGTTGTTCTCAGAGAGCACCTAACCTGTCTTAGTAAGAATGAAGATTTCACAAAATGCAAAGGACTAATATCCACTTCTAATATAAAAGTAGGAAAACTGGGTTGTGTACAGTTCTCAGTCTCCACTGTTCAAAACTGCTACAGAATGTCCTCATCAGATACATTTTTATCCGTCCCATATAAATAACTTCTGTCTTTCCTGCAGGAGCTGCACAGCCTAGAACTAAGAATGCAAGAATCACCAGGACTGCAGTAAATAAGACACAACTGCATCTTAAGAAAGTGTTCAAGAGAAATGGGGTGGCAGTGGTATGTTGTGGATCCCTTTTTACTCTGTCCAGTATAGATATCTATCCTGGGCATCTGGACCACATTTAGACAAACAGGAACTTAGAAGTCAGGTAATATATAAGCATGTAACTTCCAGAACACAGACATCTTTGCTACTTCTAGCCTCTGACAAAGTCTTGCCTGAAAGGCAGAACAATGCAAAACCAAATAAATTACAAATCATGGCTTCTTATCTATCATTTTTGCCAGAGTTCTGGGAAGGGTTAATGTAAATGTAAAAATAATATTCAGTTTCAGAGTAAATTGTTAAGTACACATTTGTAGTAGTAGTATATTTGTTCAAAAATTTCAGGTCTTATCTCTGTAGTCAGTCATCAAGATCAACATCATCATCATCATCATCATTATCAATGTTGTAATGTGAATACACAAACACTTAGCACTGCTTCCAGCAATACTGAGAATCATGCTATATGGCACTGGCATAATAGCACATTCTCACGAAGTGAGAGTGAGCCTGCTCTTGGGAATGGCTCAGGGATTAAGACATTCTCCAGCTCAGTTCTGGTTGCTTCCTGAAGAGAGAGAAGATTCAATTATATCCTGCTGGCCTCCAGCCTCTTTCATTTCAGAGGAAATGGTAATGTATTTTAGCATCTCTGTTAGCACGTTAGAAAAGAAACAGGAGCAGGGCAGCAGGGCATTGTCTTGTAATCAATCCAGTATTCCAAACACTGGTTTTGGTTTCTAGCTCCCTATGTGCCATTTTGTTTTCTAAATTTACCAGTAATCTGGAGTTTGCAAGGGCACAACAAGCACCATTCCTGTCCTGGCTCTGACCAAGAACTGTGGCATTCCCTGGCCTGCAGTATTTTGCAGTTCTTTCAAAGGCTCACATTCCCCATTGCGTTACTCTTTGCCTACAGCACTATGAGGTTGCACGTGCTTTACTTCACTAGAAGAGGTTCACCTCATGCATTTACCTCAAGATTATAGTGAGCTAATAGACAGTACAGAAACTACAGGCTGATGACTTTTACTACAAGTTTAAGCTTTATCAATAGGCAAGAATATGTGGAGACCAGATTCTAGGTCCTAGGTTCATTGAAACACCTACAGAGAGCTCTGGTGCCTGTATCCACAGCCCCTTGGTGCTCAGCATTTCATCAGTTAACCCCTTGCTCAATAATCCATGTATTCTGAGGTTCCTTTCCAAAACCTATAATTTTCTTATACATATTATGAGAAGTGTAATTGCCCAGTAAAGGAATCAAGGGCAGTTGCTAAAAACTAGGTGTTCCAGTGCCTAGTTTGGAGTGTTTGGTTTGAAGATTTCTAGATCTTTCTCACTCTGCTTTTGTACAGTTTAAAAGGAATTTAGATGTTAATATAATGCTTGCTAGAATATAGATTAAAACTCTCTGGTGCTAGGTGTCTTGGTTTATATTTCAGCATCTATGTTAAACAACATCCACTTAAAAAGAAAGTGGAAGCAGAGGGTTTAATATACAGGTTTTGTTTGCAACATTTGAAATTGTGGAGGATTAAGTATAATCTAATGAGATCTGTGTACTAAAGACACATGCAGAAAGCCAGTAGATCAAAAAGTGGATGGGTTTTTTTCTAGTCCTGCCTTTCTCTGCTTTCTTACAAATCCCTTATGGCTGGAGCTTATGCTCAAGGAAAGCAAAATCTAGTTTTTAGTTATTTCAAATGCTAGGCTTTTTCAGCATTTAGGAGATTGACAGTCTTTAAATATGAACAGCACATAAATGGAGAAATGTATTTAATACTATATATATATAGGAAGACAATGTGTTGGGTCTCTGGTAATGTGCTCTTGAAGCAGGTTCTTAATTGAAATGTATAGGCCATTACGTGCAGGTTGAAACGCTTCATTTTATATCACATACTTATCATTTATTGAGCAAATGATGCTTGTTCCCTTTACATGTATGTGTATTCAGTGACATTACGCTGATGCCCAGTGACTTACTGTTTACTTCCCTTTGTTTTACAACAAAATTTAATGGAAAAACATACCTGTAAGATTTTGGAGTAACTGATGACAATGACTAATCCTGGTATTAGAAAGAAAACAATGGCAAAGGTCATATCCCAGACTGTTTCTCCTGCAGTGCTGGGCCAATCCAGGGTGCAAATCTGAATGTCCTATTTACAAAAAATGAAGAAGTAGAGTAATGCTGCGCCACTATTATCAGTACAGCATTATCCTTATCTCCCTCTGTGCTTATGGGAAAAAAAATGGCTAAACCAAGACTGTGAAAACTTTCTACTTAGACAAAATAGTCAAGTAATATATTACTTGATGGTTTTAAAAATCTATATAATTACAAATAGATGTGCCCACAACTGGAATACTCCCATTAATTTCATATCAAATGCTAACGGCAACTTTAAAATTGAAACTTACAGACCCTAAACTTAATCATTTATTCAAGTGTCACGTTGGGTGCCCTTTTGTATGCATTTCAAAATACAAGGCAGAAAAATCTGTGCATGGCCATTTTGTACAGAGGGGGCTGCGGGTGCAGGACAACTCTCCCAGGATGCTGATCCCTCGGTAAGGGGAAGAGAGCTGAAAAGGGGATCTCTGAGCCGCACCGAGGAACGCAAAGAGAATCCCAGCCGATGCGCGTTTCCCAGCTAACGGGACGGTGCGCCGGGAGAGCGGGTCGGGGCCGCCGGGGGAGCTCCGGCCGCTCCTCCGGGCACAGCCGCGCACCTGCCCGGCCCGCAGCGCGCTGCCCGCCCTGCAAGCGATCTCCTCGCTGGCCGCTCTCCCGCCCTGCAAGCGATCTCCTCGCTGGCCGCTCTCCCGCCGAGGCAGAGGCGGAGGAGCCTCCGCCGCCGTCGGTCCCGGCGCCCCCGACCCGCCCCGGCCCGGCCGCCGCTGCGCGCCCGGCGCTCGCCCTCACCTGGCCGGCGGCGGCGGGCAGCCGTACCACGGTGAAGAAGCAGCAGAGCGGGAGGGTGGCGAGGGCGGCGAAGCCCCAGATGAGGAGCAGGGCGGCGGCCAGCACCTTGCGGCGGCGGAAGGCGGCGTGGCGCAGCCGGGCGATGCTGACGACGCGCTCCAGGCTGACGGCCGACAGGGACAGGATGACGACGGTGCCGCTGAGGCTCACCACATAGAAGAGCAGGTGGCAGACGACGTCGCCCAGCACCCAGGACTCGGTCCAGCGCACGACGGCGATGAAGGGCATGGCGGTGATGAAGAGCAGGTCGGCGCAGAAGAGGTTGAGGACCAGGCAGTTGGCGGCGCAGAGCCGGCGGTGCCGCCTCACCAGTAGGCAGATGCCCCAGATGTTTCCCGCCAAGGACAGCAGGAAGATGGAGACCAGGGCAGATGACTCGCCGATGCGCAGGGCCGTGACATTTTGGCCCCTGAAGTCTGAGAAGAAGGGGAAATAGGTCCTGTTCCCTCCTGGCGTGCCCCTGGACCACGGCATGAGGGTGGCCAGTGGGCATGAGAGACCCACCGCGGGCGGTGGCACCAGCCCTAGGGGAAAGGCTGCGCTCCCAACCACCACGGCGGCACCTGGGGTGCCCTCCCAGCACAGAGCCAGGGGATGACCGCCATCCCCCTCCCTCCTCTTCCTCCTGCCCCTGCCACCAAGGGCTCGGCCGTGCCAGCCGGGCGGTTTATGGCCCTCGCACTGGAGTGGAACAAGGAAGTGGGAGAGTAAACACGGTGGAGCTCACACAAAGGCGAGGCCACAGCGCGTGGGGTGGCAGTGAGGGGCTGCCCGACACCTCCCTGGGCAGGGTGTGGGTCAGCACGCTGGCACCTCTATGCCCAGGGGCCCAGGCCCAGCCACCTCGTCGAGGGCCGGCTCGGCTCTGGTCTGCTCGGCTCCACAGGCAGGCCCCGGGGGTGCCAGTGACCCAGGGAGGACACCCGGTCTGCTGCCATCCAGTGAAGGTGTGCATGGCTTAAAAACATGGATGGCTGCCACTCCAAGAGCTCTCCTCAGGAGCCAGGGATGACTAGACTAACCTAGGGTGAAAAAAAATAAGAGGAATTTGCCCATCACCTCCTGTATTGACAGTGGCATTTGGAAACAGTAGACCTGTGAATTGCTTGTCCTAACTGTGGAGAAGAGTCACTGACATGATTTTGGGGATCTGTTTACAAAATTGATCTAGAATCTCACTCACCTGTGTTACGAGTTCTTGCTGGAGAAGCCTGTTAAAGTAAGACAAATCCAGAAAATACCTTATTTTCTCTGAACTTCAATTCCTAAAAGCACTTGCTCAGATTGTAAACAAAAGTAGGGCTTTCCACTTAGGCTCTTCACTCCAGATGACAGAAATAGGCTGGGAGTGAAGTACGTAAATTGTCACAGGCAGATAATGTCTCATAAAAGAAGATAAAATGTTTTCATGAAGTATGTAAACAGTTGTACAACTTTAGACAGCTCTGGGTGAATTCATTGGCTGAGTGCCAGTGTAGGTGCTCAAGGGTGCACTTACAGGCTCGAGGTGTGGACCTACACCTTCTGATTAGGTGAGAGTTATTATTCCAAACCGGTGTGCCACGGGGAGCAGGTGACGGGCGGCGCTTCTGCAGTACCCTGGGTGTGACCCTGCCATCAACCATTTACGCAAGAGCATTAGCGGGGATTCCAGATTAGTGGGGATTCCAGAAACTTGGTCCTTTGAAGGGGCAATCTCCTAATGAGGGATGACAAGACTGACATCTTTCCTGGACTGCTTTCCACATCTTTGCCAGTGCAGAATTTGCATTTATTCTTTCATTATTTTAATTACCATGTTTTCTCCTGAACTATAAGTGGTTCTAACTACCTATGCCACCTCATCAAACAGGGAGTTTGCAGGGCAGCCTAAACAGGTGGACAAAATGCTCCTGCTGACTCCTGCTGATTGATGACTGTATTAAATGTGAGCACAATTGCTGTTAAGTGGGATGGGCTATGAACTCAAGTGAAGACAATAAGAAAACTTGCAAAGATTGGGGCTTTTTTCAGCAAGCAACACAAGTGACTGGCAAGGGTCTTGATATAGATACTTTATTCTACATAATTTGATGGGAGAAAAAAATCTGCACCCATATTACAAAAATTTCAGTAAATTTAAAAGACCTACTGATTTTTTATTAGTATTTATGATCAACACTTGGCATATCTAGCCACTGTTTATGTTGACTCTGCTATGGACTGATTCTTAAAATGATTAGTGAATCTTGAAATATAGCAATGCCTTCCAGTTGGCACAACCTCACAGGTCTGGGACTTTTTACAAGCTGACAGACTAGCCCCAAAGTTCTGGGCAGCTGGCAGTAGCTGTGGTGTGGTCAGCTCTAAATAATGGCAGGGATTTGGGAAAGAGCTGTTGTTAATAGTCTGGTTGCACCTGTGTGAAAACTTGGGAGGCATTAAGATGACAGGGGGAGTGGAGGTGGGGCAGCTGTAAATGGTAGCAGAGATAAATTCAAATTTTATTATAAATAAAATCTTTAGCCCCATTGACATTAGTGGAAAGTTAAATTAGAAACTGGCCTTGTCAATTCAGGGTAAAAGTAAACATATTTGAAACAGAATAGGGGAAAGGAGACAGGGAGTGAACCATCCAAAGCTACATTATTGAAAAAATAAAGATACTTTCAGTTAGGGAGGAAAGGAATGCCAGAGGAGCAGAAGTTTTGAAAATGAGATGATTATGTGGAAGTATCTGGGTAGAGTTTTGATCTTCTTTAGAAAGGATCACCTTTAGCTTTGGTCCTTAGGTGTGAGTGACAACCTTACTTACTTGGCATAAGCCTGTTGTTTGCTCAGGAGAACCAAAGTAAAATGCTGCTTTTGGTATGCTATTAGTGAGTGAACTTCACACTGACCTGTGTACAAAATCCTGGGGACAGCAGAGGTGTGAAGAAACACGTACCTTTCCATCAGGTTTGATCAAACCAATGGGGTTCCTTGCAAGGAGCAAAAATAGTCTGATTAGTCATGGGTGTAATGCATGCATTATCTAAAAGAGTAGCTTTCTTTTCCCTCCCATGAAGTACAAAAGTTGTATTTGCTGTTGGGTAGGTCTAATCATAGCAACCATCACAACGTGAAATCTGAGGAAGAGAAGAATCGTAACCTCAATAGGACTACTCTGGCTTTACTGTAATAGGTGGGTGCTGTGTGTGGTATGTGCACCACGTGCTTATGACAAGGAAGTGATTAACAGAACGCCTGGAAACCTGACATGACTGCTTAACTTATGTAATTTTTTTAACCTATGTTTGCTTTTTATGCTCAAACATGGAGTCAACTCAGATTTCATTGTTCTAAGTTGAATGAAAGCTGCAGAGACCTCTGTGCAGCTGGTTTGCCTAATCTAGCAGGGAAAAACCTTGTTTCCTTTTTCGTGGGTGTTTTCTTCATCTCTAATGAAAACCCGGGCTTTGGCCTTGTCTGTTGCAGAAAAGGGCTGTGTTACCTGATACCATTAGTCAAGCTCTGCTTTTCAGATTGTTCCCCTGGCAACCATGAACTGTCGTGACAGATGGGGATCGATCAGCTTATTTATTTCTTGAGCATTAAGAAATATTCCCAGAGAGAGGGACCACTTGGGCTAGGTGACTCTGGGAGATGGGAGTTCTTATTTCATTTGGACATGATCTAGTAAAGGGTTTTGCCTTATTTATGCATCCTCTTGCATGTAGATTGGGTGTTTAAGTCTTTGGGTCTACAGGTGCACCCGTATCACAATGGGTAAATATTGCTGACCTCTGTAACAGATGTATTGCACATTTAATGTTTGCTAAGTGGTGTAAATTCATTTCATTGGAAATGCTGGCTCTTTGTCTTCACAAGAGAGGTTGCAAGCTTGTAGATGACTCGTGTCTGCACAATAAGGTTTTTAGCATAGGTTTCAACCAAGGTTAGCTTTCTATTTCCATATTTGCTGTTACATATCACACTGCACCTGTTCTGTTTCTAGATACTATGAATCCTGTGCTTAGAAGAAGTTACACCATTGTAAGGTATGTCTCAAATACAAGTCTGTTTTGATTTATTTTGGTTTTTAGGAAGTTTTCTAACTGCTCACCCATTTTATACTTTCATATCAGTGAGCTGAAGTGCTTACACCAATGTGCAAGGGACAATTTTAAACTTCTAGTGCAAATATAAATGCATCTGTTTGTTAACATATAGTAGCTCACACATTCCTGTGTCCACTGAAAATAGCTAGATGCTTCACTTTTGTCATCATGTCAAAAACTAATCGCTGTTTCTTCTGGGACATGAGCAAGTCACTCCTTCTTCTGGGAAGTCTCATTTTGCTGTGGTCAGTATCCATCAGAAGCTGGCATGCTTCCTGGGATAAGTGCCAGTGATGCTGTAGTTTCAAGCTGTAGCAGCAGCATTACTGACCAAGGCCTCAGCCAAAAGCAGAGCTGCTGATAATACTGTCAGTAGATGTGCTTTCTAATAAAAGCTGGGTCAGCTTTTGGTCCCCAAAACCACCAGAAATTTTGCCAGCATCAGCATTGAATGATTTTGTTATGGCTTGCAGTAAGGAAGGGATTTCTCTCTGAACCGAGTGTAAATTAAGAACATAATCCATGTAAGACAGAATTCCCCTGGAAGGTCACGTTTTCTGTTTTGCTGCCTGTTCACCAAGCTTCACCAGAGCGGCTCAGCTCCAGCTAAACTGTTACAGCTAAATGAGATTGTTTCTTAACAGTTTTAGAAACTGTATTACACTTACACATCTAGTCCATGGATTTAGGGAATTTATCAGTGAATACAGGGTACCAGAAGGGTTTGTTCAGACATTGCAGGATCTGGTAGAACACTCTTACCAAGGCACTGAGATCCTGAGTGAGTTTTTTGCAGTTGGATGTTAAAGTGCCAGTGGACCTTTGCTTAGCTTTCAGGTGTGCATTAAGTTACCTACATTCCTGCTAATGAGTTTTGATACAGAGACATCAAAACAAAAGCTATGGTGAATGTCTGAAGGATTTACAAACTAACCTTGTCACCAGCCTCTCATGCTCAGGAGATGTACTTAGACACTGAACACATTGGTCTGCTGGGATGTATGCTGTGCAGAGAGCACAGATATCATTGTTTCCTCTCATAGTCAAGAACCCAGTCGTTAGAGAATGCTCTTATTCGTAAAGTTTAAGGAGAATCAGCTTGCTTTTCTTTCCCCGATGTCTCATCTTGGAAGAGTAACTTGTTGGGAGCAACAGGGGTTCTTCAGGTCAGAACTGGGATAGCAGCTTTACTTTTAAAAGCCACATATTTCTGAAATAAGGTCTACAGTGCCTGTCTGCTGCAAAGAATAACTGTCTATATTGTCAGGCCTCTCCTTAGCTAGCATTAAGCTAGGGCTGGAGAAACAGAAAAATCAATCTTGCAATAGCAAGGAAAATTCAAATAATGCTTTAAATTCTGCTGTAAACCCTTCTGGCTTCCCTAATGTAATGCTAATCATGTTATTTCCCACACTGTTTATGGTTTTCATTATCAGTGGCCATTTGAGATGATTGATAAGATGTGGCTTGGAGCTTCCCATAAACTGAGTCTGGAAAGCATGTATGCCTTAATTAGGCTGTAGAGTTTTCTATCTAGTTGAATGAGATAATACTGACCCTATCAAGCTTGTTACATTGATAAAACTAGCACTTTCACTCACACAGTGTGCACATTCACAGTCTGGAATTGATGAGGGAAATTAAACCTGGTTGCACTTCTGTCAAGAAGGCAGCTGGATGTCATCATGATAAGGTCCCAGCCTTCTTTCTTACAGGATATTTTGAAGCACCTTATCTTGCTCTATCATTTTGGAGCTAATAATTCAGTTGAAAGTTTTGGTTGGTCATAGAGACTGCAAAACGAGTGTATGTCCCTGAGTGCTGGTGGGGAGCTCTGTTCCAGGTCTGAAGGGGGACTGGGTGTGAGGGGAGGTCTCACTTCATGGATACATGTCCTGTTTGAAGTCTGCTTTTTTGCGAGAGACTCATTTGACATTGACAATGTTAGAAGAGAATTTACATCTGTGACTCCTCCAGGGCACCTCCTTTCTGTGCACAGAGCCTTTCTCGAGCAGTCATGTTTCTCACTAGCTGGCTTGGCCAGCTCCCACTCAGGACACCAGCTTTCTGAATCTTCTTCCTGGAGCACCTTATGGAGAGGAGCCTACCTGCCCCAAATACCAAAGACCCAGACACCGTGGTGCTGTTTGTTAAAACAATGTGGGAATGAGGCACTTCCCAATAATAAGGAATTAAGTGACAGCAAGTTGTGCTTGTGTCATTTATGCTGTTTTTCAGAAGCATAGTGATGCATGAGTACAAATAATGATTTGAAACAGCTTTGTCTGCTTAGACTAGAAGTTTATATAGACATAGGAATACCAGTAATTTTCCAGTTGAGAAACATGAGATTAAACTGTTTAAATGACTTCTGGTGCAGTAGCTACTAATTCAACATATAGTGAAATAACATGAAGAGTCAGTGCAGAAGAACCATGGTGGCTTTTTAACTTAAATTTTATTGTGTCTTTTTTTCTTGCAGGTCTTTATGTGTCATTAAAAACAGGGCTTCAAGGCACTGTGAGAAATCAGTGGCTGATGTCCCTGACCCAAGGCAGATTTGCCTGTCAGGGATTGTTTAGGTAGTTACATAAGTGTCCCCATAAACCTCCAGTGGTGGAGATTTCACAGCCACTGTAAGCAATGTGTTTCACTGCTCATCTGCTCCAACCACCAGAAAGATTTTCCTTATCTGTTGCAATTTTGAACGTGTTACTCTTCTCACTGAGCATTGGAAGAATACTTGCAGCTTACATTTTTTTTCTTTCCTCTTTATGACATTTTGTCACTTTTTGGTTTTTTCTAGACTGGATAAATTCCATGAAGTTGATCAGAAATCTGAAGGACTTTTACTACATTCATATTAGTCTGAATTGTTCTTGAAGTACAGTACTCAAAATCAACATAACTGTGTGAAAGATGGTTATCAAAACCAAGACTAAAAGCTGCACAAGCAAGTAAATTATTATAAGTTGATTCATTGATGTAAGAAAAGTAACAGAGACATCTTTCTGTTTTTATTTCACAAGCAGCTCTCCTTACAGAAAAAAAATTATGTGGCGTTTTGGAGCCACCCAACATTGCATCAAAACCATTGAATTTGCTGTTAAAAAAAATCAGAGTGAAAGCTAGGATTTCTAAATATGCTAGTACTGGTAAACCATTGTATTAGCCTCCCAGCTTCCCTGGATCAACAACTTCAAATAATTCAGACTTTCTGCTAGGTTGAAATTCAATTACTTGAAAGGGATATAACAGAAAAAGGCTCCTGAAATTGTAAACCCAAAGTGCTTGAAGTAAAAAAACCATTGCTGTTGCTTCCTGCCTTAAAAAGAACTATACTTACAGCTAATTAATTCTTACCAGTAAGGTGAGCATGTTAGGCACAAATTTCTCTTTCCTACATATAACTAAAGAGAGGAGCAGCAGATCTTCTTCATGAACTTTCAGAATGGAAAAAAAAACAAATTGAGATTTCTTAGCTTCTGAGGAACGGAAAAAAAACACTAATATGATCTGCATACCTTATGAAGTTGGAATTTTATAGTTGGTTTTAATTACATGTAAGTGATGACAATAGTATTTGTGGGTCTGCTTTCAAAGTAAGTGTTTTACTTTACTAGAATGTCATTTTGGTATTTTTAAACATACACCACATTAATGACCTGTATAACTTTATCAGCAAGGGGGTTTTTGTGCTTAGGTGTAATATTTATCAGGTAGAACTAAATCCATTGTTATAGTTCAGAAAAGGTGGAATGAACAAAACTTTTTAAAGGTTATCACATTATCATCTTTCCAAGTGTCCCTCTACCAGCTTCTAACATGGAAGTGTTTTATGCTAATTTAAGAAAGCCTCAGAACTACTGAAGAGTGCTGACCTGTAGTAGGCAAACCTATTTCATTTATAATACATAAAAGATCAGGATTTCCATTAGCAGAAACTATGCCGAGTATGCAGCTGGGAATAGAATACTAGCTGATTAAGGTGTTGTTAAAAGACAAACTAACTTAAACTTTCAAAAGAAGTTTAATTAGAGATTAAAATTATTAGGCTGCAATGAAAAGCATAGTTATTATCCTGAATTAAAAGATCTTTAAAAATATATTAAATTAAGACTATTTCCCTCATGGCAAAACCTTGAGATTCTGAAGCCTAATTTCTGTTTTACTCATTAATTTATCATATCTTTGGTCAGAAAACTTGTTGCTAGAAATTGAGCAAATTGTCAAATACAAAGATTAGCCCGAGACATAGTCAGTGAAATTGAAAAGTGGATAGAGAGTGGCTGATACAAGAAATCTGGCCGAGATATTTCAGATATAAAGATAATAGCTTTTAATGTTTTCTGCCTCATGAAAACCGCATTTAATTGAAAATAACATCACTTGATAATATAAGTTATCGAATATAACTTGGAAAAGACCTTCATATTTAAAAATAAGTTTTAACCATCAGGGGTTAAGGTGAACATCACGGGGTAAACGCGCGCAGTTTCGCAGCAAAGCACAATGGAAAAAGCTGATACGAGCAAGCAATCAGAATCAGCAGGCCAGAGAAAGGTACACCTTGGGAATCTGTGTGTCCTCAGCAAGCCATGACTTGTAAAATAATTAAATTTATTCTTAACTAGTGTATCTTTGTGAAATTTCCTCATTTTAATAATTTCCATGGAAGTAACTTCCTTTTGGGACTTCTCTACGTATGCAAGGAACAAAATGCTCACAACACATTCAAGTTTACAGTAGGTGCTAGAGAAAAATAACACTGCAATTTCAAATCAATTAGGGATTTTTTTTGCCAGTTTCTAATTTGTTGCCAGAATTCATCATTAACTTGTGTTTTGTATTAATACCACTTGGATACTTCAAGTCCACTAGAGCAATTTATTAAAAACTTCACTTCGGGCCATTTGTCAAATCTAAGGTTGAATAACTGACATTTCCCAACTTTAATCTCTAAAATACAGAAGCAAAACAAGTTTAACTCAGTGTAATTCTATATCCAAACTTCAAAAATGGCCTCTGACATTGTCTGAAATATAAACTTTCTTCGGCACCAAGGAAGTCTGTGTTTGCTAGGAAGTTGGTTTTTCTGCGATTAAATCTTGGTCAGCATTTTAGTCATCCCTGACTGTGGTTCATCAGGATAATCAGCTACTTAAGATTGATGTTTTCAACATTAATCTTAAGCAGCAAAGATCTGGCATGGCCCTCCTGAGATTTTATGTATTAGGACGTTGATATATTCCACATATACTTGATATATAACACATGTATATATACTATACACACTACACATATATACACACACCATGTATAAATAAATACATATATATATGTAATGCACCTATGACAGCCAAAAATCTTTTGCAGCTATTCTTGTCAGTTAAGGTACAAGCATAATCATCAGGATTCAACAACCAAGAACTGGGTATGCCAAAACTAAAATATAGTCTGACACAATAGTTGTGCTTTTAGTATTCTTACATTTAATAGTGCAAAAAGAAAAAAAAATGTCAGTAGTTTACTATTTTAAATATTCCTAATTCTAAAAATATTTTTGTTTGCAACCAGAAAATACAGCTGTTTTGCAAAAACATAAGGTAAAATACTGAGGCCAAATTATAATGTTAACACTGTTTTTGTGGAACTGAATTATAAAATTAGCAGTCCTTTATACAACTGCAAGAAAAAAGCTTTAAAAGATCTTTTGCCAAGCATATTGGCAGCATATATGAAGCAAAGATTGTAAGTCCATTTGGAGCTCAAGCTGTACAGATGTCAATGTGTGCTAGTAATTCTCTATGCTGGCTTGTTGGATATGCCACTTTACATCTGGGACACTCGAGAAAACTTTCATTAAGGCAGCTGGAATGTTTCAGGGGAGGACTTCTGTCATATGTGGTCAGCTTCTTGTCGAATACAGCTTGCACATCTTCTTGTGGTTCCGTACATGCAGACTCCCGGGGTTTCTGGAAAAGGAGGAGCTTCACTGTAAGACTGGGGGCATGCATGCACTGATCAAATACTGTAGGAAAATATATTAAGGCCTGATGGCACACAAGACTTATGTGTGTTACAGCACTAAGGATTGTGCCCTGTTCACCAGCAACAAGTTAGAGTGTAAGCCCATTGCAGCTTTGTCATGGTGCACCAGACCAAACTGGGTCCCACGCTGTGATACGAAATACAGAGCGTTCCCTGCTCAGCACCCTGACTGTTCTGGAGCTCCTGCTGCAGCACTGCTGCTCCGGGCAGGCTGGAGGGAAAAGCAATGCCTGCCTGCCAGGCACAGGGCTCTGCACCTCGGGGAAACAGACATAAAGGATGGAGGAACACTTACTCAGTGCTTGAAATAAGGTCCCAAAGTAAGCAGATGTAGGTTTATGCAAAATCCCTGACTAAATTCACCTGCAAGGTATTCAGTACATACCAGAGGTTCCAGACGGGTTATTTTCTCCTTGGCCTTGTGCAGCTCCTTGAGAACTTGGTTTAACTGATGCTTCAAGTTCTGGCGATCAAGCTTTCCGTTCTCTAAGTCTGTGGTGCACATTTGGATCTGGCAGCCCCACAAAGTGCAAAATTAAAGTCAAAGTTACTACGAATTGGGAGGAATGTTTCCTATTTATATATTTAAAGTCAGTTTTGCTCTGCAATAACATCTTAAAATGGGATTAAAGTGAAAATTTAAATGAAAACTTTAAAACTCGTGTTGCTTTCACTACAGTGAAATTTGCACATGCCCAGTTATTAAAATCTCCCTCAGTAGAGGTGAAGTTTAAAGTTACTTTGGTTGGAGGGTGTTTCAATTTCAAATAAAGAAAACAAAAAATATGGAAATGCAATTATTTCTATAACTATATCAAAAATATTTTACGAAACTTCAATTAGGTGATTAGCTTTAGGATGTTTCCTGTGCCTTATCTGAGGCTGTAACTGTTGAACAAGTGATTGTGGAGAAAATAGCATCAGCTTTGATCATACCCTCTTATCAGTACAAGGTTACAGATTTTTCTCCTGACAGATGTGTCAAAATTTTTAGAAGTATCAAGAGATTATGCATGGTTGAATATTGATGCCTAGCATTACTTTATTTAATATACTAATCATTCTTAAATGTGAAGTTAGTCTAGAAAGACTTTGTGCTTAACACAGATTAAATATCAGCACTTTAGCACATAATTGGGTACCTGTTGTTCCAACAAAGCTATTCTTGTGTGTTCTGCCTCCTGTTTGAGCAGTGATTTACGAAGAAGTTGCACCTACAAGGCAGATGAACACTTGTAACAAACAACTTCCATATACAATACTTAATAAGCTTAAAATAATTAATTTATAATGGGATGGAAGCAAACTCTTACATTCCAATGCCAACAGAAAATGTATGCCTGTTATGCAACAACCAAACTTAATTCAAATCTCTACTTCCCCAAGGAAAACCCTAGTGAAGAATTGTTATTGCCCTGAGAAGGTGGAAAGCAGGATGATGTTATTGTTAAAAAAAAGAAACTAAAAACTGAAGCCTCCTAGGCGATTACCAGGTTGCTGACAAGAATATACTCACAAAACCCATGTTTGCACTAACATAATACCATGTTAATAAAAACAAACAATGCCACTTTTTTTTAATATAAGAGAACAAGTTTAAGGGTCAGAAAGTACTATATTATAATCATTAAGTAAATGCATACATTAAAATATCCTCTGCTTTCAGCATGCATCAACTTTTATGATAATGCTGTTTTTCAGCTTCAAAAAAATAAAATAAAATAAAATAAACATCTTTTAATTATTATTAACCAGTGAGAACCAGCCTGTGTTTAGAGAGCTTAACTGTTGTTCTGGTTTTGGCCTACTTTGGTGTCTAGTAAATTTTATTCTTTATTTCAAATATCAGTTGTATTACAGCTGCCAGGTGACAGCAAATACTAGTGGTATTCCATAGGAGCACATGATAAAATGAATTTTTACCTTTCTTTTTCTCATTTACTATTAGTCTTAAGGATGAACTATATTAGAATCAATTAAATATTTTCTCACTTTTCTTTCGTGTCCCTTAATACCAGGGAAATAAATTAATAAAGAAGTTCCTTGATAAACAATTCAGTTTTAACCACAAGGACATGAGTCTAGATCTATGTGAAGAACAGTTACCAGAGAGAGGGATGCTCCATTCTGATTAACTATGAATTTTCATCTCTCTTGATTCTTTGCTAATGATCTCAAACCTCCAAATCTATCCACTTACCTGACATAAAAGATCTTCAGACTTTTTTCTTTCTTCTCTGAGCTGTTCTTTGATAGTTTCATTTTCTTGTTTTAGTCTTTGCACTTTCTCTTTCATTTTATTTTCATTTTCTTGAGTCTTCATTTCAGCAACCCGTTGTGACTGCAGTAAGGCATTTAAACTCATCATTTCCCCTTGTGTTTCTTCATATGTCTTTTTGAGTTCATTTAATTCAGACCTCAGCTGGGCTATAGTGCGTCTTTCAGTCTCAGGATCACGCTTAGCAGTTAGTAACAGCTGGTCATAGTATTCCTGCTTTTCCTCTTGTGGGTGACCTTAATGAGTCAGAAATAACTGAGTTAGTAATGTGAAGAAAAAAACACTTCCAAATCAGAGCACTAAATCTTTAACAGCATTTTAAGGCTTATTAATATAAATTGATGTAGTAGGCCATTGCACAGCTCCGATTAGAACTAAACTTTAGTTGAAACATTTTTCAGTATTTCTAACACAGTAAGTCTCCTTACCAATATATGTACTGGAAAACACAGTTCTTGCAAGGCCTCATGCATTATACTGACACATGGGAATCCAACCCAAAGGCACTGGATTCCTACTGCCACTTTTAGGCTCCTTAGTCAAGCTGCTGGCATTACTCCCTCCCCAGAGATACCCTTGGGGATGTGATGGATTCTACTTCAACCTAGTTGACCAAAGCCAGACCTTCCACTGTCATTTGCAGACCATCTTTTCCAAATAGTATGCTGTAATTTACTTCTAAACAGCAAATAGAAAGGACTAGGATAGTTCTTTTGATTAAAAAAATGCTTGCTTCTTGGGTGGCAACTATTACTTAATCCAGTTAGAAAAATTTCTGCTTGTTGACCCAAGAAAAGTTTAATAAGTAGGAAAAAATTAAGAGGCAGACTGCAGAAATTCAGAAGTAATACAAAATATACCTAGAAGCAGAATGAGGGATGTAGAATTTCATGGGCTTTGCTGACTTTTGGCACTGTAAGTTTTGTGACTTTGATACTTTTCCTATGGAAGACTTACCCTAATTCTTCAAAGTGTAATTTACTAGGGAGAGTTTCCTGCTTGACTGTTCTCCCTTCCCACAGCTATGAACTAAGTCCTACCTTCTCATTAGCAATACTCCTTTATAGGGCAATGACGTCCTCAGAGATAGGCCAAGTTTTTCCTTGGAAGAAGTTGTCACACATACTTTCAACTTGTATAACTAGGTTCTTAGAAAGTTGGATTTCTGCTACTGCCTACCTGCTTGAAGGGAGGAACTTTCTCACACCCTGACTTCTAGTCTCCTGGCTGCCCTTGTGGCAAAGCTTTGACTGCAGTAACTCTGGGGTATATTTCCTGGCGAGCTGAGTCTGTCTCCCTCTAAAAATACTGTTCATAGATTTCTGAACAGCACCAAAACAAGATTATGATGATATTTTACTGTTTTCCAGAACGATTCAAACAGCAATACAGAAACCAAGCCACTGCGCATGAATTACTAAGTGGTAAATCTGTGGGTATGCTCTCATTCCACATGATGCTAGCTCTGTTTAGTGAATTTACCTTGCTGGTCAGTTGCAGCATCAATGAAATTAATAATTGATAATAAGAAAAGCAAGCCTTCTGGTTATTCTGCTCAATATGATTTTAATTTTATTAATACTGAGAGGGTGTGCCTTACTGAGGAACTGCACAGCAAGGAAGTGAGCTGGAGGTGGCCAGATCCTTATTGTGAAACACTGCTTTGGAGAGGTGCCAAAACCTATCACAGGTTTTCCTGCCCTGTAACAACTGTTCAGGTGAGTAAAGAACATGGCAATCTTGAGTCATTTTTTAATGTTTATTTTGAAAAAAGTAAATTAAAAAAAATCTGATCCACACCTAGCTAATAAATCTTTAATGCTTCCATTATGTCGATTGAAAGTGTACTTTGAAGGATGGGAGACGTACATCTATTTGCCTCAACACTTTCCACAAACAGAGAGATTGCTAATAGAGTGTCAAGGCTGTTAAAAACCATCTTTGAAGTGGATAAGAACAGGAACTACTGTTGGTCAAGTAACGTAGCTAGATAACAGGAAGCAGAGAAATATTATTTAACCAAGTTTTACCATTAAGCAGCCAAAGTGTTGAGAACAAAGTCTTGATTTTGTTTAAGTGTGCTATATTTTGTTTTCAGAAAATTTGTTCTATAGATAATTATGGTTTGGGTCACTTGTGGGTGAAAAAAGAAAGTTGATACCTTCTGAATTTGATTTAGATTCTGGTTGGCTAACTATTTCTGCCTTCTGTTCAAGTTCAAAGATCCTTCCAAGCAATCCCCTGACATATGCTTCCCGTTGCTGGTCATACAGTAGCCACTGTTGGTTTTTCTCAAGAGCCTTCATGAAAAGAAATAGAAGAAAAACAAAAAATTGTTGGTTACTCTGGTAATTAATCAGATTTTAAAAGTATTTGTCTTATGTCTTAAAAATATTAGAAGTTATATATTAGTTTAAAGATAAGCTAGTTAAGTCTGCTGCAAATTGTAGTAATCTGTACAATAAATGAACCCATCTTCATTTGGAAAGTCAAGTCAGGATGCTGAGCATAAGTTAAAACTGCAGCAATGGGAAAACTACTTAAAGAACAAAGGCTTTCATGAGTCATGCCTGGATTACAAAGAATCAGCTTTTCAATCTCAAATATAAAATAACAGACCTTGAAAATGAAATAAAATAAAACCGTGCCATTGTAATTTAGTTTGTAAGAACAAGGACATGTATTTTTTAGCTACTTGGCTCACAGACTTATTCAGCTTGGAATAGACTTCAGGAGGTTTCTGATCCAACCTCATGCTGTCCCAGGCAGTGTCAGGTTCCTAGAGGCTCCTGATTTGTCAGCAACCACTTTGTTCTGATGTTCCAAGCAAGGTTTTTCAAAGATGATGTAAATCTTAATTTTTTCTTTTGCAAGTTTTTGGGTTTTTATGTTTAAATTATTGCCTTGTCACAAAATAATTTTAAGAATTATATTTTAGAGAGAAACATACCCTCTGTGGTCCCATACTACCCAAAAATGTACATGATGATAATTTACATTCTTCTCCATCTCAATACAGATGGTATGTACTTGAAATGTACAGGGAACTTACATCTTTTAATTGTCTTTCAACTTCAGTGCTGTTTGTTGCACCTTCCTGCAGACAAAGAACAGCTTGTTAGTGTTATTTAAAATAGATGGCTGAAACAGCAAAGCTACTCCTGTATAACTATTAAGCACACATAAATAGCGTAAGAATATTTTAAAAACACATGCATGTAAAAATTAAAACAGATGAGCCTTTTGTGTTTAAATATCTTTATAGTTGGTTGTTGGGTTTTTTTTAAGTATCCAAGTTATGTAGAATGCCATTTCATATATTTAAAATGCACTCTTCTGCAAGATATGGGAGAAAGATTTACATGGAATTTATTCCATAGGTCTACAACTCATGGTTACATTAAAACATTTCCTAAGGAAACCATCACGCATTTTCTGTTGAACTGCTGTCTTGGAAGTCCTGAAGGGTGTTCCACAAAGAGCTTTGGAAAAATGACGATATTTAAGAGTATTATTTAAGCGTACAAAGAGAGGTAAATGTTTCTTCTATTTTGTATCCTCATACGTTTGACAATAACCCAGACATACAGGATTGTTGGGGAAAGCCAGATGCTTCCCTGGGATAACAGGAAGACTGTAAACATCTGGGAAATTGTGCAAGCCTGTTTGGAAGCATAAGGACAAACTGTCTGATTTTCTGAGACCTGATCCATAAGGACAGTGAGTACGACTCATGTACACATACGAGGAGGAGAGTTCTTGAGATCCATCTAAAACTAGAGAGGAGTTACACAGTCATATTTCTTCCACTCTGACATGCATCTTCTCTGCATGATAGAAAGTGTTTATGAAATTGTGTAGGTATAAGTCAGAGGGAATTTCAATGAGAAAAAAAAAAAGTAGATCACTGCTCAAATTTTCTATGGGCCTTGGAACATGATTTACAACAGGATTTATAGCTAAAAAATACAGAACTTTTAATGCAATTATTAAACTTCAACACTTCCTAGTAAAAATACAATTTAGAGACACTGAAGCTGTTTCTATGAACATTGGAATACTGCCTCAGTGAAAACTTTCCCAAAATTGTGTCATAAAACTGTTGTTTCCATTTCAGAGCTCGTATGCCACCTAGCAGTTTCAAGCAGCATTGCTACACTTGTTTTCAAGTTCTCCAAGACATCCAGCCAAAACATCAATGTCCTCTGTTGATAAATCAGTTAAAAATTTAAAAGAAAACTATTGTTTTAAAGTAATACATATTTTGGTGGTTCATTGCCAAAATATCGTGAAAATCTATTGACTTAACATACATTTTAACACCTCTAACGAAGTTCAAAGTCTCTTAAAATTTAAAATAAATACGTTGCATTTGAAGTGGTATTTCTCAATATACTTTATTATTAGAGGTAGTATATATACATGTATTATCATTCAAAAGTAGTAGATGAAGATATTCTGTTATGTATTTGGCTATAGCAGAATTTCTAGAAATTGCTCAACTCCCGTGCAGAGTGCAGGGAACCAGCACCATCTGCAGGTCAAAAGCCGGAAAAGAAAGACCTACAGGCACCTTTTTTTAGGCACCTGTGCCTAAAAAACTTCCCTGTGCTCCTCATAGAGATACTACCTCATTTTCCAAAGAACGTTAGAATGGGGCGGGGGTGGAAAAACAACTGTAGAATCCTCAATGGACTTGTAAACACTGCCAAGGATTGGCACCATACCTGTTGACCACTTTACATGAGAGGAGAACTCATTATTCCTGTCCTGTCTTGTGCCACAGTGAAGAACTTACCATGTCTACAGAAAGTACAGACAATTAAATAACTGAGACACAAACAAGGATTCATAAGAGCAGAGAGAAGAAAGACATTTTCACAACTGAAGCTGAATTAGGTGAGAAGCTTAGTTTGTCTTTATTTGTGCCCCGCTGCTGCCTTCTCACTCTGTCTAATCACTGAGCACACAAATCAGAGAAGGGCACAGTGTCTGCTTACCCAGCAGTGGATCATCACATGTAGCATCACGAGTCACACTGCCTGTGTGTGAGCTTGAACAAGGCACCTTGCAATACAGCAGGAGAGAATTCCCTCCCCAGCTGTGTTGCCTGAAGTTGTGCTCTCTGACAGTTCCTCATTTACAGTTCAATCAGGACACCAGCCTGCTTCGTACAGGAATATTTCAGCATGCAACACAGCTTGTAAGAAAACTAAAAACCCATCCTATTTTATGATAGGTATTGGTGCTTAGTGGGCACAAATTCCAATTTGCAATTGCAATATTTCTTCAGTGCTTACCTGGGATGCCTGAGAAGTACTACTGGCTTTGTTCTCAAGATCAGAGCATTTTGCCATGACTGCAGATAAATTACATTTTAACCGGTTAATTTCTTCTGATAGAGAACAAAGTAACTCTTCTCTCTTTTCTGCTTCCTTTGTTTTTTCCTCTAGTTGATTTTGTAGTAAGAAGACTTCACTATTTTTGGTTTTGGACTTCAGCTTGTCTTTCAGGTTTTGGATTTCTCTGTCCTTCTCTCCAAGAAGATGGTTGTATTTTTCTTTTTCTTTTTCAAGGGAAAGTATTTTCTAAAGGAAACAGAATAAAAAAGAGCAAGTGTTAGTCTATGCATCAAATGCATTAGCAAGTTTAGAGTCGTTTGAGATGATCTGAGCAGCAGGGTTTAGTGGAAGGTGTCCCTGCCCATGGCAGGGGGTTAGAACTAGGTGATCTTTAAGGTCTCTTCCTACCCAACCCATTCTATGACTCCATGATACTCACTTTCAAAGTCCTTTCTTAGCCTTTAATTAACTGAGAAAATTACTTTTAACTCAAAGCAGGCAATACTAGAGCAATCATCTGAAATACTTCAAGTGATAGTAAAACCAGTCTGAAATAGATAACACAAGGAAAGAATACAAAGAACCAAATTTCACAGGCTTAGTAGGTACTCAATTTTGCATATGAATAAGGATCACTACGGTATATGAGCCTTAAAACAAAAGCAGTACAAGAACTCCAAAACATTTCCAACAAAGAGGTTGGTGCTACATTTCTTAGTATATTTCTTAGCATATTTGGTAGCTTTTGGGAAGCCTTCTTGCAAACTACATGACAGTAAGTTACAAGAGAGTTATAATAAAGCATTCAGCAGAAGGATCCTGTTTTCCATATTATCTGGCCCTGTAGTTTCAAAATGTGCTTTAGTAGATATTTTCAACATGCACTTTTCTTCCAGTAGGCCTCCAGCACAGGTAACCATTAGAATGGTTAACCACAGAATTAGTACTGCATTTAAGATGCCATGGGGCTCTGCATGAACTTTGGATGTGATAGCATTTAATTCTGCCTGAGAAAGGCTGATGTTGAAATCCTGCATGTTGACATCAAGTCATTAGAAAGAGAAACTGAAAGAAATTGAATTTGAGAGAGCCTCATTTAGTGAAAGGTTGAACACCACTGCTCACTAAAATGAAAATAGTGATACCAAAGAGTACCTGGTACATCAAACATGACGGTGCTATTCTACCTGGTTTTCCTAGTTTATAGGAAACCAGTATTAAGTAACCAACACTGAGCAAACAGCAACAGACTCAGCAAATACACTAAGGAATTCAGCCACAACTGTGCATGAGCTGCCCAGCCATAGCTCATCCCTGGCTTAGGACTTCTCATCTGACGTTGTGGCACAGACACAACAAGCCCTTTCATTAAAAAAAGTGGCCTAGAAATATTAGTGCACCTTGTCTCCATTAGTTGTATCCTTTCCTAGAGTCTAAAGTTGTATCCTTCCCTAAAGTTTCTCTGTCCTTCTGGGAAGCCTGACAGCATGTGACTAGGTCACATATTAAGTCTTGAGCTTCTCTCTCTGCAACCACAGGTTTACCTTGAGTGGAAGAGTCACACAGACACAATGATGCTGCAATACCTTGCAGTGTCTTAGTTTCTGCTCTTTAGCTGCAATGGAAGAAAAAGGTAGTGACCTGATTACAGGTTCAGTTACCTATAGCTGAGTGGGAGCTTGACAATTCACTTCAAACAAACACTCTACACTTTTTGGCAAGTTCTTAATCAAATGTTTGCAAACATTAAGTTCTTTGCAGGAAGTGCTTAAAATAATTCTCTGAGACGTTTTCTAAATTATCTAAATTTAATTTCCAGGGTTTTGGAGGTCTGCCCATTTGATCCTGCAGTTGCTGCCACCATGTTATCTTAATTCTCCTTTGTCAAAAGGAGACACGTTGGACACGTGAGGACAAATCTTAATGGACTAATTGGCACCTCTGTCCTCAAGTCTTTGTATTTACCAGCCTTGTAAGACGAGAGTGATTTTATTAGCTCAGCTATCATTGAAAAATATCTGAGAATGAAAGTGCCAAACTAAAAGTTTTTCTTAACTGTCTAACACTACTATACCAGTCGTGACATCACGTTTTGAGAGGAAAGGTGGGGCTCTTGCTCCTGAGAGGAAAGATGTGTGCTAATGTCTTTACAAACAATTTGATGGGTGTTAACGTCTTTGAAACGGGTCTTTATGCCTCTACTGACTCTGGGCAGCGGGTTCCTTACTGGGCCCAGACAGTTTGGCTCCTGAAATAGTCAAGGGTCTGCACAAGCCTGAACTTCTGAACTTTGGGGTGAAGCAGTAGGTTCAAGGGGGGATATAGGGTAGGCGGTTCGGGAAGGCTGTACCTTCCTAGCACCTCAGCCAGTGGGGAAAGGAAGAGGGCAACAGGCGGCCGGGGTTAGGATAACAGAGAGGCTGCGCGCTCCGAAACCTCGAGAGCGAAAATCCCGCGGGCGTATGCCTCAGCGGCCTCTCTCCCTTTATTCGAATAACGTTGAAGGACTCCTGTGTCTCCTTTCTGGACATAAACCTCTGAGGTGGGTGGATTTTCCCGACGCTCCCGAGGCCGAGTGCCGTGTCCGGGGGACACGGCCCGCGCTGGCTCGGGAAGAGCCCGGCTCACCTGGAGGAGCCCGCTCCTCTCCGGGTCCGTCATCTTGCCTTTCCCTGTGGCGGCTTCCTCCGTGGATTTCCTCGGGGCAGCGCCCACCTGCTTACCCTTCTCGAGCCCACTGTCAGCTCTGGAGCTGCCCGACTTTAGGCCCCCCTTGCCAATAATTCGATCTATGGCGGTCTTGGCGTTCATCTCCAGGCGCCTGTAGAAACCAAACGAGGCGCTGCGGAACAGCGATCCCCTTCTAGCGGGCAGGACAAGGCTGCCGGCAGCTGGGGTCGAGCGCAGGCTGCGCGGGCCTCCCCGGATCCCGCGGCGCTCAGAGGGGCCGCGGGGACTCGGGGCCCGGGGGGGGACACGGGGCCCGGGGAGGACACGGCCCGGCGGCGGCTCCGTCCGGCCCCGGCCCGGCGCCGCTTCCGGGAGTTTGAATCCCGCGGCTCCCACTCGTCACTTCCGGGGCTTCCGGATGGTCCCCTCGTGTCACCGCCCCCCGGGGTCCCCGCCCCTCGGGTCGCCGCCCGGACGGT
>VZRO01004822.1:915074-1015510 GCA_013397915.1 Daphoenositta chrysoptera | reverse complement strand
TGCCGTCCCCAGCCTCCGCCGCGGGGCTCCCGGCCGCGTGTCCCCGGCGGGGCTCGGCCAGCAGCGGGGTGCGGGAGGGCGGAGCGGTTCGCCGCGGTGCTCCGGCTGCAGGGTCCGCTCAGTGCTGTCTCTTACGAGTTTGTGTCCTCGTTCCTCCCTGAACATCTACCTAAAATCTAGTAATTTTAGAAATTACAAAGGAAGCTAGGATAGTTCTCATGTGACCATGTAAAAACTAGGCTGAACTGCGCCCGCTTGTGGCTCGTTTTGCTCCATTTTGCTGGCTTTCCCTCGCCTCTCTCCTCGGGGACGCGCGGCAGCGGCAGTGTGAACCTCTCGGGGTTTACATCTGCTCACAGCTGACAAAAACTAACTCTGAGCACGGGGAAGCTCAGAGCTCCTGTGCTTGTCATGGAAGTGTTAAGTTCATGTTACCGCAGTGTTCATGCACGTGTTTGTGTTAAGACAAAACATTCATATGCCTCCAAACAATAGAGTGTCTTGCAATTTTTTTTAATGCATACATTTCCTTAATACTTCTTAATTTTTAATTATGGATACGCATTTCAAGAGTTCCTCAAGAAATCTACTATATCCAGGATGTTCCATGAGGAAGCTGCGGTCTTCACTACGGAACACGTCGTTGTTCCGGAATGCAACAGGAGGGGGAGGACTCGCACTGTTTTTGGGGATCATCGCCAGTTTGTGACTAGGCTGGCACGGAGACAAGCCAAAAGCATTTGCAAACAATGAAGTTCTAAAAATTGGGGGAAAAAAATATAAGCCGCCGTGAAATTTCATACCTTGGTATAACGAGAGGCAGATGTGATTTACCTCGAGTTCTAGAGTCGTCCTTAATGTTCATGTTGCTTAATGTTTATTCTTACCTTGGTTTCTGACGAGAGATTTATCACACAGTTTTAAGAATAAAAGCAGTAGCAGCAAATCTGAGTTTTTGCAGTGTGCCCTTTCTGTTACAGGATTTCACTGGCGAGAGCTCTTTCTGTGCAGCAAGACAAAACCTGGTGTCAATTTACAGGACTCTTTTTTCCCATAGCTTTGAGTAGCTAGTCCGTCATAGATCCACCCATAGATCTTCGCTGTAAACCAGCAATTCCCTGCCTCCTCTTCCTGCTAGCGTTTCAGTCCAGAAGTTAAGGACTGTGAAACTGAAGACTTAATTCCTTTGGTAGTAGTCAACATTTAGGCAAGACGGGAAGCAATGCTTCGGGTGATTGTGGAATCTGCTACCAATATCCCTAAAACCAAGTTTGGGAAACCAGATCCTATCGTTTCTGTTATTTTTAAAGGTAAGGAAAACTGTCATAAATGTAGTCAGGGAAGAAGTTTTGTAAAAGATCGTGCCCTTTGTAAGTATTTGAAAATCTGGGAAAATCATGTTTTCCTGAAAT
This sequence comes from Daphoenositta chrysoptera, assembly GCA_013397915.1. Taxonomy (NCBI): domain Eukaryota; kingdom Metazoa; phylum Chordata; class Aves; order Passeriformes; genus Daphoenositta; species Daphoenositta chrysoptera. Next base: position 1,014,098 of record VZRO01004822.1, on the reverse strand, counting down.
TGCTTCTGATGTAATTCTAGGGAAGACTTTTTTAATTAGAGACAGGAGTTACCTGAATGAAGTTTGTACTGGGTGGAGCGCATTGGTCTGTTCTGACCAGCTGTGCTTCTGTTTCAGGATCCCCATTTTACAAGCTTTTGCAAAGGATTAGCCTGTTGATTTAAAAACAAATCTAATTGCATAAATGAACCCACCTTTAATTCTGATATTGAAGATTACCTTGTCTTCTATCTGAAAAATCCTTCCTATCTTGATTACTTTGAACAGGCTCTGCTCACTGTCACACACATTTTTATTATGGCTGATTTATTGTTGTTACAAGTAGTTTATTGAAAAACAGTAGGACCATTCCTGAAGGTTTTGTTTTAGTTTGGTTTGGGGTTTTTTGTTGATTTTGGTTTGGTTTTTTTTTTCCAAAAACAGAATTGCACATCAAAATTTTGCCTGTCGAGATTATGTAATTAAAAGATTTTGGAAGGAAACTGTATTTTTCACTTTTCATTGCTCATGAGTTATTTATGGGAGAAGGAGAAGACTGATGAAATTAGCATTTATACATAAAGCTAATTATATTTTTACAGTATACTTTATCTGTTGCCATCATTACCTCACTTGGCTAGACTAGAGGAACTCGATTTCTAGTACTGATTTATCTTTAAGGTGCCAAAACCTTCAAGCAGTTTTGGATCTTGTAATTCATCAAACTAAACTGTGATAAACAGGCATTTTAACTCCTGGTGACCTGGTTTCCTAACTGTGCACTGAAATCCAAATGCTATTTAAAAGTGTGAAAAATCATTGCAGGAATTTGTCACCTTTAGAAACCAAATGTGAAATCATGACAGCTGTAGGCTGGAAAAAGAGAAGGCACTGCACATGCAGAATCCTAAGTTTAAAAGTAACAAGTTTTCAGATATGTTCACTCAGCATCAGAAAGATGTGAAATCGTTACATTTCCTTTTGTTTCCTCCTTTTTTTCAAGGTTTGGGGGGGTTTTTTTGTTTTTTGTTTTTTGGTTTTTTTTTGTTTTTTTTTTTTTAACCACTCTGTGTGTTAGAACAAGTGGCAGAGCCTGTCTCAGTAGCTTTTGGAACTTAATAATTCTTAAAATATGATTTTACTTGCCCTGCAAAAGGTGATGATACTTTAATTTCTCTGGTTTGTTTCACGAATGTTGGTTCTTAGGTATCCATTTTCTCTCTTCAGTTTCTTGTCTTTCTTTGCTTTCCTGCTGCAGTTTTGCTTTTCTGTGTTGCCTCCGTTCCTGCAGTTTCGTACTCCAGAGATGGTTTATGCCTTCCCTTCTTTATGCTTAAGTATCTGTTTAATCCTTCTTTGTAACCTTTTCTTCCTACTATGTGCTCTAATGCAGTTCACTTTTACCTAGTAAACATAAGTTACAGATTTTTTTTCTGCATTGCTGGATTTATTTTTCAGTCCTTCAGTTATCCAAACACAGGAATTGGACAACAAATATTAAAGGAATGCATTTATATTTATCCTTTATGTACTATAATTGGGATTTTTTTGTGTTCCCAAACATGCTTAACCAGTGTCAGCTTCATAATTGTGACAGGATTTTAGTAGGATATTTAATTTCTCGTTATCCTGCCACTTCTATTTATGTGATTTTACTGCATACCAACAGTGTGAGTTTTTTGCTTCCCGTCCAGAGTGATTCAAGTGGGACAGAAAATACCAGGCTTTTACCAGCTGTTAAGCAGCTCTGATTTAATTTGGATGTGGAGTGCCTGGTTGCCAAGTGCAAGAGTATAGGGTCATATCTGAAATATGTTCAACTTCTGGCTGTTTATGTTTTTAGATGGTTTTTCATATACATTGCTAGTTCCCCCCTCACCCTGTTAATGTGTAGAGATGGGAAACCAGTCTTATTTTGGGAAGATTTATGTCCAAGGGCATCAATCTTTAACTTTAGTCCCTACCCAGTGTAGATCCTGGGGGACATAAGAAACACATTTGGGAGTACATGTTCTAGACTGGGAAAAACTCAAGCATTTGCAGGACTTTGGCCATGGCCCTGCAGCACATTTTCATGTTCTTGTTTGACTCTGGAGTGTTCTTGGTGAAGTCTTAGTGAACAGCACTCATTTCACAGAACATTGTTGTGGAGGCTGGCATTTCATTAGAAAAGTATTTTGTTCGAATTTTAATTTACAGGGCCTTTGCTGATGTCAAGTTCAGTAAATTTAAGACTCCCATGGAAACACAGTCTTTCAGTCTGAGACCTTTACAGCTGTGCTGTGAAGAAAAAGCTCATGACCCTGCAACCGTTAGTATTAAAGTGATTGCAAATGTTTTATATGTTAAGACACATAAATTAATATGGTTTCATCAATGAATAGAATAGATTTCATCCAAATTGTTTAACTAAGCTGGTAACAGACTAGGCAGTCAGTGTAGTTATTACAGTGATACATATTGGCTGCATATTAGGAGGAAATAGGCAGCTCTTTCTGTTCTGATGTAGCAGAGGAGTTTTGTGCAAGCATTTCACTTGGAGTTTTTTACACGTTTATATCCAGTCCAGTGGGATGGAACTTCTATTTACTTAAGAACTGCTCACAGTTCAAAGAGAACTACACCCTGAGAGTAAACGAATATTGCTATCTGAAATTGGGTGTTGTTCTTGCAGAATTCTGAGTTTGTCACTCAATGTCATATAAGTCATTTGTGAAATTAATATGAAAAACTGTTGCCATTTGCTAAACTGACACTAAGTGATAATGATTAAATCAGTCTAATTGCTTTGGTTTGTTAGATTCTTGTCTCAGGGTGTAAAAATTGATTCAGTTGCTTGTATGTGCAGTCGATAATAGGTTATTTAGTGCTTTGATCATTCCTTTTGACTGCCTCATTCTTCTTTATGCAGTAAAAACTGAGGTGAAATGGCATTTAGTTTGATTGGGCCAACTTGAATAAAACTTCTTTTTCCATTTGTGGTTAATCTAAGAGCTTTTCAGCAGGCCTGCAGTAGTTCATAGCTATTTTAGTTTATATTTCAGTGTGTGAAAGAAAATAGTTTTAGAGTGTAATTATTCATTAAATTTATATTTTCTGTTCTGCAGAGAGATAAATTATCCAAATTTAATTTCCAGGGTTTTGGAGGTCTGCCCATTTGATCCTGCAGTTGCTGCCACCATGCAATCTTAATTCTCCTTTGACAAAAGTTTTATGGGATACCTAGTTAACTGAAATGTGATTCTTTCTTGAATCTTAAACTTAGGACTGTTGTAAAAGATAGTGTTTTTTTTTCTGCGATTCCCTATCTGCTGATGTTGATTAAAATGCTAGTTACAATAGAAAAAAAAGTTAAGATGGAAACATTGATTGGTTTGCTATACTATAATTATCTTTTTAATGATGGAATGGTTATTATGTAAACAGCTCATCTTAATCTTTTTGGACACTGAGTGAACTCATTGGCCATTAAATTCTTACTACAGTCATTTCTACTTGAGAATATTAACTAGCATGGTATAATATATGGTAGTATAAGGCCTCCATCAAGATAAAGCAAATAGTGATTTCTTCTACAGTACCGCAGTTACTGTAGTTAGTTTTTAAAGAAACAAAAATGGTGACTGGCCCTATTGTACAGTTTATCCTGATGTGGTTTAGTCGTGGTTGCTGTAGCTGCAATCATTACCAGCAGAGGAAAACAGCCTGAGGACCTGAAACTTCCTGAGCTCCTGGAATAACTGAGCAATCCACCTCACCCTGCTTCGCAACAGGGATTTTTGACTGGAAGAAAGAAAGAGGTTTGCCAACAGCTTAAAAACAAGTAACACCACCACCCAGTGCATTAAAATACCGATAAAAGTGTAATGAAAAGAAAGTCAGTAAAGAGACGAAAATATATGCAAAATATATACTTGAGGAATGTGAATGTCACACTCTGACTGACTAAAATTACAACTAAAACCCAATGTAAGCTGTGCTTCCCAGTGTTTTTTCATCCAACTTTCACCCAGATGCATAACAGAAAAAGTTTTTTGTCTCAGTGTAATCTAGAATATGCATATTAGTGGAAACATAAATCTTGCTTTCATGAAAATGGATAATTCAGAGTGGAAAATGAAGCACCTTGTCAAGAATTGTTCTGACTGTTGTTCAAGCCAGGACTTTCCTTACCTTACAGAGTTACATTTTAGCTTAGGCAGGGATCGTAGGACTTCTATCCATTAGTTCAATCAGAATCAGGTCTGTAATTCACTCTCTCCTTTACAAACAGCTGTAACTGTTCTTTACTTTCACTGGCAGTGAAAACATCTTTTCATCTCCCAGCTTCTTGCGGCACTTGGGGTATCAGTGCCTAACCCCAGATATTCTGGGATACTCAGTTTTGAAAATGCTTTGTCTCCATTAGATAGCATGAAGCTGATTTTCTCTTGATAGCTTGTTAATTAGTGCTTTGTTCTGCAAAATGTCAGTTCTCAGTATGGTATGTTATGAAAGCTCTTTCCTTTGTCCTACAGCATGAGTCAATATCCTGTATAACTCGTAGACAATTCCTGTTACATAAATGGGAGTCAGTTCTTGTAATTTGCCAGCATGGTCTGACTTTTTCAGCACATCCCACTCTCATCCAATAAAAAGAGCCACCACAATCTGCTGCCTGACTAGCGGGTATATGAACTTGCCCATTTGGCATATTTTTACTCCTTGTTTCCCAGGCCTTTGCAATGTTTTCCGGGCTAAGTATAGTCATAACTTCAAATAACAAAAATGCAATTATCTTTCCTGGAATCCTTAAAGATGTGGAGCGTGCCTGAAGCTTGGCCTTCTTGTGGTGGCTGAGCATTGTGGAGATCAACAGCTGCTTTAGTGACTCTCCTTAAATGTGCTTGTTTGTTATGTCTAATATATCAATCTCTGTTTGAAGAGCTATGTGTTTGCCTGTGCTCTATTGTGCTTCTGAGTGTCAAAAGACTCATCTTCCATCAGAGCTATATACATATATCATAAATGAGCAGGAAAATAATGTCAAGCTATGTATAATTTACACCGCACCTCACATTCCCATGATTTGTAGCTTGCCCAAATGCAAATTTTACCATGAAGTATGGAAAATTTGTGATTTTTGTAATTTTTAGGCCACAGTAAGTTTGGTGAGTCATATCTGCATAACCTCTGGAAACCATCTTTTCAGGAAGGATTGCATTTCCTCTTACATCATGTGTATTTCTTCTAATACTTGCTCCTTTAAACCAGACAGTGCTGACACTGTAAGCATATCTTCATAAGATTTCTTGCCATGTGATTTTATTCCAGAGTTAAACATTCAAAAATATTTTGTAACTCAAATATGGTAAATACGTAACGCATTTTCTCTACTACTTTCAAAAGTAGTACTTTACTGCTATCACTTAGAGGTTGCCATTTGGTTTGATGTCTCCAAGTATTTTAGTCTGTCTTTTTTCATCATTACTGAAGCTGAAGCTAAGGGTCATAAAAGGTTGAGAAACCAAAATATTTATTTTGCTTTTTGGAAATACATCTAGCTGCGCTTAAACAAAACAGAATAAAAGGCCTCGACTACTAAAATTGCCCAAGGGACTTCTTGATTGTAAAACATGCAACTTCTGGAAGAGGTAAAAAGAATTGGAACATTTGGTTTAAAGCTCAAACCTTCTTCAGAAAGCGAAAGGCAAAATTACTGTATTTTTGTAGTGCTTTAGCAAAAACAAATAATCACGCTTTGTTTGTATTTGCAGATGAAAAAAAGAAAACAAAGAAAATTGAAAATGAACTCAATCCTGTTTGGAATGAGGTAATTTTTAAAAAAATAAATCCTTGGTCATTTTGAGACAGAATGCTTGTAAAGTCATTAAGTCAGTTTCAGCAGTTGAGTATGTTGTTGGAAAGAGGATCCAGTGCTATGTGTTCTTCCAAGGTGTGAATGGATTCACCTTGCACCATATATTACAATTCATTAAGTAATGTGCTGATGTAAAGTTAGATGGATAACTGATGAGTTTATGGCCTGGTTTTGTTACCACTTTCTTTTGATGAAAATGATACTCATCCATTGTTTAGCCACACATATGGGAACATAATGGGATAATTTATTACATACCAAGAAAAACCATACAGATTTAGAAGCATTTACATGTTGAAAATACTCATGTCTTATTTGTCGGCCTAGTCCTATTTTGCATCTTCAGTAATATTTTTCTTGGGGAAAATGTTTTCTTGGCAGTGTTTTTGTACAATGATAAATGAAAGTTAAAGATTTTTCTTGTATTTTGTAATTAGAATTACAAAAAAAGGGAACTCACAACTATTTCTTTAAATTCAATAGCAACGGAGTTCAGTCAATATTTGAGGGGATTAATATCAGATATTATGAATAACAAGACAATATGTTAGCGTGAGGAAGTGAAACTGCAAAAGAAATTATGGCTCACTATTAAACAATTTAATTGTGCTATTGTTGCTAGTAATTAGCAAATCAAATACATTTGCTATAAGCAAATGCTATAAGCATTTTTTACTTTGCTTTTGCAAATGTAAACTGGATTTGGTCTCACTAAATGTAAAATTTATTTCTGAATAATTTTGTTGTATATGCTACTCTGCTGGTAATTTTTACATAACTTGTAATTATAATTTGTGTTAATTTTGTGTAATTGTAATTTTTTTTTCAGATTGTTGAATTTGACTTGAAAGGAATTCCTCTGGATAATTCATCTTCCCTAACAATTATTGTGAAGGATTTTGAAACAATTGGACAAAACAAGTATGTTCCTTCTTTCCCTCTCCCTACCTCCTTCCCACCCCAGTACTAAGCACAACTTCCAATACAGCAGTACAGGGGGAAAATGGAACTGATAGCTGCTGTTTGCTTTGCTCTCTCTTTTGTGTCAATGCCAAGTAGTGTTCACTGTTGCTGTTTTGAAAGGGAGTATGAACATGTCATCTCCTTTCTTTTTTTCCATGACAGTTTCATATTTGTTAGGCAAATATTCATGTTTACTCATAGTAGCCCAATTCCATTGTTAGCTTTTCTTTACTACTCTCTGCCTCCTCCCAACATGTGGATTCAGGTTTTCACAATACTCTAACAGCTCTATAGTAAAATCACTGTGAGTCGAGTCAGTGCCCTCAGGTCTCTCATTCTTGAGATTCCTGCAGGTCAGTTAGGCAGGAATATATTGCATGCCTCTGACTTTAGGGAAATCGCAAAACTTGAGATAGGAAAGCTTGTCAATAATCAGGATTTTGTAATGGACTTTATAGTGTATTAGAAAATAAAGGAAAGTGATTATCTGAAGCACCTAAAATGTTTCACTCTGTACATGGGTTCAAAGCTAAGCAGGCATGTGGTTGTTTTTTTTCAAATTGTATTTGTAAATGTAATCTAGACTCATATTTGTAACTTAACCCCCAGCTCGTGCAAATGCCTGTTTGTTTTGCTTGGGTTTATGCACAGAAAGTTGTTCATACCAAGCCAGAGTAACACCTTCAGAGTAATGCTCTTTGAAAACAGGTCCTCAATAACAGCCACGTATTTGCAGTGTGTGGTGTCTTTGGAAGGGATATTGGCAGGGAAACAGGATAAGGGGGTGAGAAGTGAGAAGCACATGATCAGGCATCCTGATTGTAACATGGTAATAGGAAACAGCATCTTGTAGTTCTTTTAAAGACAAAAAGCATTGTACAACTGAAGAGATTTGATATTAATGAACATTCACATTTAGATGAAAGAGTACATGAAAGGAGGGAATGTGGAATAAGTTTCTCATCTACCAATGACATGTATGCATAACCTGTATTTCTGTAGAGTTACTGATTCTATTTACTGACTTGGAGAGAGATTTAGGACTACCATATCATAGATTTGCTATTTTTTCACGGTATCCTCTTTTCATACTTAAGAAAAAGTCTGTAGTTGGATACATATCTGAAGTGCTGCAGCGTTTCAAAACAGTGCTCAGTGCAAGAGTGTGCAAATAACACTCCCATGTTTTGTCTGCATGCTAGTTCTGGGTTGGAAAGCTGCAGCGCAATGCCTACCTAAGGTACTTACTACTGAGAGCTGTTCTAATGCCAGTTTAAGAAACTCACTGTTTGCTGTTTGCTTTTGACATTTCACAAGTAGACCCATTAACTTGGGAGGTGTATTAGGTGTCTGAGTTAAATGGGATTTGAGTTGAAATCAACAATCTTCCCTTTAGAGAGTCATGTTTTTATATATTTTATTTTAAAATCTAGATTGAATTTGGATTCAGTTTTTGAGTGTTAAGAGTATCTCTAGGGGCCTCTGTTGCCTGAGAACAAGCAATGAAAAGAACCTACACCCTGTCTTTGGCTTTATTTTCTTTCTTCTGGAGAAAAAATGAGCAGTGGGAATTGCTATTGTTATTTTCAAGGTAGTGGCAACTTTTGCTCAAATGTTCTGCTACTGTCTGTGCTGCGGGGTAGGCCAGAAGCAGAGCACTGTGTTTCTCAGCCCAGCCTCCCTCTCTGGCTGCTCGCTCACAAAGCTCCTGGCCAACACACTCTGCTTTTCCATGCACTCTTAGTCCTGACTACTTCCAGGCACTTGGTCTGTTGCTGTGCCCAAGAGGTGACTGCAGAACCCGCACGACCCTCTGGAACAACAAAGCAGAAGATTGCAATATAAGACATTATTTGTTCCAGCTCCTAGAAGCTGATATAGCTGTTCATCCAGTCCGTTCTTAAACTGCTGCAGGAGGAGGAGTACAGTGGATGTTATTCTGCTGTTATGCTGTGCCAAGGCACTGAACTCATTGCTTTGGCATGTTTCTGTAAATTAAGCCTGAAAGAACATTTGGCTATTTTTCCATTTCTTTGTTTTCCTGGAGAGAAAATTTACTGTTTCATTTACAGGATCACTGCACTTTTGCAGATAGGTTATTGAGTGCTCTTCATGGTGAAAAGTCACAATACTTGGAAAAGATAAATAAAGCAAATCATTATATACAGACAGACCATCACAAGAATAAACCAGAGGACTCATATGATTCATGCTTAGTCGGATTTTCCGGCATAAAGATATTTGAAAAGAGAACACATCTGTTTTCTATTACATCAAATATTGTTAGTAGAAAGATTTCAAATGCTCAGAACACAAATCTTTATGCAGTTAAAAACATCCCAAAAACTCCACAGCAATGTCAGTTGTCCCTGTGAAGTTAGGAGAGAGAGTTGGGATTACGTGTTTCCCCGTGTCCTCTGTGTAGTTAGTAACCTGGTGAGACAGGAAAAACAGATTGGGCACACCCTGTGCTCTTAACAGAAAAATGCAGCTACAAATGAGCAGTGCAGCGAATTATTTAATCATTACTAAGTATTTCTCATAGTTAAATAATTTCCAGATTGTTTAAATCCTCCTACAGCTGTACCCTTTCGTGTGGATTCTTTTCCACATCAGTGTGACTGTACATATTTGCAGGCTTTCCTTGCATCCACTGTATGAAAGATCTAGACAGTTCAAGATTCAGTTTTGGACTTTTCTTCAAAACAATATCCATGTTTTGTTTCTTTCTTAAAGTTTGTTTTTGCAAAGAGTATTATCAAATAAGTAAAGATACAATAGAGGTTTTTCTTAATAAAAGTAGTTAAACTGAGAAAGAAAGGTTGAGAATAGTAATTATAACTGCAGCACAGAATCAAGTTTGCTGATGAGAATCCTAAATATAAACCTCTGCCAAAATAAACCCTTAAAATAGATGAAAATAATATAAATGTTTGACTCTCGAGTAATTTAAACCTTGGGGCTTCCAGTAGAAGTAGCATGTAAGCAGCTAGAGGACAGGCTAAAGAATTTAGTATAGAATGCTACCTTCAAACCAAGAGGAATAATAAAATGGGTGGTACTGTGATTAGCACTTCCTGATCCAGACATGGGTGTGAAGTTTCACTTCACTTGGTTGTTTAAGCAGCTAACAGGAAGTGCTAACCACAGCACTAACGGATTAATTAGCTTTGGCACAAATGCAACTCCCTGTTTAGTAGTTGGTCATCAGTAGTTCATTTATTTCATGCTTATAAACTAAGTATTTTCCTTTGATCACTGAGGGGAAACCGTCATGGGCCTGGTAAGGTTCAAAATCAGCTTCTGAATAAGGATTTTGCATTTGTTTTTGGTGTCTTCTCCAGTGGTAGACCAGAATGTTTAAACCACTTGTGGCAGGACAGGGTTTTTGTTTTACTCCTGCAAAGCTAGAGAAGTTTAAGAGACCAGACTGATTGGGCATTATACCTATAGAAGTCTTAGGGATGGCCAAAAAGGTACTTACACATTTACTCATTTGCTTTGGTCTTCTACTAAAACAGCTGATGAACAAAAGGTCAGAGGATGCATTAAGCTATTTCGGTAGTAGAAACTGTCCCAATTGATGGTGTCAAGGGACTAGTGTGATCTGGAATTAAATGGTCAAATGTTGATCTGCTCAGGCAAGAGGAAGAAAGCTGAAATAGGTGCAGCAAAGAACAGTGTCCTTTGACAATGAACAGGTGGCAGAAAGTCTTTTCAGCTGTGCTAGAAGGAAAGGATTCCTTGCCATGTTGTAAGTCATGACTTCGGATGGAGATCCCATACAATCCTGCCTGAAGGTAAAAAGTCTTCAGAGTTCGGAGGAACCCAGCAACTTCACAGTACCCATGCAGAGAACTGGGGGTCTCGTTAACTATTGGAGGGAAGTACAGGAGCAGACCTTGCAGCAAAGCACTAAACATCAGTGAACTGGTGATGGACATGATCTCACAGCAGCTCCTGAGGTCTGGCTTAGCTGACAGCCCAAAAATTAGAGACCCGAGAGAAGCACATCAGAAAAAAGGCTTTCTATAAGGGTTGTATACACGTGACAAAGATGAGACCTAAGGATGACTTTGAGGCATTCCTTGTTACTTTGGAATGTATTACTTCAGGCATTGAGTAGCTGTCTGATCAAAACCAGACTGGACATAGTCATGGGTAACCTGTTCTAGCTGACTAAGCTTGAGCAGAGCCACTGGGCTAGATGATCATGAGTGATTCCTTCCAACCTCAGTAGTTCTGTGGTTCTGCTAAGGGAGGGGTGAAACATGCCAAATCCAGTGAACAGGATGACTTCAGGAAAGGCAGAATAGTGGCCAAAGCTTAGAATTTGGCTAAAGCTTAGAAGCAGACTAAGTTTGTAGACTGAATATTAAATTTCTCCATCTTGCTAGAGTGGAAAAAGACTGGAGACTATTGTTGCCAAACCTGCTAAATTAGGGGGAAATAAAGGCATATATATATATATATAGAGGCAACTGGTTGTAAGCAAGAAGTCTATGTAACTGATTCCCTCTTCAGTCTTCTGAATGTGATCACTATTTTAAAAATGGTTACTGTGCATTCAAATTTGTGTAGTTATCATTTGTACAGGACAGATGAGGATGTCGAAATGGAAATGTTCAGTGGAAAATTTCAAAAGCACTACAGGTGAACAGTGATTCTTGAGTTAATGTCACCAGATAGGAGGGTGTGGTTGCTGAAACATTCGTCCTGATGATTTGAGATGGCTTTGGGTGGCTTCTGAATTGTTGATGTTTTTGAAGTTGTCACTCCAGCTCATATCAAATCAAAATGTCAAGTCTACATAATTTTTCTACAAATGTGCATAGGAAAATATTTTCTTTCTCTAGAATTAGATTTGGCCTAGTTGCTTATAGATAGTCTTACTGGGTTTTTCCCTTCTATGGCACCTCAAAATATGTAAGTTTCTGCAGCTAAACAGAAGTTACGGTGTGTAATACCTGGAAGGTATATTTGCAGGAAATGGATGTTTTATATGGAGGTATCCTAATGCGTTTTGCAAAAAATTAATTTATGTATTCGTGACACAGTATGCAAGAGTAGCTATAACAGTGCTCTTGCTCCATGTCAAAAACTACTGTTGTATCCTTAGCTGCTCCATGAGAAACCTCTGTAACTTCAGGGGACCTCAATTAGATTCTCTGTGTACAGATCTTTTTTCTGCTTTGACAGCAAACCCGGTATTTTATTTGTAACACATGTTCTTTGAAATATTTACAGGGTTAAATTATCTTGGCTTTCTTTTTTTCATGGAAAAAAAAATCTCAGTTATTTCAGTAATCCACTTCAGTATGGGAGTAAACTGTTACTACATACCATGGAAATAAAATACAGTGCCAGGTATCATGAGAGCAGTACCACACTGAGAAATTTTGCCTAAAAGTAGTCTCTTGGGTTAAAAGTGCATGCAATTTTTATCTTTCTGGGAGATGGTGGGAGTAACAGATGCAGTCCCAAAGTAGGCAGAAGTAGCTCGGAAAAGTCTACCACATGTCACATCCCTTTGAAACCTTCCTTTCGTAGACCACTCTAGAACCATTAGAAACATTCTGAAGCAAGAAGATGAACCTATTCCAAAATGCAGAGTATGGGCAAGAAGATCAATTTTGTAACTTTCTAGTAAGAACATTGATGTGCATTTGTTCTGTTTCACTGTTTTTGTTACAAAGACATGGATGTCTCTGGTTTTGTATCTCTTTCTGTGTAGTACAACAGTTGTCATACCTAGTTTTTATTCACTACTTCTCACCTGAGAATTTGAAAATCTGTCTAGGAAAAGAAAGTATTATATCCTTTAGTTTACCAATGAGAATTCAGTGGTGGAAATAAGTGACATGGCTGTTGAAAGTTAAACAGAGGATTATTTTCAAAAACACACAAAAAATAATTTAGTTTTTAAACGTCTTTTAGGTTAAAGCTGTGGCTGCAATAAAGAACACCAGCACATTTAAGTGTAATGAAACAGGAATTACAAATTAGCAGTACACAATCATTACATGACATTTGCAATGGTCTTTTGTTATGGTTTGAGTTTTAAAGTAATGGCTTGGTTAACTAACAAACTCTAGCAAAAGAAAAATGGAAACCTCTGTTTGATGTATACTTGCATTCTAATAATGATTTTTATTTAATTTCAGATTAATTGGCAGTGCATCTGTAGCACTTAAGGATCTCGTAGGTAACCAAAGCAGATCTTTTCCCTTCAAACTCATACCTCTACTAAATGAAAGGGAACAAGAAACTGGAGTGAGTAACTTACATTTTCTTATTTTACTGTATTCTTGATTGAAATGCTCCAGCAACAGGGCTAATACCAATTTAATGCTTGGAAATTTCTAGCAAAAGCTCCAGACAGAGGAAACTTATAACCAGAGATAATTATGTCTATACAATTTTGTTTTCTCTGTATACATTATATATTTGTATATGTGTGTTATAAATATTATGGGCCACAGAGTATGCATGGAAATCACCCTGATGCTGAACAAGTGCATTTTCCAAATACCAGATGGAGTTCCCATATGCACGTTTTTTGCCATATGCTTTGTAACAGCTACCTGTGTTATGGCACTGATTGTGGAAGGCACATGATCATGTACATGTTCACTGCCAGCTCCATTCAGAAAGTTACACAAGAACTTGCTTTGCTTGATTTAGCACATGTTTAAATTTAAATGGTTATTAACTTAGTTATTTATTAAGTAGTTTTGGAACCCGGGACCTTACTGTGTTTGTGCAGTGTAGCTGTTAAGGCACTTCATACTGCATTCTAGTACACTTCAATAATGGGAGGCTCTAAGTGTAATTTCATTATCTCATCAGCTGCAGTTTAATATCATGATTACTTGGTCACAGGGTTGGGCTTTTTTTGCTGACTCCTCATGTTACTCTGGCAACTAGGAATAATAATGGTTTGTTCAGTAATCCAAAACCACAGTCAAGCAAAAAAAAGACAATTATAGAATTAGAATGGAAAATGACATAGTGTTTTTCTTCCAGAATGGAGATATGAACAAGCAATTAGAAAAGCCAGATAGGAGATTTTACTTACAGTTCAGACTTGTTAAGTTGTTGATGAGGTAGTGTTATTTCTCTACTGCCTTTTTTTAAATCTGCAAATTTAGGATGTCAGCTTTCTGACATGAATATTGTGGAAATGAAATTAACATATGTAGAACATCTTACATGCTTGTATTGTGAAAGATTTTTCTAAATATAAACACAGCGACTCCATTTGTTAGATATTATTTTAGAACCTACTCCATTAGCTGCAAATTGTGTCATCTTTATTGTTTGTATGCATATATAGCTTAATAATAGTTTATTAATTTACTAGTAGCTGAAACTCTTTAAAACTGTTGTGGCCATGAATATTTAACTGTTCATGTACAGTGTTAGAACAACTTACTGCTTAAATCAACTTTTGTGAATACTGTGGGCTGCATAAAAACTCTATTTCTCTGTAGGCAACAATTAATTTGGTAGTAGGATATGAACCACCAGCTGGACCTGCAAATCCAACTGATCCAGGAGGGACCAGTGCACAGGAAGGTATTTCAGTCTTTTTTAGAACATTATTGTTAAAAGCTCTTGGAGGTGTTTAAGGCAAGAAAGCGATTCAGCAGTGCTGTTTACCAGAAGCAAGCATGTCAAGACTGCCAGATAGTGATTTTAAAGGAATTAATGATGATTCAGAAGCTAATAAAAAAATTTTCATTTCCTGACATAAAGTGGATTTTAGCATAATTTTCTCTATTTGCTTAAAAAATTTTCAAAATGCCTTTTGTTTAGGAAAGGAAGGCTTTTGAATGCTCAAGGAAACAGCAGTTATCTGCTGCAATTCCAGGGCTGACCAAAAAGCAGAGAAGTCCCATTTATTATTTCAATGTTAGGGAGCTTTGTGAAAAAATTTTCTTGGTTAATTAAACCTCTTTTCCCTTGTAGAACGATTAAATTTTGGAAGACACTGTTTTATATTAGGTTGATACTTGACTAGCCAGCGAAATACTGTGATCAGTAGGGAATATTCTTTGGTCTCTCTATATATCATATTTACCAGGCTTTTGCTGAGAGTGTTTTTGAGATTTTCTAGTTTTCCAGACTCTTGAAAGCACTGTGAAGTAACAAGCTTTTGCAGTTGACAAGCAAATAATAAACCTAATATCAAGGCTGTGTTTGTTCAGAAAGAAGGAAGTTTAATAAATGTTACATGTTTCAAGAGAACTAAACCAGTTTGCCCATTATTTAGTGATAGATAATAACATAAGAAGGAAAAAATTGAAATCAGGAGCCTTCAGGAGGGAAATTTTGATTCCACTGTCTTAACTCAGGTGTTCTTGGAGAATGGAAGGATAAGTAATGCAAACACAAAAGCTGTGTGTTAAATTACTGCACATTTTAGAGAAATGTGGATTTGGAGGCTAAAAATACAGATTTTATGAGATTATTTTGATAGCTTTTAAAATGTTTTTGAACTCCAAGATACAGATAAAAAATGACAGTTTTTTAGCTAGTGTGCAGAACTGCGTGAAAATTATTTCAATGTGAAATCAAACACACCATAGTTAATTATTGTAAGTATCTATTTCCCATTAAGTCAAATCACTATCCCAACTGAGATAGCTACAGCTCAATTTCAGGAATTAAAATTAAGTGCTAGGTTAGCTGCATGGATCCATCCAGGCAAATGCATTTTGAGAGAGGTTAGTGAGGAGGGTGGGGTCTTCTGCTTATAAAATCCATTGTGTGTCAGTCTCTCTGGTTTTATACATCTCTTACAAGGACCATGAAGGATGATCATCAGCCTGTAATTAATGAAGTTAGTATACATTCTGTTAATGCCAGCCACCAGAGGCACAGCTTATTCTTCCTCTAAATTTTACCACAGTCACTGTGCAGTTAAGAAAAGCTGCAAACACAAGGGAGTAACCACTTTTGTGGTCTAGATATTTCCGGATCCTATTTCGCAATACTGGAATCTCAGAGTAGGATTCAGTATTGTAGTGTCATGTGGTTGTAGAACTGTCTTCCACAGAGGGATGCTGATTTCAGAACTGTCAAACAGGCTTACTAAAAAACTTCTACACTTACATATTGTGGAGAAGGATTCAGAATTTTATTTTGGATGGCAGGCCTTAAACGTATTCATGTATTCAAGATTCTGAGCTAAAAACCAATGCTGTGCTATATCCTAGACTTGCTGATGGGAAACAGCAAGATTCATTCAACAGCAGTGTTTATTCAGCTGGAATAAAATGAATCCCTTGTGGTGTATTGTGAACTAGCTGGGGGATGATTACAGCTGAACTTTCAGTCAGTTGATTAGAAAAAATGTATGGGAATTGTATTAGACACCGTGCATCCAGAAGAGAGACTGATCTAGAGTTAGTTTGGTTAGGATATAAACTTGTCCTTAAGCAGGCTAAAACGACTAGCTTTCAAAAGGAGTTGCAGGCATGTATTTGGCAAAAAAATTGTTGACATGAGCTAATAATAGAATTTTAGTGGAACTCTTGGATATCAGACTCCTGTAACTTTAACAGCAAGCTCTTCTATTTGTTTATTAATTGCACTGTTTTTTTGCTGTATGAGATGGAGAAGATGATGGAGGTTATGAGGAAGGGTTGGATGGTCCAGTTGGTGGTATCACACCAACAGTTCCAAGTGCCACAAAGGAAGCCCAGCTAGCTAAACGCATCACCAGGGGAAAGAAAACACGGAGAATCCTTTCTAACAAACCACAAGATTTTCAGGTAATAGAGTTTTTAAATATTGCATGTTCCCTTTTTCTGCTGATCATGACCCTGCTCCTTTACGTAGCCTGAACATAATTTAATGTCAGCTTACCCAATGCACCATAGAGATCATTAACCTCTTCTTTTGAAAGCCAGTATTTCAAAGGTGTTCTTCAAATGTTCCTGTTACTGACATGTCTGATTTTGTACAGTTCTGATTGAAATAGGGATGAACCTTATTTACTGTATAGTTGTATAGATTTCAAACTACTATAACAGCTTTAAAAATAAATGGTAAAGGCAAGTGAAAAAACAAGTGAAATAATTAACCCTAACTTGTCTTGTAAAATTCAAGTAAAATTACAGTTAACATCATAAATAAGCTTGAAAAGTCTGTCTGTTCATATCTGTCAGCTACTTCAGGTGTTGGCTAACATATTTGGTGGTATAATAAGGAATTGTTGTCACCGGGATCATAGATAATATAGAGAATGAATAAATACAAATATTTGATTTTTTTTTTCAGATTCGTGTTAGAATCATTGAAGGTCGTCAGTTGCCTGGAAATAACATAAAACCGGTAGTGAAAGTTCACGTTTGTGGTCAGACACACCGGACAAGAATCAAAAGAGGAAATAACCCATTTTTTGATGAAGTAAGTGGTGTAAGAACACTCTAGCTGAAGTGCTGAGGCTATCAAATGTAGAAAAATAGTTAATACAGCTTCCATTATGATCAATTAATAAGAATTTATTAATATTTATGGGTAATTATGGCTAACATGCATTTTGCCATTCCCAGTCCCTTTCTTCATGTATTCACATCACTAAACACAACTCTGTCCAGACAATCTTAGCAGATAAAACTATCTAGAAGGAAGTCAAACTTCATATGAGACGTATGGAACATGTTCTTTGGTGCAGTTGGCTGTCTGACAGAATCACTTTGAACAGTTGTGTGCAGGTTATAAAAATCACAGAAAAATTAATTAGAAATCATCGTAGAACTCTATGGTGTGTGCAGACAAGTGCTCAGTGCAATGCTTTGGGTCAATAGGACTGCCACAGAATCTGGAAATGGCATTGCCTTGCTATCCATGATTTGTAGAAGCACAACTAGATTTCTCTGTCCAGACAGGGGGCCTGTACATAAACACACCGAAATATAGGAGAGAATTCAAAGCCATTTAAGGGACACAAGAATGATCCCATAGCTGGAAGACTAATGTTGCAAAACTTAAGCATAATAGAGAAAATGCTAAGGATAACTCTCATTATCTGGGCATGTGTGGAAAACTCAGATTTTGGAACTGCGTGGCAAGCGTATTTAAGACACACAGGCAAGACCAAGGAAATTCTAAAACTTTGAAACCTGAACTAAGCTGTAGGTAGCAGTCAAGATGTATGAAGTCATGGAAAAAGCAGGGAGGGCAGAAAGCCGGTTGCATCTTATATTGAAACAATTCCTGGGCAGTCTCAATATCCATATTAGTCTAAAACTGGAATAGGAGGGACCATGTTTATGTACCCTTCCATTTTGTTGTACAAAATACTGACTGGAATATAGCTGGGATCAAAGACCAAACTTAGTGAAGCATGGTCTATTATGAAAACAAGCTAATTAATAGTATATATATCTTCATGCTATCAAACGATCAGATTTACTACTATGGCCTTGAATTTCAAAAATTCAAATCATTACAATCACTATCACGACTAACCTTAAACAAGGCCTCTTTGACAACTACAACAGAGATGGTTAGACCAGGATTTAATGTCCTGGCAAATGAACTTCATAGTTTCTGAAGTTGATCCCCTGAGAAAAATATGAAGTGCAGAGCAAGGAGCAAAAGGTAGTGCTGGAAGTTTGCAGCTCAGTTATGCTGATGGTGTTTGTTCATATGGAAGTTGTGACTGTCTTGTCTGCTTTGTGCTGAGTCAATTTACTAAATTCAGTTTTTCATTCTGCACCAAATTACCACATAATATGTCCAGCAAGGAGGCAGGGTAAAAGTACTGCATCAGGCATGCTTCACATGCCTCTGAAAATAATGTTTTTGCGTTTTATGTTCAGGTAATTATGTGTTCGTCATCTTAAGACGGGTTTTTTGTTTGTTTTTACCTTGACAGATATTTTTCTACAACGTCCACATGACTCCTTTGGAGTTGCTTGACGAAACAGTTAGCATACGGGTAAGAAAAACCAGTGCATATTCACAAGGCTGCTGGATGCCCATAGCATCCTCTGGCCATTTCACCAGGTGGTTTAGGAACATCCCTGTTTCATGCTCTTCTGTCTTTTTAGGTGTATGATTCTCACTCTCTACGAGCAGACTGTTTAATGGGTGAATTTAAGGTGGGTATGAAGTAACCTCCATATCTTGACTAAATTAAATAAAATGGGAGAAAATTTTTAAGTACTAGTTTTAAATGTTTAAATTTATACTTCTTTTTCATGGGGCCAAAGAATTACCTGATGATGTCTTGCTTCTCAAGGTAGAGACAATTTGCTTAAAGCGCTAGTAAGCAGGTTTTTTATTTGAGTAGAAGATTATTGTTAAAAAAATGTGTGTGGTTTATATACCAAGTTCTCTAATTTGCATCCAGGTAACTTTTTCTTCTTTTGTAGGTCAGATGATTATTTGGTATGAGATAGGGTTTGAAGAGATAATTTTCTTAGGTAGCTAATAGGCAGAATGTATGGTGGCATAAAGATACACATTCTCAAGTTATGTGGGGAGGTGTTCCTTTGGTCAGAAGTAGCTAATAGGCAGAAGAGATGGTGGAAAACAGAGATGTTGGAAAAAAAGAGATGTTGGAAAATTCTCTTAATTAAAGTAGTTTCTGTGCTTCTGATGATATTAGTGAGTTGGTCTTTATTTGGATTTGTTATGGTCGACACTGGGAAGTAGACATCTGCCTGCCAAGGATTCCCATGGCAACTGTAATGGCTGCTGGGATCCACTGTCCAACACTTCCAATATCAGTGCTGGCTGTCTTTTCTGCTGGCTTGTTTGGTACTGCATAAATTCAAGAGGCCTCTAGACCAGCTCCTTATAAAAATATGCAAAGGGGGAAGAGTGCTTTTGTCTAAATGAAACACTTCCTGCCACAAAGCTGGTTGCTTTTTGCTTCTCCCTGCTTATTTTCTTTGTGACTTCTAGTGATTCAGTCAGTGGTGTACTGCTCTGTGAAAGATTGATTATTCACTAAGCAGGTGACAGCATGTCACTCAGCTACTTTCTGTTCCTGCAGGCACACATTCCAAGAGGAAACTGCAAGGGTAATTCTGTCTAGAAAATCACCCTTTCAGACTTTACCTGCAAGGAGTACTAACCCCAACTGCTATGAGCAAACATACTTACATTCCTGAACATGTTTGAAATCTGATACAATGAATGATGCAATCTTGTCCAGATTTGACACAATGAGGGCAAGAAATGGTCATATTCTTAATAAAGAAAAGGAAATTATTCATTTTAAAAAAATCAAGTTTCACTTCTGCAACTGAAGGATGAGATTTTGAACAGGAAGTAGGAACAAAAGTGTTCTGAAAAACCTGTCTGAACGTAAAATAATGGGTTAGCACAGGGAATTCAAGAAGCAGTAAGCCAGCCCCATCTTGTGTCTCTGGTAAATGAAAAAGCAGGGGATCCAAGAAAAGAAGAAAATAACTACATGTGTTAGTTCTAATACATCTTTTCTTGCATTTTCTTCTTGGCTGCTCTATCCATTTGAAATCCTTCATTTTTCAATGTAAGGCATTTTCTCTTTCTCCTTCTAGTAATATTCTATGTAAACTGTCTTATGTTTGTGACAAGAGAACAATGTACTCTTGTAGTACTGCCCATGAAAAATGGGGGGAGTTGCCCAACCATTCTTCTGTTTTGGTATTTCTTCAGAGGTAATGCCTTTGATCTTTATTTCAGATTGACATTGGCTATGTTTATGATGAGCCTGGTAAGTAATAGTTACTTCAGAACTTCTTTCCTTGAAACTACAAGTTGAAACATTTCATTAAATTCTAAAGTAAAAGAAGAAGCTTAATGTAAAGTTATTTAAGTTTGCTGTTTTAAGTATTAACTTCAAAAAAATCCAACAATATATAACTATGTTCAGTAAAATAAAAGCCCCTTTTTTGTCAAAGACATAAAATTTGAAAAATAATGCAAAAATATTTGATAACTATCTCCCTGAATTAGTATGCCAAAATAGTTTTACACTAGATTTCTTGTTTTGGATGGCACTATTGAGACCTGTCTAGGACAGAATAATTTTGTTAAATAATTAGGGTAATTTAGGATAAAGCATACTTTTAAAATAGCTAACTGCTTATATAATGTCTGCCATTTTGTAATGGCTATTACTGGGGCAGGTGTTGATGTTTGTTTTATTTCAGGCCATGCAGTCATGAGAAAATGGCTTTTGCTGAGTGATCCTGAAGATACAAGTTCAGGAGCCAAAGGCTATATGAAAGTCAGCATGTTTGTCCTGGGAACTGGAGATGAGGCACCAGTAAGTTTAATTTAAATGTTTTTCTTCCCCTCTCCACTCCCAACAGTTTTTTAATACTGTATAATTTGCTCTGTGAGCAGTATTTATAAGTAAGACAGGATTTACTAGTGGTTTAAAGAGCAGCCTGTACCAAGTGGCTAACTCAAAGGCATTGTTATTCTCCTCAGTTAAGCAACCTCTGCCATTTGTGGATACTCCTTCCCGTACTGGAAGTAGAGATGTGTTAGCCTGGCTTTGCATGCAAGCTAACAGGTAATTCTCTTTAGCACAGCTAAGCCAGCAGAGTAACACTGGTACCAGTTCCAGGACTAAGTCAGGAATGTCCCCACTACTGCAAAACGTAGACAAGCCCACAGAGAAACCAGAGTACCAGAAAGCTCCAGAGGTTTCCTGGTGACAATCAGACTCCTCAATAATCACAAGTCAGGCACAAGTAATTTGACACATATGAAAGCAGTAGGTAGTTTTAACAATCCAATCCTTCACTGTCTGCTGTTCTGTCAAGGTGAAAACAGGAGGTTTTTTCTTGTAATGCTTTTCTTTCCCAACCATTGCCCATAGTGTAATGTATTCCTGTGTGATATTTTTGCATACTGGTACTCCTTAGTTAAATATAATGTGGTCCCCAGAACCATGGCAGATTTTCTTTTAGTTCCGTATTAACTGTTCCTCTCTGCTATCCTCATGATTCTTGAAATCACAAGGATATGTCTAGTTATTTGTGGTGTGTTTATTTTTAAATGAGGAAGCAGTGAGTTCTGGTAAGTTATATCAGACTTGTAAGCCTTTTCTAACTGTAGTAAGATGCCTTATCTTGAGATGAGTATGAAATTTGCATGAAGTTGGCATTGTACATGTGCCAAAATCATCATTGTCTGATGATGATGATTTTGAAAGTGTGATTATAATGGACTCTTGCTATTGAATACTTTGGAGATAAAACTGAAAGTACAATAGTTTAGCCAGAACTAAATTTTTGTGGCTGGATAATTTGATTCAGTTTCATTCTTCATAATGAAACTGACAACAGTCTTCTACATAAAAGAATGTTGTGGGCACCCGTTTAGCCAATCACCTTAATTCTAATTCTGTAAATCGCCCTGTTTTTCTTGTCTACAACTGTATCCCCCAACAGGTGGAAAAAAGGGAAAGAGATAATGAAAATGATGATGTGGAGAACAATCTTCTATTACCTGCTGGGATTGCACTTCGATGGGTCACTTTCCTTCTCAAAATCTACAGAGCTGAGGACATTCCACAAAGTATGTAGCTTTTCCCTACTTGTCCATTGGTGTTTGATTACCATTAGAAATAGTTATTTGTGTTAGCTGTTCAGAATAGAATAGGTGACTTTTATTCCTTACTAGCATATTTTCACTCCTATCTGTGCCAAAAAATTGCAGTGTCTTCAAATACGTGTATAATGTTTTTCAAATACAGTGATGCATTTAAATGCAGGAACACGTCAGCACTCTTATTATGTTTGAAAAATCTATGTTCTTAAAATTGCTCCTAAGCCAAAATTCTCAATTTTTACCTGCAACACTTAAGAATTTTGTTTATCAGGTTAGACTTTGCCCTTCCTAGATATGTAAGCCAGTTGATTTTGGTAAGATTGCAATGGGCAATTTATTATTTAGGACTACTACTACTACTACTACTACTGCTACTACTGCTACTACTACGAACCACCTTAATTTAATCTTTGACACCTCTCTAGTGGATGATGCTTTTGCACAGACTGTCAAGGAAATATTTGGAGGAGAAGCAGACAAGAAAAACCTGGTAGATCCATTTGTAGAAGTTTCTTTTGCTGGGAAAAAGGTAATTTAGTAAATATCTGAACCTTTTTATTCTAATTGTAGTCACGAGAACAGACTGCATATGCCAATATGAGTTTTTTAATTTACTGGAATTATGGAAATAAAAAAATGAAAAAGTAAAGTTCCCTCTGTAAAATGACAAACTTCAAGGTACAATAGAGAGGGTGTAAAACTGATGACTAATGAAAGGAATGTATGACTAAAGGCTAGAACTGACATTTGCCAGATTGTTTGCCTACCAGTTCTTCCTGATTGCTTTTAGGAATTGGTGATACCGATCTTTCTGGACAGATTAACAGCATTTGTACATTTAAATAATAATATATTCCTTAGAATTCCAAATTTGATCTGAAGCACAATTGCAAAACTTATATTCATTACTAGTCAATTTTTTTGTCATTCATTTAATATTCTGTATAGTCACGTTGCCACACCCAGTAGTGTAGAAGATATTTAGAAGACATGACTAGCAAATAATGCAGCCTCTCCCATACGATGTATTTTTCATCTACCCTAAAATCCGCATGAAGAAACCTGGAGTCAAGTCAAGTCATTCCTTCATTTCACTTTACTGCTGTGATAAAAGCACATTAAATTGTGGCTTGTGGAAATAACAAGCTTTAATCATTTCATTTAGTTTGTAGCTAGTGAAAATAAAAATCCAATAAAAATAAAAATAAAAATCCAATCTGTTGTTTAAACACTGTTTCAATATTATCTTCTCCTTCAAAATTCATTAGTTCTGCATATGCAGATTACTCTAACAGTAATTATCAATGGAAAACTCATTGAGCATCAATGGTTCATTGCAGCATTAATCCAGGCTTCAATGACTACCACCCCTAATTTTTCCAATCAGATGATGATATATCCTAAATCATAGCTAGCAAATACTTTTTTGTCTGTTTTATCTTTGATATGTTGTATATTTGATTTAATTTTTGGCAGGTTTGCACAAATATAATTGAGAAAAATGCTAATCCAGAATGGAATCAAATTATTTATCTTCAAATCAAGGTCAGTTTTTTTACCATTGTTTCTGTAGTAAACAGCCATTCTTTTGGAACTCAGGGCATTAGCATTACAGAGGTGAAAAAAGTAATGAGTTATTTTACTTTCATTGCTTTTTTAATTTCAGTTCCCATCGATGTGTGAGAAAATAAAACTTTCAGTTGTTGACTGGTGAGTTATGACTTTTAATCAAATTACTTAAGAAGCTAAATGATAATAAGTAAAGAAAAGTCTGGTTCTATAGATGCCAGGTATTTTTACAGTGCATGAGAGTATTTAAGCAAGGGTTTAAGTACCTTTATGGTTTCTTTACAAGAGATCTGATTAGTGCAACGTGAGATTATTTTTAATTGCGTGCAGTGAGAACTGAGTACTGTCACTGCTTAATGATAGTGTAAAAGTCAGGTGACTTATTCATGGCCTACAGCCCACTTTTGTAACTAGTCTTTACTGTCTTGGTTAGTAACACTGAAGCATTTCAGGTGATAGAAAATGTGTGTACTAGTAGCTTGCTTCTGTGTGTGATGACGAGCATTATATTTAAATAAAATCTTTCTTTTTTTTCTATTTTGTAGGGATCGACTTACAAAAAATGATGTAGTTGGAACAACATATTTAAGTCTCTCAAAAATTGCTTCTTCTGGAGGAGAGATTGAAGGTATTGGCTGAGCAGTGTGTAACACACTATCTTCTCTTGTGTTACAAAGCAAAAATCAGTGTTCTAAGAAAGTATATTTATCTATAGTTCCTCAATTCCCTGGGAACAGGATTATCTGTTTCTGAAGTTTTCAAAACAATGCTCCTAGGAAACATTCTATGGGACTTTTCAAAGTAAAGTATTAAAATTTTAATGAGTAAACCACATCATCATGGAAATAGCAGTAATTCAAGATTTGGTGTTCTGTTTTTTATGTATTTTGTATATAAATAGACATTACTATGCTGCTTTCAGATGCTGAGGGAACTTGGGTCAGTCTCTGCTCTGATCAGTATCTTACTAGAAGCAGTCATTGCATCTCATTGCATGGGTGCTCCATATTCCTTCTTTGTAAACCCTGATTTTGATTGCACTGCTATGATTGCAGACGATTTATGTGCTTCAATCAGTAGAGATGGCTGGATATGTAATTTCATACAGCTAAAACCCAAAACTGATTAACTGCAAGAAAACAACCAGTCAGGCAAGATATGAGGTGCCTAACATATTGTTCCCATTGGAAATTTGCTTTGTAATAAAACTCTTCTTTGCAATATTAAGAGAAATACTTTTTGTGCCAGTATTTTGGAAAATATTAGAAAAAATCCTGTTACATTTATATTTTAGTATAGTCTTGTGATAATTGATTATTTCTTTGTGATCTGTATCTATAATCCCCTCTTTTTGTAGCAAGATCTTTCATACAATTGAGCTGGCTTCTAGATGAGGATTCTGTGTTAACTTGCCAGAAAAATTGTTTTGTCTTTTCATGACCATATTTTGGCATATTAATTGTCCATACAGAATTGTAAAGCTCAAGGTTAAACAGGCTTAACATGTTTTTATCTGATTATCTACCCTAGTTTGAAGGACACTGTCTCAAAATAATTTTCACCATTGTTGCAATAAGAATCTAAATCACTCATTTTTTCTGTTGTATTTATAAAATCCATATGATATGTACTTGTCTGAGACAGAGCAATTTGTCCTTAAGTTGGTGGCTATATCAGGTGTTTAGAAACAAAGTGGCTCCAATCTTACACTGACTTGAGGCAAGAATTGGTTGGAACTGTATTTTCAGTCACATAAAAGCTTATAACGTAGTCCTCTTAGAAGGAGTGCTGTTGAAGCAAGACTTCATGCAAACATTCTTTTTATATATCCCACGGGCAGACAGAAGCAAAAGAAAAAGGCAGTGGGAAAGCCAAGGCAGAAGGGTTGGGCTGTTGGGGAAAATTGAGCTCTGGAGAAATCACTTGTACTCCCCATACGAGCGAGTATCTTGAACTGCAGCTGAGTCACAGCACATTTACACTTCAAACCCAGGCACTTAGTAACTGGGGAGATTAATTCGGTTTCTCTCTCTGCTGAGGTACTGACATTGGAATAGCCATTTCTATTACCTTCTCTTTAGTGCTGTGCCTGAAGCCTGTTCTGGCTTCTAAAGGATTGTGAAACGGAACTAGTCTGTAGTCCTCAGTAAATGTAAATGTAGATAATCTAAGGGGCCCTGAAATGTAGTTGGTTTTTAAAATGTTCTTAAGATTTTAAAAGTAGTTTTAAAAATAAATCTGTATTTTGTATGGAGGAGAATTGTACAAAGCTGAAAAAGAAACATCAGAACAAGACATTTTGGCAGATATATGCTGGATTTTTTCCTTTGGAATTTGTACAGGAAGAGTAATAGCTTCATATATTAAGCACGAAGCAAAATTCTAGCCCACATGAACTTTATTTTTTCTCAGGCCTTCAACTTTATTTTAAAAGGAGATTGCTTTGTGATGTGTTTTTTTAAAAAATGCTATTGTCACTTGTCATGTAACTATTTCTCTTTTCATAATATAGATTTTTCATCTTCGGGAACAGGGGCTTCATCTTATGAAGGTTTATATCTTCACCTGTTACTGATTTTGTGTTCCATTGCCCAAACTGAAGAGTATTTTCTAAGATACTCCAACAGCTTTAAAATATTTCTTAATAATTGTTTGTCTAAAAGATTTCACCATTGTGATTAAAGAGTATCAAACATAACTAACTATAAACCAGTTTTGGCACTGGAATTGGTTTGAAAATATTTCTGTTTGGCTGGTGCTTCAAGCTATGCGTTAGAGATGAGCATGTATTTGCTTTAATTACAAAGTGCTTAGTCTAACAATGGCTTGTAATTTTTAACTTAGCTGTGAGATCACAGGTATATTAGCACCTGCAGAGCCCTGTGGAAATAAATAACTGCCTAAAATAATTAGTGGCTGTTTTGCTTATGCTTAGCAAGCTATATAAACAAAATTTGGAAAATAAAATCTCATTCTGTTACTACCTGGAGAGGTGCCCTTTTCCATAACTGTCTAGGTTGACATCCAGTTTTGAAAGACTTTATGGTAAATATTTAAATAGTGAGAAATAACAAGTGGAGTGCAGTTGAAAGGTAACCAACATTCATCCACACAATACTTCATTTACTATCTTCCTTTCCTTAATAAAATAATACTAAGTTAAAAGCTGAAATAATTTCTCTGAGTCACTTTCTGTTACACATGCTCATTAGCCTTCTAAAAGTAAGCAATTGATTTTTAAATCTAAAAAAATAGAAAACAAATTATTTTAATTCCAGTTTTGGCAGGGTTTTTTTGTTGTTTATATGTTTTAAAATTTATATTCTGTTTAATTTATTAGCATCACTAAGTAGTGAATGTATTAATTTAACACATATCTGTATCTTAAATGTAGTCATACTGAGGTCTGATGTGAGCAGTTCAGTGTTAGAACTTTTTAAAAATAGGACATTATTCCAACAATTTATTTTTCATTCGAAATTTGAACTGTTTCTGATTTGGATGTGCAGATGTGTAGGTATCCAAAAGCAAAATAGAGAACTGCAAATCTTTATTTTATATTGTGCCGATTATACATGACTTTGTGTTGATGGGAAATCACATCAAGACATCACATTCACTTTTACTATCCACTCAGTAGTGGCATAGTCAGAAAAGGCATAACCCTTTACTCTCACTGTCTTACCTCAGCCTTCTTTTCTGGTGAGAAATAAGTGCATCCCTCTCTGTGCTGCAGATAACTCCAGGCAATTTTGGTTGCAAGGTTAAGGACCTGTTTCTCATCTTTTTTTTTTCTGCTAGAGTGTACATCTTCTTGTGTGGCTGTTTAGTTTGATCATTGGCCTGTGCATTTAAGTGATTGCAAATGTTGTTTTACTCAGTTTCATTTTTTTTCTAGAAAACATGTTTTCTGTTAGCATAAGAGCATATGTTTGCGCATAAATTAAAACCAAATATTTGGAGTGGGACATAAATTCTTTTGATTCTGTGGGAATTTTGCTGCATGAAGTAATATTTAGTATAAGTGTTGTACAATGAAGAAAGAGGTTAGGTACAAGTACATCCAGTGGTATAATTACTTTAAATTCATATGGTATATCCAGAGAATAAAGTGGTTTTATATTACTAATACCTAACTAATATCTAACATTTCTTCTAATGCATTTGATAGTAAAGTTAATTGTATTTTTCTGGCTCAGTATGGTAATTAACAAAGATATAATGTTAATATCTTCTATTAGTAAACTCTGGAGAAACTGAAGTTGGCTTTTTACCAACATTTGGGCCTTGTTACCTAAACTTTTATGGAAGTCCAAGAGAATATACTGGATTCCCAGACCCGTATGATGAATTAAACTTTGGAAAGGTAAGTTTCTTTATTAATTGTTTTTTATTAAAGAATTAACCCAATTTTTAAAATCAATTAATTAATTCATTTTAATGTTTTTTGTTTCACACTACACAACCCTTGCTTTTTCTTTTTGAATAATATTTTATGTTGAAGATTAATAAGGAACTATGATAGTATTTTCCATTCCTATCTGTTTTCATTTTGAAAGTATTCTTGAAGGAGCAGCAGTAGTTTTGATGATTTTCACTAACTGCACCTTTGCATGCATTTGTATTTCTTCTTTCCTTGTTTGTATATGTTTTTCACTTCTAGCATTAAGTAAAGCCAACTGCTTTATTTCATTTGTTCCAATATGTACATCCATGCCTCAGCAGGAGTTTTGAGAACACTTCAGTGAAGCCAAAATCATGCACAGCTAAAGAAAAAAATATGCTACTTTCGGGCAAATATATAAAACTGGATTTGGTATGTGTTTATGTTACAGGGAGAAGGAGTAGCTTATAGAGGGAGAATTCTGGTTGAACTATCTACAATATCGGAAAGCAAGCCTGTTACTAAAAAATTAGAAATGATTCCTAATGATGATTTACTGGTTGTTGAGGTAAATCCTTGTTTTATTGTCACTGTTGGTAGTGGAATGTGCCTTGGCTGGTTGTTTTCAGAGTGATCTAACTCACTAAAATC
Organism: Daphoenositta chrysoptera; assembly: GCA_013397915.1. NCBI lineage: Eukaryota > Metazoa > Chordata > Aves > Passeriformes > Daphoenositta > Daphoenositta chrysoptera. The sequence goes on along the minus strand of VZRO01004822.1, from coordinate 985,122 downwards.
AAAACAATATGGTTGAATCTTCAAGTTAAGAGAGTTGTTCATTGGTGGTTGAGGAGCAGTGCCTACAAAAATGTTGCGTCCTTCTAGCAAGAAGTGTAGATTTGAAACATTTTATAATAGAAAACACAGTATTTTATTTTATGTGTTACATTTTTTGCTTTCTTCTCAGAAAATAGTAAAAATACCCAAGTCACTATTTCCATTCAGAGATTGCTGTTGTTTTCCGTAACTGCGGGTCCTGTTTTGGAACGCGGCTAAAAGAGTTGTTTCTGCAGAAATACCAGCGCCGGCGGAAGTTCTGCTTGGCGGCCGTGTTCCACTCCGCCACCCTGCTGCAGGACACGGGCGAGCCCGTGCAGTTCGAGCTGAGCATCGGCAACTACGGCAACAAGTTCGACAGCACCTGCAAACCCCTGGCCTCAACCACCCAGTACAGCCGCGCTGTGTTCGACGGTAAGGGCGCTCTGCTCTGGGGGTTAAACACCCCAAAGTTGTCTTTTCGAGGGGCTGCTTACAGCTCTGGAACGTCAGCCCAAACTGCGCCGAACGCTTCCCGAAGCTGTGACGGAAGGGAGCGTGTGGCGCTTCACAGCTCTGAGGTGAAGGTGCATTGATGGAGTACAGGCTGCAAGGCCTACGGAGGTTATTAATGAAATTGTGAAGAATTCTGTGAAATCTTTCGACCGTGTGCTAGATGTGCACAAAATTTGCAAGAAAAAGAAAGCACATTATTTTAGAGGTACCAAGAATTAAGTAGGAAAACCACGCTCTGAATATTCTGATTTAGAACAAAATAATAACTTGTTTTTAAACAATACATCGCACAGCCTATCAAAAACCAAACTAGCTAGGTCACAGGAAAATATCATTTGGCTATGATTTTTTTAAAATTAACTGCAAAGAGTAGTTCTTTATTTCCTGTGTGTTAAATGATATAGTCAGACTTACTCTGGAAAATAATTATTTGAATATTTTATTTCAAAGACAGACTTACATGAATGTGCCATCAACATCAGTGGGTTAAGGGAAAAAATAATCAACTCGTTAACAGCTAATTTATTTTTTACAATCTGTTGGATTTTGAAGCAATTTGAAGTGAAAGTTTGCCATTCAACAGATGCTACAGTGGCTGGAAAATACAAATTATTATATGAATTTGGAGTAGCTTGTAGGCTCTTAATGATTTGTAGTACATAAATGAAATAAATATAGCAACAGTGTACAGTATGCATTCCTGCCATGAATTCTAAATCATACATACAAATGTTTCACACCAGGTAACTACTATTACTACTTGCCGTGGTCAAACACAAAGCCAGTTGTAACGCTGACTTCTTTTTGGGAGGACATAAGTCATAGATTAGACCCTGTGAATGTAATCCTAAACATGGCTGAAAGACTGGTAAGACATTTAAAAATCTCTCTTTTGCTGATACGCTTTTCATTTTTACTCTTTTTGCTTTAGAGGTGTAATCAAACAGTGACATTTTGAGCAATATATGGAAGTTTTATGATACTTTCTCTCCTTTTTTCTTACTCAAAATTAAAAGTAGCTTAGTGTAACAAATGACACTCCTTATCATAGGACTGTATTTTGGCAAGGCTCAATACAGTCCTGCTTGAATCCACAGGGAATTCCCTGTGGAAGGAAGAGTCCTTGCTCTTGGTTAGCGGCATGTTAAGTCTGTGGAACTGTTATTTGCATGTTCTGTTAAATACAGAGGGGGAGAACATCAGAATAGTCCTGTTAAATATTAATCAAGTTTAAACATCTTGAGTCTTTTTTTGGTTTGGCCTTTACACAGACAATTAAGTAAGATCAAAATCTTGAAACTCCTACTGACCATAAACCACTATGGAAGTTTATGAGTGCAACTTCTTTTCTTTTAAATTCCTCAGCAATCCAACTTAGCCACCTTAAAATCAGGAATGCAGGCTAAAATGTCTGAAAACCGATTAGCTGAGATGTGGTTAAAGCTGATTGATGAACTGACAGAAGATATAAGGTAAAAGAACCTTTCTTTATCTCTTTTGTTATCATTCTAGACCTGCTCAGAATCTTTGCTATTGCCTCTGCTAAGTCAGAAGACAAATTCTGAGGACTATAAAACTGACTAACCCCATGAATTGACCTAAGAACTGAAATCCCAAAAGCCTCTGAAAGTAGTAAAACATCATGGATATTGCCAATTAAATAATCCAGCTAGTTGTGTAATTCTCCTTTATCTCAGGATAGATTTATTGCTGACAGTGATAAAACAAAACAGTATCTCTTGAAAAAATCTAAGGGAGGACTGTTCTGAAAATAGATATTAGGTCTCTCTGCTGCCTTTCTTCCATCCTCCCTTCTTTAGAATTCGTCCCGTACCTTTGGTTTACCCATGTTTCAATGTTGTTCCTGAGACATAAGAGAGAAGAAAGTCTAGTAATTTACTGGTAAGCCCAAAATAAAAAGTCAAAAGGTATGCAGAGATTAAGGGCCATGAAGATCATGTTTTTGAGTAAGCCTTTAGTCAACATGTCTGTATGTATGGGAGTGTTCATAGAAGGCAACAGGAGTCAGCATTTGGAGCTTTGAAAGAGGATAAATTCTAAATAGAGAGGAAGGAATTGTATGAGAAAGAGACATTAAAAAGGAGGTACTGAGATAGGGAGAGTAAACAAGTGGGTGATAAAACAGCACAGAAAAAGGAAGGGGAAAATGACAGAACAGTTATTATCCATAAGAGGAAATGAAGAACATGAAATCAGAGAACAAACTCATCAAGTTGTAGAGCCAATATAAAAGTAAGCAGAGGAAAAAACAAACAGTGGAGGTCAGTATATACTAGCAAAGAAGTACATGACAGAAAGCTTATGTAAAAATATGAACCAGTAACTTCATAGAATGCTGTGATCTGAAAGAAAGCAGAGAGAAAGGACTGACAAACTTCAGGAAAGTAAAATGTGAAGGGCAAACTATTGTCACATGGAGCAGTCTAGTGAGTGTGGAAACTTCAGGTCAGTTCATCATCCTGACACATATTTGCACTGTTATTAATTCAGACTATTATTTAATAAAATATCACTCAACAATTATGGAGCAATAGCACTTAGATCTATCCACCAAATGAACTTCCTGCTGCTCTTGGGATACAATGCTCTTTTTGGGTTTTTTTTCAGCAAACTCAAAAAACCGCTGTTAAAACATAGTTCCCTGTGTTGAATTCATAGGTTTTTCCTTGCTGTGCTAAGGTTTAAATGAGTTAGGAGTCTGAGAGAGTTTTCAGTGCACTACTTAAACCTAAAATTATTTGACTTTCTGGAAGTTCTGTTCTGGTACATGTGATTCATGTCTAAGTAGCTCCCAGGGCAGACAGCCCTTGCATTCAGATGAGTAGAACTAACTGTAGTGGAAGGTACAATAGTCAGTATCAAGGTTTTACAGAATCAAACCCCTTAGAAGTTCATAGCATGTCATTAAATGTAGGTCAAAGAAGAGTCAGTCTTTTCAAACTAGGCAGTGTCTTTGAAAATTTTCTAACTTTTTCTGAAGTATCATATTAAAGATGTTTCAATGAACTGTGTTAAAGGGAGGCAGTCATTCGTCTTTGAAAAGCTGCCTTTCCTCAAACCTTCTCTAATTCACAAAAGCTGATTTTTCCTACATAATTGCACAGCACGGTCACGCACATGGTGTGATTTTTTGGGGGTTTTCCTGTGCATACCTAGGGCTCAATGATCCTTGAGAGTCCCTTCTAACTCAGGATGTTATAGGATTTCTTGGTTGCACTGAATGGTTACTCTGCCCTCTGGTGACTAAGAAGTTCTGTGTCATGGATTTCTTTTAGACTTCTTTGATGTTTTCCTGCCAGAGGGTTAGATAAGTCTAGTCATAGACACAAGCCATATTTGTATATTGAATTTCTGAGAATATACAGTTTCCAGTGAAGGAAAGGAACCTAATCTTGATCTGAAGGCACTGATTTCATTTTTGAGATGTACATGTTGAGACAATAAGTTTCTACTGTGAATATAAGGAGAAATGGATTTTCCTTGGTTTGATTGGCAGCAATTACATTAAAGCAAACACATCAAGGTATTCTACCTTGATGCTGGTTGTGTAACTCCAGCCTTTCCCTTGCTTACTGCAAACACCTTGTCAGGTGGAAATCTCTGCAGGAATAGATGCAATAGCACTGTTCCAGTGGTTTTCAGTCACAGGTAATGATGGCACTCAATCCATTGCCACTGTTTGCATGTCTGCATTTAGAGTGTAGCTAACTAAAATCCACTTAGATTATTAACCATAAAAAATATTCTCTTTCCAGTAAACCATTTCCCCTCATAGAAGGCAAATCTAATATTACAGTCCTTGACACTCAGATAGAGAAACTGCGCCTCAAGTCTCTCAAACAGATTGGAGAAGCAGCAGCAAGGATGAGAAGTGAAGCTACTGATGTGAAAGCCACTCTGACAGAAATTGAGGATTGGTTGGATAGATTACTGCAACTGAGTGAAGAGGTTAGTGCTGCACAGTATTGGTGATTGGTTTAACAACACTGGTTAGTTTAGCAATACCTGTCTAACAGAAAGGGGTGTAAAGTTCACTGCTAATCAATCAATATCCACTCTCCATAGAACAGTAATTTTAGGTGCTGTGAAAGTAAACATCTTCCCCTCTGTAACTGGAATATACTTAAACAAAACTCATGTGGTAGCTGTTCTCACTGAGAATGTGAGTTGGGTAATGATCACTCTGTGACTGGTAGAATAGACTGTATTCTCTTTAAGTGACTGTATTTTGTCCTTTCCTTTCTTCCAAAGTTGGAACTCACTTTTCTGGTTCAGGGACTGCACGGTATATGTTGGATTTCCACAGCTTGTTAGCCATAATAATCAACTTCTAACAGAGTTAAATCTGTTTCTGTGGATTTTTTTTAATTTTCAGCAATGTTTTCTGTTTTCGTCTTGGCTGTCTCATAATCGCTTTTCACAACTTTTTAGATATGGTTTTATTTTTAATATGTTTCTTCTGCTCTGTAAAGCTCCTGATTTAAAAAAAGAGCAGTTAATTCGCCAGACTTGCAGCTAGTTCACAAAGGTGGGCACAGAACTCCAGAAAGGTAATAGGTGGTTTCTGTCTTCTGCTAAAAGTCTTACGAAGACATAACCTTAACATGGAACCATCACAAGCACTTTAATATGTGGCAGGTCAATCCAAAGCATCAGCATATGGCATCAGTCACTACCATCACCATAAGGGAATCGAGATACAAAATGTCTCTAGAAAAATTCATAAGAGATGTAAGGATTGGTTTTTTAATAAAACTGACTTGCTTCCCAAAAATCTTAATGATATTTTTAATGATTCTTTCAAAACTATATATTGCTTTATTTGAAAAATAAAACTATTCCCTCTATTTATCATAAGTTTGTGGTGATTCTTGATTCTAAATGATAAGTCCTTTGACATAAACCCTTATTTATGTTTCTGTTTTCTAAGATCTAGATTAGTTTATTGTTCTATTAATTACTCTTCTTAACTCTCCTTTCCCCACAAATAATCTGCAGCCACAAAACAGTATGCCTGATGTAATTATATGGATGATCCGAGGGGAAAAAAGACTGGCCTATGCTCGGGTTCCTGCACACCAAGTGCTGTACTCCACAACAAGCCCTGAGTCATCTGGTAAATACTGTGGAAAGACCCAAACAATCTTCTTAAAGGTACTTTTTTTCTCCTTCAGAAATAATTAACTCCCTAAATTGAGATGCCTTCTGACACGAGTGTGAAACATGCAAACACACTATGAACAATGAGATGCCAGACTCAGTACAGATTAAAAGCCAACTGCATGTAGCTTCTTCGAAGTATCACAGACGTTTTAAGTCCACCGTAAGCCAGTTAGAACCAGTATTGGCCCCTGTCTTTTCTAGAAGAGCTCAAAATTGTCATAGAACTCTTAAAGTGTTGCTGGAGTTGGTATTTTGGGATTCTACATGAATGAAAGCTTTCAGAGGGAATAATAAGTGTGTCAGAGAAGTTCCAAAAACCTTTTCAAAGTTTTGGATGGTTTTCTGCAAGCAATAGAGCATGTCTACACCCAGAAGGTGTCTCTTTGTATTGACTTGTACTCTTGAAAGGGAATGCCTTTCTCCATTTAAGTTGATATTGTATTCAATTAAAATAAACTTAACTAGGAAATAGCAATCTGACTGTAAAACAGTAGCACTTACAGAGTTTTTCATTTTACTAGTACTTATATTGATGAATTCTTCAATGCAGACAAGTCTCTACCTTCATGGTTTTATGCAAACCCCCACTGATTCTGCATTTACTGAACCATCCCTGCTAAAATCTGCATTTCCAGAGTCTCCCAACAAGAAACTCAAATATCAACACTGAAGTTTTAAGTTACTGTCAAAACTAAAAACTCATTGCTGAATGAAACTTGGCAGAGAATATACAGGAACAGGGATGATACTACTGATAGTGTGCTTGGTTTTTACATGCCCTAGGCAGGTATCATTTAAAGAATGTTTTCTTCCTGAACTACTTATTACTGGCTTTTGAGAAAAAGCAGTAGAGGAAGAGAGAAATAAATATGTATTGTTACTCATATCTCTTTGTTATTGTATATATTTTAGTGAAAGCTATAATACCTGCATAACATAACAAAGAATAACATTTTTGTTTGTGTGCCAGTACCCACAGGACAAGATGAAAGATGTCAAAATGCCTGCAGAGTTGCGAATTAACATTTGGCTGGGGCTCAGTGCAGTTGAAAAGAAGTTTAATAGCTTTGCAGAGGGAACATTCAGTGTTTTTGCAGAAATGGTACGTCCATCATTGCTTTCTTACTTTCAACTTGGATGTGAGTGTTGGGAATTCAATACAGTTGGAGCTCTTTTGAATTTCTTTGCGTGCCGGACAGAAAGAGAGAGCAGTGTTTAATACAAGGAAACAAGCAGACCCCATCCAAGGCAATTAATGATCGAGTCCATTGTGCCTACCAGATGAACTTCACCAGACCAGATTCTGAACTGGTTAGTCAGGTAGAAATCTGGCTAAGTCCAGTGATTTCAAATACATTTATTTTAGATTTTTATCGGTGTAATTAAGATTGAGATCTAAACCATTATGTTTTGGCATGTGAATAACCCTTTTTTTTTTTTAATTGCTTCTTCACTTTTACAAATTACATTTGGATACAAGTGGTTTTGCTTAATAATCGTCCTTTTGTAGCAGTGGAAAATTCACCATTGCTGACAAAAGGCTGTAATATGATAAAGTTTCAATGAGAAGAGATAAAAAATTCAGAATACAAATGCTTAAAATAGTCCCACGGCGTATAGTAGAAGTTTTGGATGGAAATGGTAAGTAGCAGGTGTGTTTGATATGCCACATCACCTACTGGAGCATACAACCCAGTATCAGTAAAATAGGTAATAAAAAGACATTTTTCCAGTGGTGTCAGCATTGCACCTGTGCTTATATATTTAGTAGTGCTGTACTAAGTCACTTAAAGCAATGGGTGTTCAAAGCCATTATTTAAATACACAGTTTAAGAGGCTACTGAGTATCTCATTTGTTGGTCTTTAGCAATCCAACAATTTTACAGGAATAAGAGCTGAAAACTCAAGACCATCATAAACTACAAATAATCCCAGGAGGGGAAATAGACTATATAAACTGGGCTAACATCAGAATCATGCCCCTGGTGGCTACTATGATAAGATTTAAATTCAGTTCTACATATTACAAAAGATTTTAAATAGCAGGAGATTTGAGATGGAAAAGAATGACAGTCATGCATTTAGGGAATGGAAGGAACTTGTTTGAGTAATGTAACAGAATTTTATTTAACAGAGCTTTAATTTTGAGAAAATTTTACTGTAGTTGTAGGGAGGCATTACATTGAGAAGATTGTTTACCAGGCAGTGCAGAAGAAAATGAAAGAAAGAAGTTAATGATGATATTGCAGGGTAATGTGGAAAGAGAGTACTTAATTTCAGAGGAAGCAAATTTATAGTAAAATGTTTCAGTTGTAATAGTTACATAAATACATATATATTACCGCTAAAAGCTGTTTCTTATTCCTAAGTAATAATTGTATTTTTGTTTTCTTCCCACACAGTATGAAAATCAGGCTCTGCTTTTTGGAAAGTGGGGTACCTCAGGACTTGTTGGTCGCCACAAGTTTTCCGATGTTACAGGAAAAATCAAACTGAAAAGAGAGTACTTTCTACCCCCAAAAGGCTGGGACTGGGAAGGAGAATGGATGGTTGATCCTGAAAGAAGGTCAGATTTTTAAAATTTTATGCAGGTAGGAATAAAGGCATCTGTAGTGTTGAATAAAAGCTCTTCTCTCTTTTCTTGGATGAGAAAGAGATTTTAAGCAGAATGTTCCAGGACAGCAAAATCCAGCCAATAGTCAAAGCTAGTTAATAGTGTTAAAACTAACATTACCTTTCTAAAAACTGAAACAAAACAGGCAACAGAAAGAAAGCATCGATTTCTATGAACTAGCTTAAGGTTTTGCAGTCCCCATGTTACAATGGCTATATTGCTTATATTCTCTGGGTCTCAGTGCTGCATCTTTTAGAAAGGGATAATAATAGTATTTCATGCCTAGGAAGCTAATACAAGGTTTGCATGTGTCTATGTGAGATTCACAGATCCTGCTGTGATGCTTTCAGAGAAGACCCTTGTATTGGTGGATCTTCCCTAGATAGAAACTTGAACCTGGCATCCAGTATAAATCTGCATTTCATGCTGTAGTGACACCATTTACGGCATCAGCATGGGCATTCACAAACACTGGATGGTTTTTTGTGTTTATTTCATTAAATGTTGAAAAGTTCCATTGCTAAACAACTGACACAAGTTATTTCTCAAACTAACTCAAGGCAGGTGGTGTTTTCAGTAGAAAGTTGTGGTGCCATGTGACAGCTCCTGCCTTGGCAGACCAAATTTGTGAAGTGTCAGTCCTTCCTCAGCTCTAACATGTTCAGTCTTGCTCTGCCAGAGGTTTTCAGCTCTGGAGTTGTGCCAGTCTGACTGTGTTGCCACACTTTAAACCAGACTGGGTACATTATTTGTTTCATAAACAAAAGCCAGCATGAGAAAGAGACTGTTTTCTTTTTTCCTAAAAGAAAATATTTGGCCTATTTTAAATTCTTGTGTTCCGACGGTGAAAAAGATACAGAACTGTTGCTATAGAAAAACTGTGCAGGGAGAATTATGTGCTATTCTCTGATCTATTTTAAAATTTTACCAGTTGTAGGTATGAATGAATGGGGTTTTGTTTCTATTGAATTAACAGTTTTTATGAATAATATGACATGAAGCAAAGCAGTAATCTGGAGATATTTTCTCAGATAATGGAAAATTCCTTCCTGTTGAAATGCATGTTTTTGTCATGCAGCTGCTTCCACTGGGAGATGATCTGTGTCTCAATTTGGCCAGCAAATGGCAGTATGGAACACATTTTGGTGCCTTCTGAATCACAGTGAACCACCAAAGGAAAGCAAAAGGCTTTTATCTGATTTAATATCCTCCTATTTCTTTTACTTGCAAATTAGAAAAATAATAGCCAACTAATTGCTTGCCTTGTCAACAGCATAAATTGATACAAAATTAAGTACATTGCCAAATTTTAGTGCGTACATAGATGCACATGCTTTAGAGATGCATATAATTCATACACAGTCTGGGTCTCCTACACTTAAATATATGATGTCTTTTCTTTTTCCAAGAGGACATATTGAAAGCAGATCCTGAACCAAACAGCAGTTTAACATTCCTGCTAGTCACTCATATTTATGAGTAGTGTTCCTCCTATTGCTTACTGCTACTGGAGTTTCTTCAGTGGTTTTTTCTAAGTTTCCTTCATATAGATGTACAATCCAGAATACCACCATGTGTGCACGTTCTGTACTATGTTTCTATATGTCCTTTGTAGTGAACTAAAATAGCTTTTATTTATTATTGTATTTTTTTGGACGTGCAGTTTGTTGACTGAAGCTGATGCTGGTCATACTGAGTTTACTGATGAAGTATATGAAAATGAGAGTCGCTATCCTGGAGGGGAATGGAAAGTATCTGAGCAGAGTTTCACAGATGTGGTGAGACTTAAATTTTTCACTAGATATGTAAAGGTTTAAGGGAAGGAGTACTGTGTTTTGCTACACGGTGTATTTACTCTACTAATGCACAAAACTGTTCTATTTTCCTTACATAAAAGAATGGAGAAAAAGCCCCACCCCCACGGGAATTCACATGTCCTTTTGGATGGGTGTGGGAAGATGATGCTTGGAAATCCGATTTAAATCGAGCAGTGGATGAACATGGTAAGATTTACTGTTTATCTGCTGATTATTAGGACAATCTGCTGTAGTTCATAATGAAGGAGGACACATGTCAAAACTAGCAATATTCTGGGCATGACAGTGGGTGCACTATGGAAAAATACCAAGGAAGCATTGGGATGAAGTTGCTGAAGGAGTCAGATAATATGACATTGAGAAAGTGTTCACTGTCTGCATCTGTTTTCTATTTCCATTTTAATGGATTAGTAGCAGCAAGTGAGGGGTTTTTAGAGAAGCCAGAAGCTTGAGACCTGAAACCTCTGTAATTGCACGAAGAATATGTGGCAAAGGCAGGTTTGGATCTGTCTGGTAATTTACCTGTGAACATTTAGCCACAGGCTGAGTCACCAAATAATGCTACAAAGTGAATCAGGAAGTCTGGGGACTAAAGGATGTGGGGAACCTCTTTGTGTTGGTCACACACCACAGAAGTCTGGGAAGGATTCGTGTATTGCTGAGAGCAGAATAGCAGCACTGAATTTGTGGGAAGGGAGCCATGCAGGACAGATCAGGATGAAACGTTGGTTATTAGGCAATTCTGAAATGAAAAAGACTTCAAAATCTTACTGTGAAGAGTCAGGTGCTGCTAGACAGAGATTTTCAGACTATGTACTACTAACATCATCAGGTTAGAAAATCCCAATATGCTTATTACTGTTGTCAGCTTAGAAAGTTGTGGTATAAACAACCTCATAAGACCATAATTTGGGTTCTACAACAATAGGAAAAAGGAATCAGTGTCTCATAGCAAAGTATTTACAGGACATTGAGTTGATGGTTTGAAAACAAAATAAATTTTTTTTTTTATAAAAGGAAGATCATGGGAGATAGAATTTTGCAAAACTATAAGGAATTTTACTGTGTTCTAAACCAGATGAAAATTCTCAAATAGTTACTGCTTTTAAATAAAACAATATCTGGCTATTAGAGTAGAAAAAGAAATGTTATATTTATTTTAGAGCACTGATATCTGTCTTAATTGGAACTTCTGGTAGAAGTCTGCAGAAATTTTTTTATGAGATGAATTTAAATTAAATTCTGAGTCTTAGACACTTGGCAACTGAATTACACATAGACCAAAAATACACTAACAGGTTTACCAGTTCTTAAAATTCTATGATTAGAGTTCATGTAGTTGGTGTTCCTTTAAATGAAAAGCTACTGGAGTCAGAAGAGTGCACAGAACATTTGACTCTTATTTAAAATTAAGGATTCATTTTTCCTGCAGTGAAGTATGAAAATGTGATATCAACATCTGAGAAAACAAGAATACAAAGAAAAGAACTTGAAATTTATTGTGTCTGTTTTAATGTTGAGATTTTTATTGTCACATATATTCCAACACAGTGTCACTATAAAATGTCATCAGTGGCCCCCTGGCTATTGGGCTATAAAGGTCTGCAAATGCTGATTAGTCTTGTGTGATAAAGCTTCATCCTCTGTAGGTAGGGCCACTCTATTCCCCATGCTTTTTTACTTTGTATCTCGGTTGTATTTCTGAAAATACACCAACCCATCAATTCTGTTTTAGGATGGGAATATGGAATTACTATTCCTCCAGACACTAAACCCAAATCGTGGGTTGCTGCAGAGAAGATGTACCACACGCATCGACGACGAAGACTGGTGCGGAAACGTAGGAGGGAACTGTCTGAAGGAGTGACAGCAGGAAGGGTAAGAAAAGAGAGATCCACTCAGGGCCTTGCACAGCCTAACAGTTTGAGGTTTGGGGTCTTTTTAAAAGATCTGCATGAGATTACTCATTACCTGAGTAAAGAAAAAATGTAATGCCAACCAAAAAAAATGTCGAAGGACTGTTTATGTTTTCATTATATTCCCTTTCTTTATCTTTTTCTAGACTGATGTTTCTAGCTTTGGTTTATGAGGGGGTTTTTAGGCCTGCCAGAGCAAATGCTGCTTTTTTTCACTACAGTTACACAACACTGTGGATAACGAGATTTATATCTTCTAGGGAAGGTCGTCATACGAAGATCAGGAAGGATGGGAATATGCTTCCTTGATTGGCTGGAAATTTCACTGGGAACAACGCAGTTCTGATACTTTTCGTCGAAGACGATGGAGACGAAAAATGGCTCCCTCAGAGACACATGGTGCTGCAGCTATCTTTAAACTTGAAGGTGCTTTGGTAAGGGACAGAGTGTCAAAAACATCTTTCAAAGGTCAATCTGTTAATTTGCAGTAAGTAAACAAATATATCAGCCATTTCAGCCCCTGAAGTGTTAAACTAATATATAACTGAGAAGCTGATACAGTGTGTATTGTTTAAATGATTTAGTCTAAAAGGGACCATTAAAGTTGGGGAAGAGATTTTTGTACTATTACTAATTTTTAATATTTTTATTACATATACAGTATTATATATCACTTTATATATAATGTATGTTTTATATATTTTAAATCTTACCTACTACTTTATTTTTCAAATTATTTTTGTTACTGCATTATGTGAGATTTAGCTCAAAAGGCAAATTACTGGATGAGCTTCCTGTAAGTAAAGTGAAAAGGTAGCTCAGGCTTTTCATGCTTGTAATTTAGATGCTTTAACATCAGCACAAGAAACAACAGCCATGGAAAAAGCTGCCCCTGATGAATATTTGCTTGTATAAAAAAACAAACACAAGAAAAGACAGCAAAAAAAAAAAAAAAAAAAACTACAAGAAAAGAAAAGGAAGTGGAGAAGCCAGAATTTCATATGACACAGATGAGCAGAATGCAGTTATTCCACAAGTTTTCAGGGTAACACAGCTTCACAAATAACCTCTATTTACCAAAATACAAACTGTAGCAAGTAATGTGAGAAGGCTTCTTTGTTTCTATAAAATATATAATGATTCTGAGTGTATAGCATTAACAAAACTTTGCACTTTTTTCTTGGTTTGTTTCTCTTTTTTTGCATCAAATGTTGACCAATGATTCATTGATGGCATTTTCTTTCTCCACTTAATTTGGTTGCTCTGAGTTTAGTAATTCCTATTCCAGTTTTGCTTACAGCTGTCGTTCCTGTGCTAGTGCTGGGATGAAGCCTTAGAGCAGTTCTCTGCCACAGCACAGTGCAGAAGACCTGTGACCTTTCCTCCAGTATGAGCTGATAGGTGGCTAGTACATCTCCAGAAATAAGAAATTCTGGAAGTAAGATGAAATGATTGCATATGATTTCTGCACAGTTTCAGTTGGCAACAGGAAGGGACCTCTGGATATGAGTAAACATCTTGTAAAGCACATTTGCTCACAAAAGTAAATTTCTTGTTGTCCTAGAGGAGAGATGGAAACCCATAAATTCCCACACACAGTCCATTTCTATCAAGTTCCTTCTATGTTTGTAAATACTCAATAACTTTTTCTGTATCTAACTCCAGGGAGCAGACAATAGTGTCGATGATGGAGAAGGGAAGAGTTCAGACAAAACCAAGGAGTCAGCTACAAAGGTGTTTGGTGCCAATACACCAATGGTTTCCTGCTATTTTGACAGTAGGTTCTTTAAAAGTTCCTTTCTCAAAAATCTTGTCTGGTTCATTTTGGTCTCAAACAGAATCATAATTCTTTCTGGTTTACATATGGCTTTATATGCCTTCTGCAGTAGTTACTATCAGACCCTTGATTGGACCCTATTTAAATTATTAAAGAAAAATTACAGTTTGTCATTTCGGTATTTCAGTCCACTGTCACACAGATATTTTTAAAACCTGTATGGGACAGGAGTTTTAAGGGTAAATTTAATTTTTTTTTGTTGGTTCAGGTCACTTAACCAGCTCAGTGCAGATCAGACAATGCCTGGCACAGAGGAAGCAGCACCACATTGTTGAGTTGGCAAAGTGAACAAAACTGTAACTTTGCCAACCTGGATTGGTTTTAAATGCTTTGTAATCACTACAACGTGAATCACAAAAGCAGGGATGTTGAGATGGGAGCCACCAGTGCTGGTTAACAGGAATAGAGGCCAATCCTGTGACTTAACATCCTTTTTGAGGAGCTCTGACTGGAACACTTGTCTTTATTTGAACTCTGCAGAACTCGATCAGCCTGCTGGGAATGGATATCTAAATCTTAAATATTTCAGAACCCAGGGAACATTGTTGAAGTTTCTTTTAAATAATGATGACAGTTGGAGGAAAATGGCACTTTTTCTTGCAAGAGGTCAGAGGTTTCAGCTCAGTGAGGCTGTGTAGTGGCTCAGCTTTTTTCAAGGGCTGAAAGGTTTAGACCTGACATCTTTTTAAGAAAAGCTGTAGTAACTTAGCCCCATGCTTTGGGCCACTTACATCTTCTTTTTAAGGTATTCCACCTTACCTGCAGTGATTTATTTTTTAAATCTTTTAGCCAAAGAGACAGAGTTGCAATTGGAATAATTTTGTGGAGCTAAGAGCTAAAAATTTAAAATACCCAGGATCTTGGAAGTGCTGTAGTGAATACTTAAATTAAGCACAGGAGCACCCAGTTCTTGATTGTCTTTGGATGAGCTAGATTATTACACTGTTTCAAACAGAAACTTTTGAGTAGAAAGATTTTTAGATGATCATATGGTGAAAAAGACCCAAATAACATTAGTGATTTTTTTTTCATTTCTGTTCTGTGTTGGAATAAATGTTTTCAGGTGCTAGTTCATTGGTATTAATACACTTACCACATGAAAAGCAGAAATGTTACTACAATGCTTGTGTTAAAATGTGTAAGGCATTTATAGAAACTCAAAATATCTTACCATTACAGAAAAGAAGCCTGTATAATGCAGTTGAACTGGTTTTATTTATTTAATACAGGAGTATATACTTACCACCTTCGCTGTTACATCTACCAGGCAAGAAACCTCATGGCTTTAGACAAAGACAGTTTTTCAGGTATGGTAAAATCCTGCTAAAGGTGCAGAAAACCCTCTTTTGCCATGAACTAGTAGCTTGATTTATTTGAATGTAGAATATCTTAACTCTTTAAGGTCTGTGCGTAGGTCCCATCTACTGAAACTATGCCATAAAGAAAGCCTCAGCTTTCTTATGTATGATCTGAATTTGGTTTCTACTGCCCCAGATACTGCTGCAAACAAAGTGCTCTGTTATGTCCTGTGCCAGCTGCTGCCAGTGAATTCTCTGTGAGGGGATGGGATTTCAGATAAGGTCTGAATTTCCCATGACCAAGCCCTTCCTTTTGCCTTGGGTTCTCCTTCTAACCAAAGTCTACGTGTAGTTTTTTCCTGCAGGAAGCTTGCACAAAGGCAAGGATGAAGAAAGCTGGATGATTTCTTCATCAGTTATGTCACCAACTGCCTCTCAGTGTTCAGTGTTTTTTATTAACTGATTATGGACATAAACATGTAGAAAACTACACTGTGCCTTACTGATAAACGTCTTTTATTTGTTTATACGTGTGTACTTCTTGCCCATTTATTTCCAGCTCTTGGTTATTACAGCAGTGTTGTGCCCATCTGGCATCTTTATAGTCAGGCTAATAAGCCGCTTTCAAGTTTTGCTAATTCAAATCAAAATTTCACTGGAAAGTCACAGAGCAAATTGAATTTAACTCTGTAAGAATATGACTTTACACTTCTTTTAAGGAAGTTCAGCAAAAGACAAAGCTGAAATGAATTTTCTTTCTCCATTACCCTCCATTTGCATTCTTCCTTTTTCTCCCTGTAATTGAGTAAGTGTAATGCCTTTGTAACAGAAGATGCAATGCTTTACAAATTTTAGTGCCATTTTCTGAAATGAGGAGGGTTTTGTACGGCTGCCTGTGTGTATTTGGTCTTATTTCAATATGCAGCACTTAAAAGCAATGCAAAGAAACAATTACAAATGCCTCTAAATTGCATATGTATAATTCAGGACAGGTACCTCAGATGCAGTCATACATAAACTAACCCATCTACATTTTATTTTCCTCTAAAATTTGTTTGAAGAATTAGCCAAATTTTGTAAAACTCTGATCATGTACCTTGTCAGAATCTATTGAAACTGACCTAAAGATAACCTTTAAAATTGCCTTCAGTCCTTAGTAATTGCAATTTGTACAAGAAACATTAATGACCATCATCAGATACCTTCTACAGAGCTCTTGATGATTTAAAGGCCTGCCAAATACTGGGCCTAGACCACTTTAATCATTCAGCTGGTTCACAAGGAGAGGTTGCTGTAAATAAGCATGTTTGAAACCTAACCATGATCTGAGCAATATAGCCTTGGAGAATTTGTTGTTTGGCAACTAGTCAGAACTAGAATTATTTCTTTGTATTATTTATGAGGCTGTACAGTTGTATATCAATGGAGACAAGAAAAAAGAGTTTCTATGGACAAGATTTAAGACAAGATTAGTATAAACAGTGTTTCACTTTAGTTTTCTGGTTATCTTTCTGTTTTGCAAGGTATTTTATCATTTTCATTTATTACTCTCTTAATCAAGCCTTGTATAAAGGAAGTGATTTAGTAATCAAATAGAAATTGCTCTATCAAATGTAAATTATGTATATGTGTTCATTTTTTTTTACGCAGAATGTCTTACAGAACTGGTAACAACAGCAGAAAAATAACATAATACATTTGATAAAAATTGTGATTGTGTGCCTTATGGCTTGATGTGGTTTTGTTTGTCTGTAACTCTGTGCTTTCAATTTTCGTATGATATTTCAGATCCATATGCTCATGTTTCTTTCCTCCATCAAAGCAAAACAACTGAGATCATTCATTCAACTCTAAATCCTACATGGGACCAAACTCTGATATTTAATGAAATTGAGATCTATGGGGACCCACAGTCAATAGCCCAAAACCCACCTAATGTTGTTATTGAACTTTTTGACAGTGACCAAGTGGTAGGTGAAATCTTTTTACCCTGCTTTTTTATTTATTTATATTAGCTGACAATACATTAATGGCTGTTATTGCTATTTTTTATTGCAGGGTAAAGATGAATTCCTTGGAAGAAGTGTTTGTTCCCCCATGGTCAAGTTAATCCCAGAAGAGGACATCACACCAAAACTGCTCTGGTATCCTGTAACAAATAATGGCAAAGCTAGTGGAGACATTCTTTTTGCTGCAGAACTTATTTTAAGAGACAAGGTATATATTTCTCTTTTGTGTGTGTAATATAAGAAGATACAGTATATATTCTTTCACGGTGAGACATTATGTGAAGAACTGTCTTAACACTTGCAAGGTATTTCATCTAAAGAAGGTGGGAGAAACTAATACTCACGTTTGTGTCTTAACAGGCTGGTACCAACCTTCCAATTCTTCCATCACAAAGGGCACCAAAGCTTTACATGGTCCCGCAAGGAATCAGACCAGTAGTTCAACTCACTGCTGTTGAGGTATGGTTACCCTTAAACTGACTGAATACAAGTACAGTCTTCTCATCCTCTAGACAGGAGGCTTGTGTAGGTACTTAAAGAAAACAAAAAAATTCATAGTGAGAACTACTCTGTTCTTTAAATCGTTTTGAATTTCACTGTTTCCACTAATTTTCCTAGAACTAGAACCTTGAAATATTTTGCCAGACCCATTTTATTATCGAAAATCTTCATTTCTTCTTTTTTAACTTTGAGTATTATATTAAGCATATTGCTATTCCTTCCTACTTTTACTTATATTGGATTTTATTTTACAGATTTTGGCCTGGGGGCTGCGAAACATGAAAAACTACCAACTGGCACCTGTTATGTCTCCAAGTCTCATTGTGGAGTGTGGGGGTGAAATGGTGGAATCTGTGGTGATCAAAAACCTCAAAAAGACACCGAATTTTCCATCTTCTGTTCTCTTCATGAAAGTTGTACGTTACAAAAATCTGTATACCACCTATATATAGCAAAATAAGTTGCTTCATAATTTTAAAGTTCAAGGATTTGTTCTGAGTAGAAAAACTCACACATCCTTTTTTGATTTACCATGAACAATTTGTGAGCCTGAAAACTGTAATAAAGATCATGTAAACATGTTTGTACAGTCACTGGTAAGTTGCACGATTTTATATGCACAATGCAGTGCAGTACATAATTTTTTTTTATTTGAAAAGTCATCAATTTACCTGCAGATGTTTGGCTACTTTCTTATTGCTAGGATGGGAGCTGTGGAAGAGAGAAGGAAATTCAAGATTTGGGGCAATTAAAATTATTCTTTATGACTTTTATTGACTCATAAAATTAGAAGTTTTCATTCACCATACAGCCATAAAACGTAGTAGTTCAATATTAAATAAATGAAGCAACAGCTCTGATTTAGGGGGGAAATCTTTATTCTTTCTTCTGTTTGCATTGTAAAAAACCTCTAACCTTCTATTTTTAGCTTTTGCCAAAGGAGGAGTTATACAGTCCATCTCTTGTTATTAAAGTAATAGACCACAGACCATTTGGACGGAAGCCCGTTGTGGGACAGTGCACTATTGATTTACTGGAAAGCTTTCGCTGTGACCCCTACACTACTAAACAGGACATTGCACCACAGCTGAAAGGTAGAAAACTGGAAAATGTTAAGTTCTACTTTCTTGGGAGATACTAGAATTACCTACCTTCAGTGTTTACTGTGCATGCTGTACTGATGAATTGACATCTTGTGTTGTATACTTAGTTGGAGATAACGTTATCTGAAAGGAAAAACATCTAGCAGAGAGTTTTAATTACTGTAACATTCTGTGAAACATAAGAGGATATAATGCAAAGGCAAGTCCACTCTTGGACTTGATGTGCTCATTCCCTGAGCACATCAAGGGGAACTTCAAGTCTGAAGTTCCACTTCAGTATCAACTCGGAAGTTAACTACCTGCAGATCACCTCTGCACTAGTACCAAAGTAATGATCCAGTATTCCAGCAAATACAGTCTGAATACAATGCTGACATTTCCTCTATATTTTTTCAAGTTTTACTCTTACTTTTGATTTAAAGTCTGTATATTTGATAAATGTTTGCATATCCCACACAAAAATATTTTGTCTGTTTTTAGCAAAAAGTGACAACGAATTTCTTTCTTTAGAGGATCAAACATATAGAAAATTAATTATTTTACATCTTCTGTAACTGTCTGCATTTAAATCTGGTGAAACTGTTTAGTAAGATATTTTTCCTACACCATATTGCCTTAATAAAACCTTTGGCTTACAGTTAGTCTGCTCTCTGCTGCACCTCGCCAGGATACAGTAATTGATATGGAAGACACACAGCCACTGCTAACAGCTCAGGTAATCTTTGAAATTTGATGCTTGACTTCGTTCTTAAGATCTCTGATTTCTGAGGAACTGTCTAGACAGCAAAGTTGTCAGAAACATACGCAACCCTCTGGAAAGCCAGATGGAAGAAAGTTACTTGGTGACAGGAAAGCGACGGAAATATGTTAATCATTTTAATCTTTGTTTTCGCATAGTAAACATCAAACTATAGCATTTTGTGCTTGGTAAATTCACCAGTAGCTTAAGAATTAATTTACTTGTTCAATAGCTACTGAAAGCACATGATAGAACATTACCCAGTTCCCACTGATGGTGGTTAGAGCAGCCTGATTTAGCACAGACTGACCAGTTCTAGGTAAAGGAGTTAGAAGTAGGTGAATGCTCTGGTCCTTCAGCCCTTCATTTTATCAGTCATGGCTTTGCCTCTCTTACCTTGAAGCCATCCAAACCCAACACCACTGAAATAATTTTTCTGCACTAACACTTCTCTTCTTTCCCTTTCTGTTGTGCCTTGTCTCTTTACTGCTCTGATTCTTTCGAGACCACCACAATACAGTTTTACTTTCAAGGTAAATTGTAATCCTGCTTACAGAATTTTACTCTTGAGTTGAAACATGACCAAAGACAGATTCCAAAGAGTACATTTTCAAGGAAGAAATGTCAATTCTTGTAGGACTGTAAAGTGTTTACCTTGCCTAGAAGGTGTTTTCATAGATTTCTGATGGCCTGTTATGTTAAAGGAAGCACAGAAGTTATGCCCTTTAATATACAGCAGTTTTGCAGACTCTTAATCCAAAATTTTGAGTTTTGCAAATGCAGAATATTTTACATTTTTCAAGCAGTTCCAAAGTAAATACTACTGAATTTAAACTTTAGGACTCCTACTGCTATTTGAGTATATTAATGATTGCATTGTTCTTCCTTCATCTCTTCTTATCATCACCATATCCAGACTCTAATTTAAGTATATCATGGACCATGATCTTGTGATTACTGTCATCATACATGTAAATTGTCATTAATATTTAATTTAGAACAGTTTAACTTTTATCTGAAATAGGTTTTCTAACGTAATTGGTGTATATTCTAATACAAGCTGGGACAGAGAACTATTATTTCCTTTAAATATTATAAGGAAAAATATTTAGAAAATAAAGAAGACTTAGCGCTTCAAAGTCATTGATAAAATTCATAATATTTGTGTAGTTTATTTCAACTACAGAGGGAAAATTTTAAATGCCACATCAGCAGAAACACAATTTCTTTTAGTTTGGCATCACCCAAGCCAAATATAACACTAGATACAGTGAAAGCATCCATATTAGAGGAATGGAAACTCAAAACAATCCAAATTGAAGTAAGTAATACTGTGGAAAGTGTAAGTGCTATGCAGACAACACCCTGAGGACACAAAATGCCAAAATTTCATCAATTACATTCCGATTTCCAGTGTTTAAGCAGTATGTCAACAGCACTCAGCAAAATGGCTTCTCCAACAACAGTGCATGTATGTACCAACTAATGCATGCAGGTGACCAGGACGGGGCTGGATGGGGAGGAATGTTAACCACGGGGCCTTGGGGGGCTACTTCTCTTGGCAGTTCTGCCAGAGAGAGATTTTGGAGGAGATGATGCTCACAAGTACAGTATGATTAGTTATATTAAGCTATCCTTGTTCTGAAAATCTTACTATGTATATACAATATGTATGAACTACTAAAAACATCTTTCTTGTGTCAACTTACTTAGAATCTTTGTGATAAAAGCACAAAAATAAACAGGAATTATTTCACCACACTATTAATATTTAAACTTTGTTTTCAAGTCTACTTTCTGGAAAATAAAATTACAATTTAAAAATTCTAACTCTGACTTTTCTAGGGATCCACTGCATCGCTTAGATTTTTCTTCCATAATTCCAAATTGTTCAAAAAGCTAGTAGTTAAGTGTTGATGTCTTGACAACTTCATGTATAACGATCTACAGTGGAGTCACTGAGTAGATTTTTAAAAGGACAGTAATATTACATTGTTTTTACCATGTGAATATTCACTCCAAAATCTCCAGTTTATCGTATGGCGTTTTATTCTGTGTTTTGGCATTCTGTGAGCACATCCTGATTACAACTTCTAGTAACAAAAATATCCAAATATTGATGACTATCATTTGCTCTGGGAGTTTTTAAAGAAGATCTTAAGGTTTTGATTTTTTGTTCTCCGTAACTAATTCTTCCCAAAACTACCAAGTGCATTATTTGAAGAGACATATGAAGGTATATCAAGGGAAAAAAAATGCAAACCCAAAACATAACCTCTGACTTAAACTCTTCCAACATTATGCTTTGATGAAAGATTCAGAGTTATACACAGTAAATTTTGTGAAAAGGCTTTAAATTGGGTGTTTAAATTATGATTGCATCACTATGCAAGTTAACCGTTGCATTGTCAACATTGTATTTAAACAGTATTTAGACAAAGTTAAATTTAAATATGGCAAATTGTTCAAAATTACCTCATTACCTCTGCTGGTAATTTGCTGGTAATAATGTTGTTTCCACAAAAAAATCACTCCCAACTGTCTTTAGAAAATTACAGTCCCATGCTCATCTGATAAAGATATGCTGTATTTATATGATTTGAAGGTAGATAAGACTAGTAAAAAAATTAGACCTGAACATTCCAGCAAAATAATTACTTAAGAGAACAGAAATGGGAATAAATGAGAATGATATACCAGAATGATGTCCTGACCTATTGATGCATTTGGCTTGTATTCGTAACATGTTTTGCGAATTTCCTCAGCTTTGCACAAAAATTCATTGCTAATGCTTTTAAATGAAAACACAAGGTATAATGTATAAAAAGTAGCACAAATGACACTTGCTAATCATGGCTTCCAAACGGGATGTGTGATGCTTGCTCTTACTGGACTATCGGGTCATAATTAGGGTATCTGTGATTTAACAAGTGAAGCATTTTGGATTGTGCACATTGTTCTTACACCTACATGGATGAATCTATAGACACACATAGAGTGGTTGCTACTGTACTTTGTAATTCTTCGTATTTTTTTCAGACTCCTGAAAATCCAGAGCCTGTAAAAAATTGTTAAATAATAGTAGAAGGAAAAG
This sequence comes from Daphoenositta chrysoptera, assembly GCA_013397915.1. Classification (NCBI taxonomy): domain Eukaryota; kingdom Metazoa; phylum Chordata; class Aves; order Passeriformes; genus Daphoenositta; species Daphoenositta chrysoptera. Next base: position 962,476 of record VZRO01004822.1, on the reverse strand, counting down.
GGAAAAACATGTTGAACATTAGCAAATTATTTTATAGAGAAGTAAATAATCATAAAGGGAAAAAAACTCACTTGAATCTTAGATATGTGAAATTGGTTTGGAAATCTCTGGAACAGGTTCCATTTGGTAACTGCTCTTAGAAATATTTTTCACCTGCAATAAATCAGATCCAGTGCTCTGTGCAGTCACAGATGAAAGTGAGGAATGATGCTACTGTGGAAACCCGTAAATAGAATCCAGACTGTAACACTACAATACAATAAAGACCTAGGCTTCTCTCAGTTTTGCTTTATGTGAAGAACAAAGCACAGGGTAATAATGTCTTACAGTCCTGAAAACCTGTTTTATAAAATGTGTGTGTGTATATATATATATATATATATATATATATATATACTTCAGTTCAATATCTAGAACATTCTGCTTTTTTGACAGCAGAAAAAAAAAATCTAGTTAAGCACATGATGTCTGAATATTCTTCAAAAGCATTTCTAAATTATTGATGTTAGTAACTTAATTTGCACACTTATTATATACAAACCCCAAAACATTTAAAGCCTACTTAACTGTATAAAATTATACAAATCATATCCTTACCATTGTTTTTATTTTGCTCTTTTTTTCTGATTTGATCCTCATGAGCAGCTCACAGAAAAGGTAACGTATACTACTTTAAAAATCTACACATTGCTTTCTCCAGTTGAAAGGCTGTATATTAATACTGCCTACAGATTAGAATTATAAGCATGTGGGTGAAAACAGTAATCTCTGAAAGTGTTTGATTAAAACCTACAGTGAACTTGTAAAATAGTGAATTTAGGAAAAATACGCAAGACTGAAATAGGAAGCTCTATATATATTTAAAAAAAAAAAAAACCAACAAACCCAAAAGAGCCCAAACAAACCCTCACCTTTAATGATCTGCATAATACGTTAAGATTCTCTCTAAGTCCAAACAATCTTTAAAAAAAATCAGATTTACACAGTGGATGAACACTATTCATTCTGTTCATTCATAGCAAATTAATGTTATTCATTACCATTGGAAGTTTGTTTTCAGGGACAAATGATGCAATCCCCATGAATACAGAAAATAGCACTTTCTTAAACAGTGATTATCAGACTTAAATAAATAAAAATAGAAAAAAACCCCACAGAAATACTGTATTAGTAGATGGTATAGATTGCTAGTACCTTGGTGTCATGAGGCTTATTGAAGTATTGTTTTTAACAGGGCAAGACTCAATTACTCCTTTTCAACTGCATTTGGTTAACAACCAGATAGACCTGCAACTGCCTTAATTATTATATTCTAATTTTTTTTCTGATAAAGCTTCAATATTACCTAACCGATAATAAGTTTTAGAGTATATTATTTATTACTTTGCTTAATTGTTCATTATTTCTGCTGTACAGTATAATATGAGAGAGACTTTATATTCCAGTAAAATCTTTTTTGCTTTTCTTTAAGGAGGAAGAAATTGTTGATTGGTGGAGCAAATTTTATGCTTCAATAGGAGAATATGAAAAATGTGGACAGTACATTAAAAAAGGATATGACACTTTAAAGGTATTGCTCAGGATAAAATGGGTTAACATATTTTAGAGTTTATGGGCCCAAGACCTGTCCAACTTTTTTTTTTTAAAGGCTCTTCAAAATTTAACTATACATGATTTTCTATAAAGGTTCTTTACTAATTCATGTGATGAAATGAAGCTTTTAAGAAGATGTTTTGGCTTTTCTTCTACTTAACTACACTTACTAAGAGATGTATTAATAGTTTAATCTCGCCTTTGGTCAAAGGGAATTTTAGTCTTGACTTCATTGGGCACCAGGCAGATCCTATATAAACATACACATTAAGGAAGTATGAGCACAGAGAATCAGTACTTTTGCTGTTTATTGGCTAAAATTTGAAGTGAGACTGCCTTCATGTCTTATCTAATACAGCTAGCAAAGAAAGTAAAGATAAGCTTATGACATGCTACTTACTCTGGTTTTAACCAAGCCTAAATGAAGCTTTATCATGTGTTCTCTAAACATTGCATTTGCTCCCACTTTGATATAAAAATAGTTCCAAAAGCTTTGGTTCCCTGAAATATTCCATCAAACGTAAAATACTTGGCAGTGGCACTATGGTGGAGCTGATACATATGATAAATTCTAAACTTCCCTTTTTTTGTTTTTTTAAGGTGTATGACTGTGAATTGGAAAAAGTACCTGAGTTCAGGAACTTAACAGACTTCTGTGATACATTTAAACTATACAGAGGCAAATCTGAGGACAGTGATGATCCATCAGTGGTTGGGGAGTTCAAGGTAAATTTCAAATGATGGGCAACAACCAAATGCAGTCTTTTGTCTGTAAGTGGTCATTTAAGTAGGTCTCCATGCAAGTGTTTCAGCTTAAATATGGATGTGTGCACTAGTAGGGGCAACACGTGTTTGTAGCTACTTAGGTACAGGCCTATCTTTTCAAGGAAAGTACAGCTACACGTTGCTCACACTAAAAGTGCTACATGTTAATTGAAAATAAATACCATTCTTGCTAATGTAACCTTTCCTGGTAACCACGGGACAGAACCTTCCCAGACAACCTCTTGAACAGGACTAAAGTTCCACAAAGTACATTTTTGCAATGAATTTGGAAAAGGTATTTTGTACTATTTCTGTGTTTCTGTGACTTTTATAGATTAAAGTAATGCTAATGTAGATAAAACCAACCAACCAAAAAACCCCCAAACCGTAAATTATGCTTGTGGAGAGAAGAACAAATACAAAGTATTTGCTGCATATTCTCAGCTGGAGCAAAATAGAGTAATTTTGTTGACATCGAAACAGCTGAATCGAGGATATAATCTTCCCTTTTAGTAAGTCTTAATATCCAAAATCCACTAAAATAAAACAAAAGACTTCTAAGTCACTGTGGATCAGGCTAGAATTTTGCTATTCCTATATAAAACAGAGTGTGTACGTCTAGGATAAATAAGAAGAAACAGACTTAGCGGGGTGACTTCTCCACATTTATCCTGATGGAGTCTTCACACGGTTTTTCAGGGATCCTTTAAAATCTACGCGCTGCCGGACGACCCGGCCGTGGCGGCACCTCCGCGGCAGTTCCGGGAGCTGCCGGACAGCGGGCCCCAGGAGTGCCTCGTGCGCATCTACATCGTCCGCGCGCTGCAGCTCCAGCCCCAGGACAACAACGGGCTGGTGAGAGGGCCTGCTCTTCCCGAGTCTCTCAGCTAACTGCTCTCTTACACTGTAAACAAACTTGATAACTATTTCTTAACAATATTTTTTTTTTATTTTAAATAGTGTGATCCTTATATAAAAATATCTCTAAGTAAAAAAGTAATTGAAGACAGAGATCATTATGTGCCCAATACCCTCAACCCAGTCTTTGGCAGGTAACATACTTTTTTGTATTCTCAATTTACTGTATTTCAGAATGTTTTCCAATTTTTTTAAGGTAATCTGTAACTTGAACTATTCAGTGCTCTATTCATAGTTATTACTGACAGTTAATTGTAAGTAAAATTGCAAAAGGCAATTTTGAAATCATTGGAAAACAGATGTTTGGCTAATCCATAGATTTTCTTTGTCATCTGGGTAAATTGCACAAAGTAAAACAATGTATATATCTTAAAACCAGCCTCTGTTAGGCATATAACAAAATATACTATATAATATGGAAAAAGTTTTAACTCTGAAAACTAGATGGATCTCATGAGTAATCAGCTTAACATGTATTGCCAGTACACTGGTCTTTTCATCAAAGGTTAATTATATCATTGAAATATATGAGTAAAAAATACTAGTTAGGAATGAAAAGTTACATCATCTGCATAATTACTATGAAATTCTGGGTCTGGTTTAGAGTTGTAGGAGGATTTTGATAAATCAGAACGTTCAGAGAGGAGGAATAGAAGGATTATAAAGGGTTTGAAAAGCACACTTTGCAATGATGCACTACAGGTTTTCAGTTGTTCAGATTATGCAAAGAAATAGACAGCAAAGATACTTGATTTCAGACAGAAAGTAACTTTCTTCCTCCGTCCCAATTCAAGCTGCTGCACAGAAAACATCTAAGTAATAAATTGTGCAGAAAGGACGGAGGTAATAGCCAGAGGCGTACAAATAAAACTATTTATAAACGCAAATAGAAATTGGAGCATGAATAATAACTGCTGCTAGATTTATCAGCACTGAAAGCATCCTTTTAATACCTTCTAAAAGCTATTGCTCAAAAATAAACTAATAGGTTTTTTGTTAAGTTTAAAAATAAGAAGCATTGCTCAAAAAACCAATAGCCTTAACAGGGAATTTTTATGTTTAGAATGTATGAACTCAGCTGCTTCTTGCCTCAAGAAAAGGATCTGAAAATTTCAGTCTATGACTATGACACATTGACTCGTGATGAAAAAGTGGGTGAAACCATAATTGATCTTGAAAACAGATTCCTTTCTCGTTATGGATCTCACTGTGGCATTCCACAGCAGTACTGGATGTAAGTAATTTTGTCTGTTGAAATTTTTAATCTGTAAAATCTAGTACGCAGTCTCCAAAAAAAACTTAATTCTATGGTTAAAAAACAATGCTGTGGCTTCTAGAGGGTATTTGTTGTGCTCATTCTATCATCTAAATTCCAAGTGAAACTGTAAATCTTCAGAACAGCCTTTACGGAAAACCATGGCATCAAATATTTTAATATTTTCTTAATACAGTTATGTATGTTATTTCTGTCCAGAGAACTCACACTTAACAGAATTTTCTGACCTACTGATGGAAGTAAATGCAAAAGCATCTGCCAGTGTAAATTATTTTGATACACGAAGTAAAAACTGCTCTGTCTTGGAAGGTAACTGAGCTGCTACAAAATCATGTTACTATATCAAACTCCAGAGGCCTCAATCTAGGCAGTTACATTGCTGCTCTTTCTGAGCTAGTTTAATAAATAGATTTCACATGATGTGTAAATGCTCTGAATAGTGAATAATTTTAGAATGTGTTTCTTTTGTTTTCATAAAAGTTCAGGTGTGAATACCTGGCGTGATCAACTAAAACCCACCCAGTTATTGCAAAATGTAGCCAGGTTCAAAGGCTATGCTCCTCCTGTCCTCTCTGAGAATGGTAGAAAGATTAACTACGGGGGACAAGACTATACTTTGGAGGAAGCTGGTGAGCTTGTTCACTTATTTTATATGTATATCTTAATTTCATATTGATAAAACATAAAAATTTCCAGTTATTTATGGAGTACTAGAAAAATATCTTTGATTTTTCTCCAAGTTGAGCACACTTTTCTGCTCAATTTTAAATACCTGGTTTTAAATTTTTTTTTTAAAGTTCAAATGCAAATTCTAGTTCATGAGCTCCTGTTCTTTTCCAATTTCTTTTATTTCAGAAGCTAACAAAATCTTGCATCAGCACCTTGGTCCATGTGAAGAGCGGTTAGCCCTTCATATCCTCAGAACCCAGGGTTTGGTACCTGAACATGTGGAAACAAGGACCTTATATAGCACCTTCCAGCCCAACATCTCCCAGGTACTGTGAACTGGCTTGGTTATAGTTTCTTGAAAGCAGAAATGGAGCATTCCAGAGTTAGTCATGGTGTTAATGGCATGGTATTACTCAGGGGAAAAGAGGGCTACAAATCATTATTGCTTGGCTGAAAATGTGAAGCAGGTTAGTCTAGAAACATAATAAAATGCAGTCACGTTTTGCCATTAAGACCTCCAAATTACATCCTAAACAGTGGTAGAGTGGAATTAGGAAAGATTTATTTCTTTGTTACTGAAATAAACTGGAATATATGTTTATACCTCACCAGCAATAAAGGAGATGGGCTAGCTCAAGAGCTTCCCAGCTGCATCCAACAAATGAGACCCAACTTGTTAATTCTCTACAAGGTTAGAGGTGCAAGTTTAAACGTGAAGTCTTACATTGGACCTCACTGCTAGAGAGGAACAAAGGCTAACACTACTTTTCTGGCACTACCTGACTCACCAGTGGTTGGGGTTTTTTAACAAGGTTTCTGTCGAAACCAGAAAACTTACCTGAAAAATAAAGGGCCCATGACAAACCCATATACAACAAACAATCCCTCATCCATCTTCTTCACTGCTACAGGGAAAGCTGCAGATGTGGGTGGATGTTTTCCCCAAAAGCTTAGGACCGCCAGGCCCGCCGTTCAACATCACTCCCCGAAAAGCCAAGAAGTGAGTACCCCCACATACTACACACCCTCTGGCAGCCTTGACAAAGCAATTCAACTCTCCTGCCCCAAACGTCTCTCTTAGGTATATCTTGCGTGTGATTGTCTGGAACACCAAAGATGTCCTTCTGGATGAAAAGAGCATCACAGGAGAAGAAATGAGTGACATTTATGTGAAGGGGTAGGAGCATTCTCTCATGTAACATTTACTTAAAAATGAGTAACATTCAGAATGTCCTGGGAATATCTTGACCATGGGTTTCAAATACTATTTTGTTCAGCCAAGTCAAATGTTAGCCTCAGAGAAGTGTACAGAAGTCTTATGACATAAAGCATGACCAGTTAATGTGTGGTGAAAGATCCCAGAATTTCACCTCTTGAGATGAGCAGCAACTGAAAAGACAAAGAGTTAGCTCTGATGCTGCATAACTTGGATTCTTAATTTTACATTCCCTGGTCTTAATATAAAAAAAGCAGTAGAAATCAGAGAAATATACTACCAAGCTGATTTAATTTCTCCCTAAAAAAAGAACTCAGCAACTCACCACTGATACAGCACTGGTCTTAGATCAGAAATCCAGTTCAGATGTTCCTATTTATAATGCGAAATTGGAACCAAACTGCAAAAGGGTATGGAAGACTCCCCAGACCTCAGTGAGCAACACTTACAGCTTGTCTGCAACCCCTTAATGACACAGTTCCAGTACAAACAGGCACCAGTGTAGTCCCACTGCAAACACCAGACACATCTCTCCATATTTTCAGATGGATGCCTGGTAATGAAGAAAATAAGCAGAAAACTGATGTTCACTACCGATCATTAGATGGTGAAGGGAACTTTAACTGGAGATTTGTTTTTCCTTTTGACTATCTCCCAGCAGAGCAACTCTGTCTAGTTTCCAAAAAGGTAAGTATTTCTAAAGATTTCAATGCTTAGAATACAAATTCTAGCTAGCCTGGTAATTTGTACCTACATATTAAAAGGGACAATTTGGCTCAGTTTTGCATACTTTTCTCACACTGCTGTTGTGAATGGATTCCTTGCCCTTGGGCCAGGAACAACACACTGGCAACATCAGCAGTCTCCTTTCAGCAGGGGCAAGATTAGATCTTTTAATACTTCCACCAACCCCAGAATTCACAAGTACTAGCAGACCCCAGCGTTGAATTTTCATAAATAATTTTTAAAGGTGCTTGGTATTTTCTTTTAATTTTTTTTAATTTAGGAACATTTTTGGAGTCTTGACAAGACAGAATTCAGAATCCCACCCAAACTGATCATTCAAATATGGGATAATGACAAGTTCTCCTTGGATGACTATCTGGGTAAGACTTCGAATAAAAATAGTTACTGTTGTCTCTAAGAAGGATATCAATATGAACAATTTCAAATTATCTCATCAGGATTGCATTTACAGTGACACTGAGCATGGAAATGCACTCCAGCTTTCCTACATAGTACAGGCTTACTGAATGAATGAGTATTCACTCAGTAAAGGCCTACTTGAAGGTAAACCAAGATACTTTTCATTCAAGTAAGCCCTCTCCCAAGGCACATGAAATGATAATGTGCATGAAAATTTACTTTCTTTCTTTCTTTATGTAAAATTACTTAAACAAGGGTACTTCAGTTCTAAATAAGAGTACTGACATAATGCTGTAATTTAGGTTTAAGCAATCTACTTCACACTGTTATTAGTCCCTACCTTTTCTAGAGATACTGCTCTGCACAGGATTCTCTGCCCTGTATTAAGACAGCTCCAGTCTTCAGCTTATACAAACTATATAGGCCTCAAAATCTGAAAACAAATAGTTGATTTATAACCATCATTAAAGTTTGCTAAATTATGCATTTAACTGTTAGAAATTAGTTATTCCATTGCTGTATTTGGGTATCTTCTGTTTAGATGTGTGGGGGGAAAAAAACCCTCTATTAAAAAATCAAACAATCTTGCATTAAAGAAGGGGGAGTCAAGCTTGCTAAGTCCAATTTATCAACACCAGTAAGAGGGGCTTAAACACAATGTGTCCCACTTCCCTGCCTCACAACATCCTTAGACAAACAAGAATGTAGTGTGTCTGTTGATTGCCTTTCCTGTATAATGTGTTTAGAGAGACCAAGGTTTGATGTTGAACTGCTGTGCTGTATGGTTGGTTGTGTTATGCAGCGTTTATTTTTGTATCCACCTCCTAGGCTTTGTGGAACTTGATTTACATAAAACAATCATTCCAGCAAAAGTTCCTGAGAAGTGTAATATAGACATGATCCCAGAATACAAGGCAGACAGTTCTCAGAAGGCTCCCAGGACAGCTTCTCTCTTCGAACAGAAATCCATGAAAGGATGGTGGCCGTGCTATGTTGAAAAGGATGGCTCCCGTATTTTAGCGGTAAGGTTATTACTTCTTTTAAAAGTAATTCAGACATGCTCACCTTACTTTTCAAATTACAAAGAAAGACTGTAAAGAGTCCCCCACTTAGCTGTTAGCTTTCAGTGGATAGACAGAGGAGGGGTAAATGGGAATGCAGAAGTTCAGGAATTTGTTCCAGCAACAATTTTTTGTTTTAGAATATGAGTTTAATACTTCATTCATTTAGTTTGTTGCTGACCTTGTTTAACTTGAAAGACTGTGGTGCCAGGTTGAGTCACGCTATCTTGCCAAAGCAGCTGATGAAGCCATGTGCATGAATGCAGAGCCTCAAGCTGTTCCAGGAGAGGTTCGGCTTGGACATCAGGAAAAATTTCTTCACAGGAAGGGTTGTTAAGCATTGGATTGGCTGCACAAGGGAGGTGGTGGAGTCAACATCCCTGGAGATGTTCAGGAATGGACTGGATGTGGCTCTTAGTGCCATGGTCTAGGTGACAAGGTTGACTTGGTGATCTTCGAAGTCTTTGCCAACCTAAATGATTGTGTGATTCTTTAATTTATCACGTTATTGCTCAGAAGAATATCAGAGACATCCCAAATGCCTTAAAGACTAAAGGAAAAAGTTTAAATCCAAAGGATTTTTGTATATGGCAAACAAAATTTCTGTACTGAGAATCCAGACCAGTTTTGTGATTATGTGTGCAATCAGAAGCACTCTACACCCACAGCATTCTAACTTGTTCTACAGAGAATATAAATGCATATTTATCATTTGCAGAATATTAAGCCTNCAACCTAAATGATTGTGTGATTCTTTAATTTATCACGTTATTGCTCAGAAGAATATCAGAGACATCCCAAATGCCTTAAAGACTAAAGGAAAAAGTTTAAATCCAAAGGATTTTTGTACACGGCAAACAAAATTTCTGTACTGAGAATCCAGACCAGTTTTGTGATTATGTGTGCAATCAGAAGCACTCTACACCCACAGCATTCTAACTTGTTCTACAGAGAATATAAATGCATATTTATCATTTGCAGAATATTAAGCCTTTCAAATCTGTCTTCTTCTTCTTTCTAATGTTTTTGCCTTTAGACTTTATTACTGGAATTTAATAAATGAGGAAAAATAATCAGAAACATTGACAAGCCACAGCAATACGAAAAATTAGATGCTTGGTCATTTGGAAAATACGCAATCCTTGGGTTGCTCTTGAAAGAAGAGAAGAACTGTTTTTGTTTTGCTAAATTGGAAAAAAAATTATAGCTTAAAACAGAACTATAGATGAATTAGCAGAACAATTCAATGTCCAGTGATTTGGTTTTTTCCATGTGTCTTTTCCTGATACTGTGTTGTGACACTGTCATAGTACAGAAATCAGTATATTTTGAGGAGGAAATGGGAAACGCAGATGTACACCACAAGCTGATCCTGGCTATTCGGTGTAAGTACCAAGCAAGTCCTATTAGTGCAATTTCAATAAGGTGCTTGTCTCATGCAACTTTTTTCTGAAGGGTAAAGTTGAAATGACATTGGAAGTAGTCAATGAAAAAGAAGCTGAGGAAAGGCCTGCTGGTAAAGGAAGAGATGAACCCAACATGAACCCCAAACTAGATCTACCAAAGTAAGATATTTTTATCCCACTAGCTTTAGAAATATCCAGTATCTAGCTACTCTGATGCATGCAGTAATATATTAGTCATCCAATATACTTTGCAAAACTTCATCTATAAAAGCCAATCTTGTTTCTTCCTGCAAGCATTAAGATAAAATGCGAGGTGGTTTCAGTACTAATGGCACTTGTTTACTGCAGCTGCTGTCTTGCATTTCAAAACTCTCTGTTTTCTTCAACCCCCAGACCAGCATGTTTAAATGTGTTACAACCTCATGCCTAAGTACTCCCTGGCTTTAGAGTATAAATAATACTTGTTTCTTTCAAAATGCAGCCGGCCAGATACTTCCTTCCTTTGGTTTACAAATCCCTGCAAGACCATGAAGTTTATTGTGTGGCGCAGGTTTAAATGGCTCTTCATAGGCCTTATCATCCTGCTGATTCTCCTCCTGTTTGTAGCAGTGCTGCTCTATTCCCTGCCGGTAAGAATTTCTGAATGTTACTGTTCCTCAGCTGTGGGATGAGCTTAGACAGGGGTCATCAACAGGATACACTCCTTACTCAGATAGGAGTCCATCAACTCTGCTTTAGCAGGAGATAGGGATTATATCTTTAGAGCTATAAAAAATTCAACTGATTTTTACTGAGAAACAATTAAAATTTAGGTTAAAATTAACCTATTAACTAAAGATGGAACAAGGAACTGCTTTAGAAGAGTTAACAACCTACAAAATTAAAATAGCTAATAGTTGGCCTAGAGTATACGTTCGTCTGAAAAAAAATTACCTATTTTTACTGTATTTAACTGAAATTACCATACCCTAAATACACTTTGTTCCATTCTAATATTTTAAATGTCTTTTTCAAAACTACACTAAAGTATTTTGTGTACATCATTTTACCTCTCTTGTTTCCTTCCTTCTCCCCAACAGAATTATTTGTCAATGAAGATCGTGAAACCAATTTAGAGAAGATTTTTTTTACCTCATCTTTTCAAATAGTACTGAAATTTTGCCCCAGGCTGTGGACCAAAATCAGCAAGGCTCTCCATCCTTTGTATCTGCTTGTATTTAGAATGGTAAAATAGATAATTAAGACTTTCAATAAGGTTAGCCAAGGTTCAAGAGGTCATGGAAGGCGTTTTTTAAAAACAAGGAATAACCCACAAACCCCATTTTTTTTTACTTCATTGGTATCTATACATGGTAAATTTGTGACGCTGCTTTTAAAGTGGATTTTTCGTAAAAAATTGCTCAGCAGAGCTGCCTGCTATTGCTGTCTCTGGTTTTTAATGGATACTACCTTTTGAGAATCCTTTTCATTGGGCACACTTTGAAACTCTGCATTTTAAGTTAAAGGAAAACAATCACTACTTAAAATTATGTTTGCCAAAGAAACATCACAGTGCAACCAAAGGGTCATACATTGTTTCTAGCTCCAAAGTTTTCATCATCATGCTTCTTAACATTCTTACTTGCCATGCTGTAGACTTGACAACACTATACACGTATCTTGACAACAAGAGTATAAACATAGAAATTAATTATAGATTGTTTTTTTAGTATAATTACAGAGTTTTAAATAAACTTATCCACAAGTAAAATGCAAGTTTCTAGTTTTCTTCAACTGTTACAGAACTACAATGTATTAGGACTTATGTAGTGTCTATCAGAGGATGTAATGCCACAGACCTGGAATTCAAGGTGTTTTACTGTTATCTGCACCAGTGAAGAATAAGAAATACCTCTGCACAAAGTTCTCATTAATTTATTCATTAATTAGGAAATTAATAGAGAAATCCATTTACTAGTTTCACTATACTCCTCACATTTAGAGATGATCATGAATCAAAACACAAGAGGATACAAGACCTAGAATCAACCCTTGTTTGAAATCCGATCTGCACATGGGAAGTATCTCATTTTGCCTCAGTCACCTCTCCCAAGGCAGAGTAAAATATAATCCGCACTAAAAATCAGGTTATAGTCTGTGATTCAATCTCACTTTTACAGAGGGCTGAAGCAGAAGCACCTCTGAACATCCTCATGTCCTTGAAATGACAGAAATCTGCAGCAGAACCTGAAATCAGCATTTGCTATGATTGTCACACTTTTGACTGGATAAAGACTTTTAGAAAGATGTAAAAAATAACTACAAAAATAATTTGTCTTTAAAAACTTCTGTCTTTGTATTTAGTGATACACTTAACACTTTCTTATAACACAGCAGTGTAAAATAATAAGCATGTACTTGTCAGGCAAAATCAGTAACCTTATTCTGTTGGAGGAGTTAGGGTAAAGATCTTACATTAAAGAACTTCCATCATGTGAAGTCCCAGTGGCTAGAGTGGAGCAAGCAGCAGTCATCCTGTCGAAAACATAACACCACCCTTAGTTTTTTGTTGTCAAGAAACTCTCAAGCATCTTGACCCTTGAATGAGACCTCAGAGCTGGAACTAATCACTATCCAGATGGATTGTTCCTCCACTAATGATGAAATAGCACTCCAGAAGTAACCAGCAATTTGCATGAGCTAATGTTTGATCATCCACTATTAAAATCTGTCTCAATCAATGCCATAAATCTGACAATCGGTAAAAATCACAGCAACCTTATTTTCATGCAAGACAAGAAAGTGTGTTGCTTCTAAGGGATGTAATTAGAAAGCATTTAACTTCAAAGAGCGTGGAGCAGAGATCCAAGCAAGCCTGTTCACAGAGCATTTGAAGAGTGGCAGGTACTGCCCTTCTGAGTGGAGTTCACCCTTTTCCAGATGCCTTTGTGTCCGAGCATGCATAGGCTTGATCGTTTCACTTCAATTAGACAGTGCTATTAAAAACATAACTGCAAAGTCTGAGAAGCCATTCCATCTGCCAGCCTGCTCCAGTAACAAACAAAAGACAACACATGTTCACAAGCAAGAAAAGGTGATTATTTGTATTTACATACAGTGCTAGTCAAATCTGGAATCCCTGGTGCAGCTGCTGCACATGACTGCAACGTGCAACAGGTTTTTGTCTAGTTGGGACAGTTACCAAAGATTTAGCCCTGTGTGGGGAAGAACTTGGTGCTGCTCTCACTGTGCACTGATGACTGGGAGGTTCACTTTGGCCAGTCCAGCTCTGGACCACTCCAGTTACCAGCAGCTGAGGTAAATGGCCTGTGAGGACACAGAAAAGAGGGCAGAATGTAGATGTGCCTGGTACCACCCTGATTACAGGAAATCACTTAACCCTGGGAATTCCTCCTCCTATGAGTTTGTTTTGCCAGCCAGCTGGAACAGCCAGGGAAAGGCTTAAACTAAAAGTGCTTGTAACAAAAAACGGGTAAGTAGCAGCAGTTCTGCCAGAGTCATCCTGCCTCTGCCATCACACAGGTTCAAACACCAGCGGCTGCACTCTTTGATGCACTCAGGTGTCCAAGCTGCATAGGATTTCCTCTCACTGCTTGCTGTAGTCGCCCCAAACCCTGACTACTGGCATGGGGCTGTAAGGAAGTCAACAGCTACTGTCATGCACTTTACAAAGAGCCATCGTGTAATTCAAGATGAAAAATCTGGAAAAACTTGCACCTATACCAGCTCAGTGTAAAGAGGCAGTAAACTCAGGCACACTTACAAACTGTTCTTGCATTTCTTTGAACAACCACAAGATGACATCCCAAGTCTCGTGTGTTCACAAAGGCTTTCCAGTACTTCTGTTCTATTCCTATCCTAAATACATCCCACATACGGAGATGAACAGCAAGATTTATTTGATATTCAAGGGAAAACACTCCCATCAAGTCCATTGCTTCTAAGTGTATTTGAAAAACACAGCTGTAAGCACCTTTGGGACCTACCTATTATATACAAAGTGACTCCAAGCCTGGTCCTTATTGACCTCTATGCTGCTGTATCCACTCCCTGCCCCTACATGCTTAAGTATCTACTTAGCAACTTGAAAGCAGTACTAAAGTGTGAAATGGCAGCATTCAGTGCTGCATCTTGTGTCAATGCTGTCTCAGCTAGCAAATACCATGCAACTTTTTACTCAGTACTTGCCATTGCCCAGAGCTGCCATGTCATGTATACAGATAGGGACCTGAATTAGAAAGACAATTCTTTAATGGAAGACTATCGACTTCTTTAAAAATTCATATGCAAAAGAAAAAAAGGAAATACACATTTTATCAGTCGAGTCTGACCATGCTCTGACCACAAAGTTACCCTTTGAAAAATTTATTTCCCTTCCAACCTTTACTGTGGCTAAGAGATTACATCCACTGACAAGTACAAGATGAAGAACACTGTAGGGAAAAAACACTTCCCTGAAGCCTTCAAAAACTCTGAAAGCATTGTAGGTGCTGATAAAAGACTCCAAGACAGTTCTGTTCCTTTCCCAGACCTGCAAGGTGTCAGGACTTGCAGCAAAAAGCACCGGAGCACTGAGAACACAGCAGGAGGTACACAAACACCCGGAAGGAGCAGTGGGACTGCCAGCACAGAAGAGAGTGATGCTCACTGCATTTAGGAAAGCTACCCAGAAGTGGTCAGTGAGCGACAATGAGCCTCCAGCATGTCTTACACCTCACAGTACCCGGCTGCTGCAGGGTGCTGGCAGACCTGGGGTCTGCAGACCAAGCCACTTCCTCTCCGTTCCTTTCTGCAACTGTGGTGCTGCCCCAGCAGCAGTTCTGCAAGGTGGTCCCAGCACAATGCACCAGAAACAGCCTGGCACACTCAGCCAGGCAGCAGATTTAGGTTTAAACTTCCAGGCAGAGAAGTGAGCTGAACCTTCGCTTCCAGTCTCCTGTGTAGTTCTTGTCACTGTTAAGCAAACATGGTAAAACAAAAGAAAACACACCTGGCCACCATTTTCTAAGAGAAATTGTGGACAGTCTGTACCCCAGAGCGTTGTAGGAGTGAACCTGTCAGCCCAGGCCTTTGGAGATACTGAAGCTTTTGATCGTGATGCAGGTTCAGTGCCAAGCTGGTTAGCTGTGAAAACATACACATGCTTCCAGAAAGGAAAAGATGCAGAACCAGGAGTGACTGGCGAGTTTATATAAACCTTAAGTGCTGTTAGGCAGTAATGGAATGGTTACAGATTTGCACCTAAGCACCTGAACTCCCAGCAGTGCCTCTTCACACAGCTGTGTGTCTGTTGGGTCGTGTCACTGCTCTCTATAAAACAGCAGTTAGGAAAATTAATAGAGGTAGATGCATCATCAAACAGGAAACAATTAATAAACCCAGGATATGTTAACAGTGTTCTATCAATCATAATCCTCTTATGTTCAAACCATGTCTTTTATTTTGCTACAGGTCTCAAAAAAGGCACATTATCAAGAGCAAGCAAGTAGGATAAGGCTTCCTTTACAAGAAAAGCTTGAGACATCAGCACTAGCCTGGAAAGTGGCAGAGAAACAAGAAAATAACAAGTGTCTAAAGTAGGCTACAGAGAGGTAGAGAACATAAATCAGATGCATTTCTTCAGGGACTGTTTTTAATACAGTCCTCTTCTTTGCTTCCAGCCATAGTACTATGGTGTGTTGAAAGAAATCATGGGTTATGGCCTTGAGAAGAATATCTTAAGCTGATGTAGTCATCAAACAAAATACTCTCAAACTGAGTCGTCAGCAAATTCCTTTGCCCCAAGACTTCATTTCAGGACTTCAAGCAAACTTAGGGAGAGAAGAATACATCAGCAGCACAGGAGAGACCCTCAGAAGAATTTATTTGCTCACAGGAGTACAAATATAATAAAGAAAAATTAAACTAAATTAAATATAAAATTAAGGTAACAAAGAAGTATTTAGCCACCAGCTCACATATGTACCAAAAATGAGGGTGGACACTGCAAAGAGGGCAACTTATCAGTTGAGATGAATGCATAAGAAGGCCAAGACTTAGTCTAAATGTAAAAGACACACTAACATGTGCTAAAACAATGAAGGCTCCATTTAGCAGCAAAACGTTAGACATCATCTATCTTGGAGAAAAGCACCAGGCTTCTACAACAAACTACAGATTTCATAACACTCCTTTTCATGTTTTCAAGGGGAGAAGCCTTGCAGAAGTATTTTGTGCATGATTCTGCTCTGCTTTTACTCCCAGAAACATGAAGCCTTTGTTTTAACTAGGGTAACTCCCTGGCTGAGAAGCGATGGAGTTATTAGCACCAACCCCACAGCCCGAACAGCTCCCGTGCAGTCACGCCCCAGCCTCCAAAAGCATCTCGCAGCCTCGGCACCTGCGGGACTCCAGCCACCAGCTCCTGCCCGGAGCCCTGACGCTCCCTGGCCTGGCAGAGATCCATTTCAGCCGGCTGCTTTGCAAGCTGAAGACTTCCTGTTTTGGAGTAGGAGGCAGTCGATTAAACTTTAAAAACTAATCCTGCTCACATCAGAGCAGTCTAGCCCCAAATCTACACATTCTTCCACATAATCCACTTGCCCTGATGCAAAAACCTGCACCGTGTATGCACTCTATATGAATAGCTGCTACTGTTAGAACATTAAGAAAGTTAAGAAAAGAAAAAAACAAAACCCAGAGACAATTATTTAGAAAGACAGGAAACAGAACACCTGGCAAAATCTCCTGCTGTTGCCATACAGGGGCTTGGTTACTGAGGATTTATTCAAAGTTTTTGTTGTTTCTTGCCTTGAAATATCCTGAAACAAAATGGCATAATCCCACTGTGCTGTGAGTTTAAACACACACACACAAAGTAGACAGGTAAAAGCACTAAAAGCAATCAGCTCTGGGAAAGGATTTACTTTTACTTCAGTTGCACAAGTATATGTGGGTGTGTTTTTAAATAGAAATAAGGTGTCTCCACTCATCTTGCTCTGATCCATGCTGTGCCAACTTAAACCCTGCCAATGCATCTGAATAGTCAAACAAACGTCTGTCCCTCCCCAAACATCCACCATTCACATTAAATAAAACACATAACAATGGAGGGAAAATAGACCTGAAAAGAGCTTATTTCCAAATGCAAAGGTCTAACCTGAGGATAGCTATTTTCATGCAAATTTGAATTCTTCTTGCTCATATACATGAACCCAGAATTATCTGTTCAGTTAACATTCTCAGCTTCTCTTATGCGATTAACAGGGAAGAGAAAATTAAAGGAAAAGGGAATGGAAATCCCCCAAAGCAATGAAAGAGAACCTTAGCTCTGTTGCTCCCAACTAGCCAAAGACCCTGAAAACAAACTATTGCTCTCAGGGCAATAAGGAGGGGAGAAAATGGATTGAAACCCCAAAGACCTCTTGCACAGCAGAAGCCAGGACAGCCTTCCACCTCATGGGAGAGTCCTGCTGTCAGCACCAGGTTAGTGACTGATCTGCTCTTACTCCCTTTTGGAGCATGGGGCAAATGCCTTCAATTCAGCCAGCCTCCAAATCAGCCTTACCTTTGCAAAGGTCAGGCAGTCCAGATGCTGATGCACCACTGAAACACCTTCCCACAGCAATTGTTCAGCATGTGGCCACCTGCTCCGTGAAACTTCCACTCTATTGTACATATCCACTGCAGCATGCCACTACTGGCTCAAAAGCTGAGTTTCCAGTTTGGAAACTGGAAATACCACGTTTCACCTCTGATTTTTTTTTTTTCCATCTGAATGCAACAGAAATTTTTTTCAAATCCTGTGAAAATTTGCTGTGAAAACAGTTAAAAAGGGGTAAAGAAAAAAAACTCCATTGCCCTTTTGTAAAAACCACACACTTTTTGGTTTTGCCATGAAGAGCAGTTCCAATGAAAAGCAGGAGAAAGCTACCAGAATTGCCTGTGGTAACAGCAGGGACATCTAAACATGCTCAGGGCAATGCTGGAGCTGTGACAAGCTCTCAGAGACACAGGCCAGGCTGTAACAGACCCTGTATCTGTATCTGTAAAATGAACACCACCTCAACTGAAATGTCAAGATCAATGAACTTTTGTTTTCTTTTTATGCATAACAAAGTTATTAAATTTTACCCCACTTGTGTTTCTTAGTTCCTTGAGGTAAGTACACGTCTCTGGAAGATATATGTCTGACAAAGATGAAACTTTTTAACCAATTTTAAAGCAAAATGGTATATTTCAAACAAAACTCAATTCTAAACTAATTTTTCTTACCTCGTAACTCAGAATTACCCCATTCAAATCAATTATTTGTCATAGGACAGAATCACTATGCAGCTGAAGGAAGAATGTACAGTTTAGGGAGGACTTGAGGGGAAGGAAGAGTTTGACTAACAAGCATTCATAAGAAGACCGTTCATAAACAGTGGTGCCTTTATGCTACCAGATAAAATGAAATGAAATTAGCATTTGTAAAAAGCGTTAATAATTTCCTCCTTTTTTCCCCGTTTATTTCATAGAACAAAATTGCTAGCTACACATAAAGCTAGGCCAGAAAAGGTCTAAGGAGGACATCATTACTCCTAAGGGTGTTAAGGGAGGGCACAGTCAGGGTAAAAGGAGTACAAGGTCCCACACCCTGCTGTTAAAACACCAGTGGAAGAATGACCTGACCACATCCCCTCATGACCAGGCTTGTCTCAGCAGCCTCAGCTCCCAGGCAGCTCTGATAATCTGCAGAGCCTCCACTTCCCTACACAGTCTTTGAACAACAATTCTCTTGCATTTAATGCAGAGAATAACAGTGATAGCATGATGTATACCTGCTGAGTCCAAAGAGCTGTGTGGCTAAATTTAATCAGCATTTCCTCCAAACGTGTCAAACAATCCTGTGCTTTCATTGTGTAAACCATCAAAAAGCAGTGCCACACCAGGTAAGGAATTTCTTAAACATGTGTCAAAGTTATTAGTAGATATTACCTTTACTGTGCTACCTGATGTTTCCCACATATAACACGCAAGGTTACTTCAAACTGCATGTGCTTCAGTTCACTTACCTACAGGAGTTCTTCCTTCACTTCTCTGTCCTCTGACATCAAGACTGGAGGGGTCACCTTCATAATAAAGGACAGCATATGCTAAAACCACATTCCTGTGTAATATCTCTCAAAAGTTATAAACACCTGAATTGTGAACTTAACTCAATTTTTTCAGAAAATAATTTTGTCCAACAGGACCCAAAGCCAGTGAAATTTTAAGAGACCTAGTTTTACAATGGATTATCTTTCCTCTTGAAAAATATTTGCAACAGAGGAGCTAAACCATGTTCATTAGTTCTCCTAGTTAGGCATCTGTTGAGTTTGGAAAGGGACTTATTATCAATTCAGAATTCTGCCTGTGAAAAGGCCTGAAGGACTCTAAGGATCCTTTCAGTTTAGTCCTGAGCTCAAACCCACTGGAAGACTGTCCCAATACCAAACTGAAATTCAAATATTTTAGATTTTTGTCCCCAGCACTTCATCTCTGAGCCCAGATCCTTTGGTCTGGAAGAATGGATCACTGACCCATTATCAGTCAGGTGTTCTCTTATCAACCAGCTACCTCAAGAGAAAAGCCTTGCTGTTTAAAATGTAACTAGAATCCTTGTTTGAGCCCAGCCTGCATGCACTAAAAAGGGTCTGAACTCTTAATTAGTGCCAAAAGCAGTTTTATACTTACAAGTACTTATTATGGCACATAAGCTCATCTTTGAAGATGGAACATTCAGACTGGATTCATCACCTCCTACCTCTCTTCAGTAAAATTAGTCTGCAGCCTCACCCTGAGCATGTCAGGCACAGCTCGTGATGCTTCACTAAGCATCCTGGGAAATTCTCATCAACAGTTGCCTCTGGCAAGTAAAGGCTCATCTGCTAATTTTGCTCCTTCTACACAAACATTATCTATTATTTCTGTTCCACAGGATCCACCCTGCACTCTCTGGATTTTAGAAAGCTAACAGTCATTCCATTTTGCCGTGAAAGGAAAGCATCACCGTTAGACTGTGCTAAGTGCTTTGCTAACAGGTAACTCCAGGCTTGATCTCACTGTCAGTGGAAATGGGTAAGACCCTCCTAGACAGCATCAATAAATAGTTTGATACGTGTATTTTAAAACAGTATTTCCAGATACTAAGAGCACTGTTTGTCAAATGAAATATATTATGCTTTAAAATTCCATTATACGCATTTCAAGGGAAAGAAATTTCACTGCGGCAAATACACTACTAAAATGTTTCTGAAGTACAAATAACTCATCCCCGGTTCTTTCAGAAACTGCAAACAAGTAATTAGCCCTTCTGAACTCCAGAGTCTGTAGCCTGTAGCTAATGTGATGTTACTAATGCATTTATAAACATCAGGCTCCAAAGCCAACACTGAGATATTCCATCACAATTTAGATCTCTCATTAACTTCACCACCCTGACCAACATGCTGTCACTGGCAGAGTGTTTGACAGTTTACATTACCTGCAGACATGAGTTCATGTCAATTCAATTAAGAAAGATTAATTCCAGAACTGACAATGCATAAATATTTTTAAATTACACCTGGCCTTGTTGGCACTGCTTACTCCAAGACTGGCTTTAGAAGAGAGAACGTCTTTAGCCTCCTGGGCAGAAAGGAAAACTCGAGGGAAGGTGAAAGAAAGTATTATGAATTCAGTATTCCACCATACTGTCCAATCTATCTTTTGTAATTCCCCCTCCTTCCCCCTCCCCCCCTCCCCCCCAATAATTAAACAAGCTTATCTCTCACTGTCTGTTACAGAATGAAAGGAAACAGGAAAGATTCGATGCAAACAGCCACTGCCAGAAAATTGTCAGCGACATCTTTATGATGATCATTTGCTGACTGGTTTAGGTCTAATTTGTGTACATCACTGCTTTGGAAGGCATTCAGATACCATGGTGATAGACACCGTATGAGAATGTAGATAGATAATATTTGACATTTATCTTCATGAACAAAGATCTGGGTAACTCCCCACTGATTACACTTTTGATGAGTGAAGATAAATGTCACATCAGACTAAGCCATCTAGCATTCTAGTGAAACACTCTTACTCTTGGCTCTGATGTGTAAAAATATCCAGCTTCAGTGCATGTGAACAGGCTTAATTAGGTAAACATCAAGCACACGGTGATAAAATGATCTGCTCACCGTTAGCAAACAGGTCAGGATCCAGAGTAGCCAGACTTAATAAATTCTGGTCCAAGGTTTTAATCAAGGTTTCTCTGACATTTCGGTGTAACAATTGCACAGCCACTTCCTGGAAAGAGCATTTTAAGAAGAAAAGCTTTCCTGCTCCAGTCAAATCTGTAAACAAACCATTGAGAAAGCGGGCGGTCCCCCGTGAGTGTCACGGCGATCCTGCTTTAGGGACCAGAGCCTTGTCTTTGTACTAAATTATGCTGAACTATGCAGATCCACCAACTCAGTGCTATTAACATTGGCTGATGCTAAACAAGCCAGACGTCCTCAGTGCAACAGGAGTGGGAATCTCTACTAAAACATAAACTGGGAGCATAATGGGCAGCATTCAGACAGCAATGGGAGAGTCAGGGAGAGGTAACACACTTTTACTGTTTACAAGCTAATGGCTCAACCCGTGGACTACTTTTTTCTGTCCTATTGAGTGAGCTTGGTATTAGGGTTAAATGAGACAGAAGTAGTCACGGAATCCAGAGCTACCTGACATAAACATTCAAGACTTTAATGCTTTGACATGACTCTTCTAATTTTTCTGCACCCACAAGCTGAAAAGCTGCACTGAGTGGCTTGCAAGGTACCTTAAACTCATCAAATTTGAGTACTTCTGTACTAGCCAACATGAGGCAGCATAAAAAAGAGGCAAATACAAGAGGAATAAACAAATTCAGAAAGTAATGATGTTTTCAAATCCCGTCTAAGGTACAGGTTTGAGTAGATGTTAAAAAACTGAACAACGTTTGTAAAAGTAGTGCTCTCATGTTTTGTTTGGGTTTATTTTTTTTTAGAATTTTTTTAACTTTTCAAATCCTGGATTGTATTTGTGAGAGTATTAATTGTTCACCACTTCTGTTATCATAAGGTATAAAAACAACAGTTTTCCAGATTCTGTCATCATCTTAAGGGGAGACTCTAACTTTTAGTTAGAATTTTAATGTTTTCAAAGGCTGATGATTTTTAGAATGTGCCAGGAAAAACAAAATGTTTCAGAGGCTAGAGCTTTTTAAAATCCCTTCAAAATTAGAAAAGAAAAATGCCAAAAACCAAACAAATAAAAAAATCCCAAGTCTTTTCATGTATTCAACTTCACCCCCACCTCCCCAAAACCTAACACAACTGGAGAGGGGGAGAAAGAGCAGTTCACAGAGGGAGTCTTTGTATAAACCAGAGATACTTCTGGAAAACAACATATATACACACATTTTACAGTTCTCACTTATCCAATCAAGCTTTACTATTACACATTACATCTGACCTGGTCACTGCACCCATCAAAGCTATTTTCAGCAGACTGTTATCCTGTCTGACAAAGGCACCCACCTGTGAGCTTCCTGTTTGTGAGCAACATAGATTTGGCTTTTGAGCACTAACATTCATTAATCTTAGCAAAGCAGAGAGAACTACAGCTGAATACAATCTCTTTAGAGGTCCCTCATTTGAGCAAGATTTAATTAATTTCTATTCTTAATTCCAGAAATGCACTAAAGAAACCTGGACTTACTGAAATTCTGTGAAAATAAATTTGAAAACAAAACCACCCAAGGTAATAGGTAGTGCCAAGTAATTAGAAATATGTAGCTGTATTTGGGAAGAAAAACAGAATTAAAACTACCATTGTGATCCTAGGAACTGTTGTCCTTTCATGGAAATAACATTTCTATGTGGAGTGGGAAAAGACAGTCATAAACTGCACTGAAGCCATAGAGGACAATATTTCAGCTGCATGGAAGTTATTAGCCCAGGAGTCACACTCCAACAAAACAAGTGACAATTTCTACAAGAATTTTTGGTTCAGACACAGATAAATTTGTATTATTTCATCTGATCTCCTAGGTTAACAGAACAGAATTTTTTCAAAATTAGCACTAAATTAAGTTTAATTTCAAATCTCTCTAAATAACCAATTTGTAATCTAACTGTTGCTATTTTCTCCCATATCAGCTTTGGAGGAGATGGGTTTCAGATTCAATAAAACTTTGATAATATGCTGATTAAATCTTTTGCCTTAGGTTTCTTTTTTTAAATTATAACTAGAGCACCTTATTTTTTTTTTTAACCACCTTTGTTTAAAACAAACCACCTCTAGTGGAAGGACAATAACCTTGGGAGCCAATGTACAAACTGTTGAGGCCATATTTAGGGGGAAGTCAGAAGAACTAGTAAAATAACACCTTTTTTTTTTTTAATTTGAGAAGACATTCTCTATTCTCACTCCTTCTTCCTTTCTAACACAGCCGGTTTTTAGACAGCTGACTTGCTCAGCTATGCTATCTTTCCCTGGAATATTGCCTTTGCTGGACCAGAGCCAACATCATCACTTGATGTCTCAAAATGAGGGGTGCCTACACTTGATTTCTGTCAAGGATCAACAACAAGGCAAAACTTGCACCTTTATGTAGTTGAAAGCCTGCTGTTCTGAGGTTTGGGCCAGAATTCTTGACTTGTACCACATTTTTCTTACTGCTAGTAAAGTAGGATGGCTGATAAATGTCTTCTTTGATTCAAAGTCTTAGGCAGTGGGGTGTTTTAAGGACTTCTGAGTTCTAAGCCCTTTTGCATGTAATTTCCACTCACACTGCTCTCTCCACTGCACAGTCGGTGCAGGTCACACTGTTACTCTTCTTGCAGCCAAGTGAAAGATGTTCCAGGCTGCAACACCCTGGCACAAGCAAGCCCAGAGTAGACCAGAAGGAATAAAGACAGCACGGTTTTCATTCTTGCTTTAGGCTTATCTTTCATGATCACAACAGAGATACCCAGAGGCCCTGGCACAGCAAGATCATCAGCAGTCTAATCAGCATTTTTAGAAGGAGCCTAAGTGTTAGGAAGAGGTTCCTTCAAATGCCTGTGACAAGAAGTGTGAAGCAGAATACAGACTAATTATGTTTTACAGCTGAAAGAAGTGTATGTATACAAGTGCAAAGAAACAGAAGAAAGCTCAAACAAAATGGAAAAACTCGTAAAAGTTGCATGACAGGTTAAGAAAGAGTTACACAAGAAACAACAAAACATGTGTGAGCAGTTAAATAGCCAGTAATAACAGGAAGCAACTAGAAAATAAGAGTAGCTACAGAAAACAACAGAATGGGCAGAACAAAATAGTTCTTTTAAAAAGGGCAAAATATCCTCCCTCCCACTTGTTTAACTTTTAAGATCTGTAGGCACAGGGCTACTTCCTTACGTGCTTTTAACACCTATACTATAGCACAAACTTTCAGACACTCCAGAAATAAACACTTCATGCAAATCCCAGTGAAGCATGTGGCAGATGGTGCAGTACCAGAACAAAGAAGGCACTGAAAGGCCAATACACTTAAGGTGTCTTATAGTTTGGTTTCAGTCATGGAGGGGTAGTTTTGTTCTGACTCTCTTTGAAAAGAACATAACCTGCACTGCTACATGAGCAGCCTCTGCATCAGGCAACAGAAGACCTCCCTCTGTGATGTTTAGACCCTCCTCTGTTTCCTGAGTCAATCCAATATGACCACAGGGAAATCTAAGTTCCCTAAAAAGAGGCCATGAATGATATCAAGCACCATACTTCACTGCTAGCTTTAAAAGCAGCTATTTAAATTCTCTATAGGCTTTATCCAAACAGTTTGATACAGTTTTTTTTTTCTTTTTTACTATAAACAAATGACTGGGGATAATTTCTTGCATTTATGTTTTTAAAATCTCAAAATACGAAGAAGTTCCTTAAATTAATAATGTCCCACACATCTTCAACTATTTCTCATCTGCATGAGCAATATGTAAATAGCATCTTCCAAACACAGACTACCTCTGTCATCTTTTTCAAAAGTCCTTTCTACGCTACGTTAAGATAACCACATGTTGGGTTTTTTTTAAAAATAAGAAAAGTAAGTGTTTTGTTACTTGTACTTTTCAGATTTTAGCAATTTTCTTTCTATACTACAGGAATTTTGTGTGTTTCTAAAATGTCAGAGCAAGAGCCAAATGTAAACAGCTGCATTAAAATATCACACTGATTAAATAACACCAAAAGACCTCGATTAAATAATGCCAGAAGACCTGGCCTAAAACAAAATAGGCAGGAAATTAAAAGCCACATCTGACACTTCATCTCTAACTCAAACCACTGAAAGAAGATTTAAAGGACAAAGGTTCTTTCATCTATGAAATTAATCTGAGACACTGAAGAGTGAGACAGAAGGTAATAGACTGTCTGCAAGTGGTACCATCACAGTCACCTCAATAGTTCACTGTCAACCTGGAGAGGCAAGAGAACAGGCAGGGCAATCCAGGATGCTGTGAGCAGTGGAAACAAGGTCAGAAGGGGACACTGCACCCACCAGGTGCTCCCTCTAGCTTTGGAGCATTCGGAACCCCACACTCAGCTACAACAGGCACAGCAATATTCCTGATCACTTAGGCCATTAAATGTTTCAGGGCATTTATAGGGGTAAATATACTATTCCACTGCACAATTCTATTCATTCCTCTACTCTCCTTACAGCTCCACTGAGTGCATATCTGTCATGCCCTTCCTTGGAAATGGCATGGCTCTGTTTTAAGAGCAGATGAAGTGAATTCAAATGAATTTTTAAATCTCTTCCAATTAAAAAGCATTGTCCTACTCAATCTCCAGCAATTTCTGTCTGATGTATTTTGATGTTGTTGAATGGTACCTCCAAAACCCAGTAAATTTTAACGGCTCTTAGAGAAGCCAAAAAATAAATGGAAATTACAAGACAATTGACAGATCTAAGACCTGCTCTTTTTAGAACAGCCCAAGGGAGATTCTGAAATTAGCTGGATCTTTCTGAAACACCACCGAGGTATCCTTGGTTTCAGTGAACTAGAGGTTTGGAAAGCACTGATGACCAATGAGCTGGTGCTCAATGAACATCAAAAAGTCTGGAAATCATCCAATCACACCAGTCCAAGAGAAATGATCACTTACCAAAGGACACTAAAAAATTTAGGTCTTTATGTTAAGAGTAAGATTTCTTAGACACTCCTAGCTGAGCAGATAACCAAACAAGAAACCAGTCTCCCCAGTGGAGAGCTGATACATTCTGCTGACTCATTTCATAGTCAGGTGACAAGCGGATATAATAAACCACAAGATGTTGCCTTGAACCATAAAAGCTTTGTTAAGTGGAAGTGTTGCCCTAACAGTTAATGGACTATGAAGAAATATCCAAAAGGTTATGGGTGAGCTCAGCTTTCTCCTTAATTGGAAGACGGAAATCAGTCTTCATCTGCCTTTGCACTCTTCTTCTGTAGGAGCTCCTTGTCCAGAGGTTGAGAAGTTTACAGACACATCGGTGACATTCAGCAGCTGCAGTGGATGCAATGGACACATATCTGTGGGGATGAACAAGGAGGCACAGGGCTGAAATTGGAGTATCCATAGGTGCTTTTACATTGGTGTCCAGAGGAACCTGATGATTGCTGGATATGCTCGGTACTGAGTGGTGTCCTCTCTAACAGGGCAAAGGATGGTGATGTGGTGCTGCTGAGAACCACAGAACTCAGTGCACCTGCATAGCAGAAAGTGCTGTTGTGGGACAAAAATGCATCTCCCCCAAAAGCAGAGCACTTGGACTTACCTTCACCAAAAATGAACTAAGAAGACTTGAAGAGATGTCTGATGCAAGAGAAGATTGACAACCAAAGCCATTAACAGAATATTCTCCAGGTTTTGTGTTTGGGTTTTTTTCCCCAGGAAGCATTTACATGAGCTGAAGATGGATGATAAAACAGCAGTAAACAGTAGTAGGACCTTAGTGATTTCTCTACACGAGACTTAGTCAGCAAAATGTTTCATCTTGCAGGCAGCTGAGAGGAAGTGGAATTGTGATAGATATAGTCCTCCTGCACAAGAACGTGAGGGATAGCAGAGCATGAAAAACACAACTTTCACGTGAAGGAAAAAAACTGGTCAGTCTCAGGAAAAACAGCACTGCACACTTGCAGTGTACATGTACTTACAGACTATCACTTTGAAAAAATTGCAGTTGGATCCAAGAATCAGATATGATAATGGAAGGTCCTCTATTACGTAGACACAACTTAGCTATGATCCCAGTGACACTTATTAATAATTAAAAAGATGAAATCTAAAATATTATCGTTCTTACAGAAAATATGGAATGAGTAATTAGTAGCACCGTGATGAACAGGAAACAAAACCAGAAATTCAGTCTTGAAAACAGAAGTCAGAAGTTCAAAAGCAGAGAAGAATAAAGGCGTGTTAAGTGTGCAGACCTAAAACACAAGCAAGAAAAGAAGGCACGACTGTCAGGAGTGAGAAGCCAGCAGCTAAATGAAAACAGGCTGAGTAAAGACCAACTGGAAACAGGATACATGAAATGTTTGAAAGAGATACATCCCCAAGAGTCTAGACAGAGAGAAGAGCAAGAGAGAGCCATGGTCTGTGTTAAGCATGACTCCATGTCATACAGTAGTCACAGCTAAGCAGCTGCCCAGTATCTCTCCCTCCTTTCCTCTTTCTTCTCTGCTTAAACTATGACTGAATTTGCACCAGTTGGGCAGTAGCTCAAGAAAAGAAAGTTAAAAAAAAAAAAGATGTAGTCTAGTTTATTGGGATTCTGACCTCTATCACATAAGGCTCCTTGATACCCTGGCATGCAAGCATGAGTAATCTAACAGAGTGTTGGGATTAAACCAAACAAAGGAATTAGGAGAACTGAGATGTCAAGTTGGGTGGCCTCCTGAGGGCTTCTTTACAGCAAGGGCAGGGGATAGACCTGGATAAAGATGACATGAAATTCTCTGGAGTAGGGAAGAATACACTGATTGCAATGCACATGTCATGAGCAAAGAAAATACAACAAATTTAAGAAAATATATTTCAGAAATGTAAAGTTTTAGCTTTTGAATTATCTTCCCTCAAAATGACACTTCGACAGAAGTACTTTTTGCTTTCCTAACATTCAAAGACTAGACAGTTTAAACAAACCTCATCTTCAGTAAAAACACCTCAAAATCTGTGGGCAAAGGTGATCAACAAATTTTATGCAGATTGAGAGTCAAACCCCAAGAATGCTTCCATGAATGAATAAGGTGTAAGGAAAGCTATCAATGGAAGATAGTGTAAACTTATCCCAAAACATTATTACACATCTCAAGCCAGCAGATTTCTAAGCATAGGAGAACAGCTTTCTTTTTCCCTCCAGCAATTTCTTAAGACATGCTACCATAATGCATTTTAAGAGCCCAGAGACACATTCCCATTACTAAGTTTTTAACAACCCCACAAGAAATTTAGGTCAAAAAGCAAAAAAAATTGTCTGAACATACTTGTAATATGAGGAAGATTTCTCCTTTACTGAACAAGTATCATTAATATTGCTACTACTTGATGCATCTTATATTCCACTCTGACTCAAAATTTTTCTGCCCCAAATCTATGTAATTAAATATATCATGGCAAACACACACACATTCATAATCTCCTTTTTGTACTTGATCATGAAATCTTAGGGACTCTGTATAGCCCCCCAGTAAAGAGTAAAAGATCTTATCTCTGAGTCTTGTTATATGGGTCATGAATAATACTAGAAAGGAGTGCTGTGTCTCAAAATTGGACAACAACAAACAAGGGAGCTACAGAAGAGGAATAACAAACACAACAGACCAAAAGAGAGAAACATACGTCCAAGGCACTATGTCACTGCCCTACTTCATTTAAAAAAGAGTTGGCTAGTAATGAGCATTAATTTAGTTTACATTTTTTAAGGGTATGACATTATTCTAGACATACATCTTCAAAACAGAGTAGTGGCACATTGGCTACTTTTGTTACATTTACATCCAGTCCTTATTCCAAAATTAGCTAAAAAGCAAAACCATTTAGGAAAGAGATGAAACTCAAATAAGACACAAAAAATGAAAATCTGTTTTCATCATATGGCTTACCCAAAAAGAAGTGGGAAATCATCATAAACAGGTCCGTTTTCGTTTTGACTCTCTGTAAATGTTTAATGTGAAAAAATGTGATAATTAACGTTTCTATACTCTTATGCTTAAGGAGTCATTACAATCAGCCTTTGTTTGCTACAGAGTTGGCAGCGCAGACCTGCTGCATTTGAGAAGGGAATGTTTTAGGGTCATTTAACATTATATCACTCTTGGTGATCCAAAAGCTGCTATAATTCTGCCAAAGAGTATAGAGGGTTTCCCAGTCAAGTTTCATCCTGATTTTGATTATTGTTTATCTCTAGTCCATGTCTGAATAGTTGTAGTAAAATAGAGGAAGTTTTACTCCTGAATTTGAGGTCAGCTTGTAATGAACCATGGTTTCAATCGCATGAACAGCTGCTTCTTTTATAAGCAAAAAGGGTTCACTTACAGTTCAGGGTAACACAGTAATAATTTAAGGAACAAGGAAGCTTCTATTCATTTCTTTATTTTTTATATGTTTTTGAAACATTTTGACATCTGAGTGCCTATAGTGGACTTGTCTGAATAGAATGTAATATTGACACTATTTTCCTTTACAAAAAAAATGAACAAAGTGAATTTTAAAACCAGAAATACAGTAGATCTATCAATCACCATATAAAAGCCTTTTTCATTGAGAACTTCATTTTTCATAGCAAGAAAAACTATTATTGATCTTCTAAAACTTTGTAAAAAGGGACATAATAAATCAGATATACTCTCTGAAAAGGAGACCAAAAATATCTGGAAATTACAAGAAACCAAAAGGGGAAAACATCCCAAAACCAAGACATAATTAAAGTCAGTGGGACATAAAATTTCCTACGATTAACCAAGATCTCATCAAAAATAAAGGGGTTGGTGTTTTTTTTCCTTATCTAATTTGTAAATGTCCCTCTGGATGAGCAGGAATAATTTCTACAAATTACAGAACTAAATAGAAGAAGATTAACAATGAATTTTTCATTTGTTGTCTACTGCTCACTTCTCCAAGAAAACACACTGTCAGGCAGACACAGGAGTAAGCCATTGTCCCAACTCATAGCTGTCCTGAAGAGAACTTTACTAGTTCTTCTTTCTAACCTTACAAAAGATTTGACCCTCTCTGCTCCAGCCACTGTGATTTTGGTTCAGCTTGTACTTCTTCAAGTTATTCCATACCTGTGCAACGCTGTTCAGTGAATTTGTTCCTTACCTACAGTAACCAAAAAGGTGAAGAAAACCCAGCGCTTTTACTTTACCTGATGCGTTTCATCACTCAGCCATAGATCCTTTTTTTTGGTGTTATTTTATTGATATCAAAAATGCCTTGATTTCCACCTGTCCTTTTAAACAAGATGTAACTTGCCAATACCAGCACACTCACTCACACCAGGCTTGCCCACTTAGGAGCATTCGTTTAAATGTATTCACTTGTTTTGCAATGTACTTCAATTTATGTTCTCTTCTCTCTTTAGCAAGTAGCCATCATCAAGTTAGGAATATGATTTCACAAATTACTAAAGGTTTACTAGAATTTAGTGGTGGTGGGATTGACTTCTTTGTAATGCATTTTAGCACGGTGATAGCAAGGTGAATCTAAATCTACGACTCAACGTTTTATTTACCTATGAGAGACAGCTGTGCCAACTTCCAACTCACCTGAAGGATGACTGTCACAAAGAATTGAAAAACCTAAACTCAAGTCTAAATTGTTCTGTGTCCTGAATTTAGAGGTAAATTGCTTCTTTACTACTCGGCAAATACTCAGCTGTTCACAGCAGAACTACTTGATGGAGAGATAATCCCAGGAGCAAAACAATGAGAACATTAAATGTACAAAAGGGTACATGACTATGACACTGTGCCTTTAGTCCTTCATGGTTACTTCTCTGATAACTCAAACAGGCTCTTGGCTCCTTTCTGAAGTGGCTGAGGTAGGAATGAGCTAATTCAGGATTTTATGTGACCTAATTCAGAAAACACGCAGCTATTTCACTTCAGCATACACTGTTCTGCAAGTATTTTTATTCATGTCTATGTATCTCTAAGGCTTTGGAACTTGGAAACTTACATTTCTGAAACCTGCTGCTCTCCACATATCCTCCTTCCTCCCTAACATTTGCTGTAATTCACCTCTTTACCAGATGAAATAGTAACTAAGCCTTCAGGGTACACTAACCTCAGATTCCTTGTTGCACTGGCCATTTTTAAAATGTCACAGCAGAACATCAGGACACACTTCCTGCCTTACACTCAATGGCACTACACACCACAAGGAATAAATAGCATGATGAAAGCAATCTTTCCACATCTCCTATCTGAGCAACAATTCTTGCCAATTCTTGGAGCACATGTGTGGCCACTGGCACACTAGATTTATGCAAGTTCCATATTTGAAATCTTAGTTATTAATTCATTTTTGATGGAGAAAAAGTCTTATGGCATCTTGATGTTTCTAACTCACACCATTGCTTCTTTTCATGCCCAATTAGATTTGTTCCCATTATTCTTCCTAGCCTCACATTTTATATTTCTGACACTTCCTAAAGTAAGGATGACTTCCTGAAGCAGAAGCATGACCAGCAAGGCAATGCTGCTCATCACGCTCTTTCACCAGTTCATACTATGCGATACCTTTTCCTTTCTCACTATGCCAAACTAACATTTCTTGGTAAGGGAGATGCTCCACCCCACAGGTCTGTATATGCCCTGTTATTTAAAATTTAACTTTGGGATTCTTGGCTTGAACTTGAAGCAATATATACTTACATAGACTTGCCCTCCTTAAACTACACAGCGTACTAATATTCATTTATGCAGCAAGTTTTTATCCTATTAATTCTTAATCTCTTTGGGTAGTTAAAGTAGAGATATTTTACTTTGTCAGCCTTGAACGCACAAAACCTAAATCTAAACCTAGGGTCAACCCCTAAAGAAGTAATTAATAAACAAGTATAAACAAAACAAGAGGGAAGAAAGTAGTAGAGAATTTTGTTATTGAAATGGGCCTACTTTGTAGTGTGAAACACAATAGCCTACATTTGTAAGGTTGCTAAACAAAATAAGATAAAATTGCACCTCTGGTAAAGGCACATTAGGTGCCAGACTCCTTGAGAGACTTGGTAAGATTTAGGCACGTTTTTCTTAAGTCTTTCGAAGTCTCCCTCAGAACTTGGTTAAAAAACTATTTTGCCACATCTCCCAGCAGTAATACAAACCTTTCTACCTCTGTGTTCCCATGAAGAAGTTAATTCAAGATAAATTAGGGGGTGTACTAGGGCCCAAACCTGAATTCTGGGGGAAAAAAAAAATCACATTTTTGGTGATTCTGCTTCTTTTTTAAGCATATTACCTGTGCTTCAGGAAATCACTGCTTTTAGGCACCAAGACCATGCCCTCTAAAATGTTCACTTCTCATACATGTCAATTTCTAATATTCTGAAACGAAGATATATAGAAAACACATTTTAGATGAGATCTGTTAAGTACATCTAACATTTTAATTCATAAAACAACTGTTTATTTCTCAATTATAAACAGCATACTGTAAGCAGGCAAAAAAATATCCTTGTCATTCAAAGCACAGTTTAGTGACTTTTTTTATTTCCATTTGAATCATTCTGCATTTTTCTGCTAGGTTAAATGCTCATGAGCTTGTAATAATTCCTGCTAATACAGCTCACCTGGCAAACCAAAGCACCCTTGCAAGTAGTTCCCTACTTAACTAATTGTAGTTGTTATAAAAAAAACAGGGAATCTACCCCTTTATCGAGTACTTTATTTCATTAAGATGTTTGTAATGGCAAGTCATAGCTAAAACCATTGCATTCACACTTAAAACATTATTAAGACTCATCACTCTTTCTTCTTTTCCTCTTAAGTTTCCTATTAAGTTTACTAGACTTTAGTTCTTCTGCTTTCATTACCATTTACTTTTTTACTATATTACTATTACTATATACTACTATTACTATAGTAATAGTACTTGGATTTAGCATTCCTCTGAAGGTCTGCTAAGATAGCACTCAGGTAGGTATCTGTTGTTTTGAGGATGCACTTTACCATCAGGATAAGGAGTCATGCAAGGGGACAAAGCAAATAAGCCCAAAGAACCAGAATGCAAGCTGATCAAAGCATGGGATACTGTTGGTGGGTTAGTCATACAAAGCAACATGACAGAATGCTACTACCAGTAACCAGAATAAAACACATGTGAAATTTCAGGTTCAAAAATGGTGCAAAGGGACACTATACTGTGAAGTCTGCTGCTGGAATTCAGAAAGCTTCACTGCATCCTGCTCTCAAAGCACATGACAGGGTATCAAGCAGAAGATGCACTTATGTGTCACAGCAGGGAGAGATTTTTTAACTAATCATAGCACTTCAAACAATATTTAGAGAGAATACAATCCCAGAAGAAAGACAGCAGTGCTAAGATGTAAGGGTGAATGTGGGGATACAAGAATGGGCTGCAGGCAGCCTCAATTTTGCTAAGTTACAGCTGTATCCCTGGGAAGAAAGAAAAGAAGCTTGGAATGCAGGTGTGTGTTGATTTCAGTAACAAGAAGCATGTGAGTGATATAAGAGAAAGGTATAAAAGGTTGTGGGGTGTGGGAAAAGAGCTGAGCTGAGCCACATATGAAACATTCTCCTTTTGAGATAATAAAGAGTTGATGCCTGCCACCATCTTCTGTGTTGATCTTTTGAGCATCAACAAATGGTGCCCTGTGTGAGGAGACCACTGTCAGGTGAAAAGGAAATTTTAATGTTGTTCTGTGTGCATAATAAGAAAGAGCATCAGGCATGGCACTTCCACGTCATGCCAAACACAGATTCCTCCAGATTTTTAAGAAATGGACAGCAAACACACACCCACATAAAAGAATGAGTGTTTTGATTACTTACAAAGGTGTACAAAGGTACACTTAAAAAAGGTGCTAAAGTCTCAAACTTAGTGCAGTGAGTGAAAAAAAAAACTATTGAGCACAAGGTTTGCTTTCTAACATTGGAAGTTTCCATCCTAGTTACAACTACCGTTTTTGTTAAACCAAGAAAACAGCAGCTCGCTTTCCAAGTTTAAATCCATAGAAGAGTTAACAGAGTTAACATCAGCCTAGCTTGTGGTACCTTCAGTGACACTGGCTAGTTCTGTAGAAAACTTTTTAAAAACAAGCAAACAAACACACAATCAGGCAACAAAACTTCCAGGTATTACAGAGGTTAGTTTTCTTACTGGACCAGTGTGAACATGCAGACCACTCTTGGCTCAGTATAAACATTTTTTCAGTCAGAAGATGTTTTATATATATGCCTCCACTAAAGAGGAGTTTCCTTTATACAGATAAGACTGCAGCATGCACACGTATGGATGTTTGCATATGCACAATGGAATGTGTCTCAGCCATGGAAATCCCATCAAACTGTAAAGGTTTATGAATGAAATCCAAAGGCTACACAGAATACCATCAATGATGAGCTATTTTATAAACTGGGAAATAACAACAAGACTAAAAACCCTGGAATCTGTAGCCAGAGACACACTAATGTAAAACAGATTGCTTCTTGAATTGTATGCTTGATAGAACCACTCTGAAACTTTCTCTTGATGGATCCATTCACAAACTATACTCAAAGTATTACAGCAACTGCCAGTATGCCCTTATGCAGCTATCACATTTAAAACAAACAAACAAATACTCCCAAAACAAACGAACAACTTTCCCTCCCCCCCTGCCCCCTGAACTAATAACAACAAAACACCAACACTATAACAGAGGTACTGGTATTGCCATACTTTGCCCTCCCAACCTGTCTAATACCATGAAAGTGTAAACTATGAGCAAAAGATGACAGTTTAGCTTCTGAGGATACACTCAGGTTATCCAGACCCAGTTTTCTGCCAACATATTTGAGTCAGTTTTGTGTAAATTCAAGTATCGTCCCATCACCCTGATCTGTTTTAGAAATACAAAATTACTAAAGCAGGACTCAGCTACAACCGTCTTTAGGGTTGTAAAGTTACATAAGGAGGAATAGAGACACTTGATGTAACTAAATACTAGCTGAAATAAATGGCAAGCTGCTTTGTTTAAACAGGTCAAATCCCATGGTCAGCATTCAGAAAAAAAATCAGAGTGAAGTTAATGGGATTCCTCCCTAGACAATTGTAGCAAGTTGGCCCTGTGATAATTAAAATAAATTAATTCTGTAATTTCAAAGTTTTGAAACAGATTAGAACAACCAGGACATGGTTTTGTACTTCCATCTTAATATATGTCTGACTTCATTATATTTAGAGGGTAACTGTTTCTTCAAAGTTGTGGGAAAACATGACAACATTCATGCCTGTTTCAGTCACTAGTAAAGTTACTTCATACTACATTGTTTACTGGATCACAGTGATCATATCCTTCTTTTGACCCCAAACCTTGAAAAAATACCACAGACTGCTAAAATACTTACAGTAAAAGCATCCATCTAATCAAGCAAAACAGTATGCTCTATCAGGAATGAAAAACTGGTTTCACTGAGGCTCACTTGACATAGGAATGAACCCACTGTGTATGTAAGGTAAAGACAAAGGGTGTTAAAATAGGAGTGAAATGTTGCAAGGAGCGTTTCCCCTTAATGAATTACTGGGAGATTTGTAGCAGGCCAGCCAGGGTAAGTCTTTCAGCATGTGTATCCAGAAGTGTCATGGACTTGCTGCACTATATCGTTGCTGCCCTTTCCATGAACTGGGCAGTTTCCTTTCACCAGTTTATTTTCACTTCTATTCTGGCAGCTGTCTACAGCAGTAGGCATTTATCTTAAATAATTTGCTACTTGTTGAAGAATTCATGGAAGGTGGGGGGGAGAGGGAAATCGCCATTCTTGGTGCACCATGTCATAACTGATTTAAAAAAAGAAAATCAATATAGATTAAACAGATTTCCCACAGATTTCCCCCCTCACTTCAGAGGAAATCTTACACATATAGGTACCTTCCCCCTCCCCCAAACAAAACACTACTAGAACTTGCTGAATTTAACTTTCCAATTATTCAAAGTAGCAAAATTTGTGGAAGCTGTGCTTTCACTTAAATAACTCAAAGTATTTTCCTTACATATTAAAAAAAAAAAAAAAAAGCTCAGTGATAACTGCAATAAAAATTAAACTTGGTACTAAAAAAAGTGAGTGTTTTCACATTATTAACCTTTTTCAACAACAGGGCAGGCCCTTTGATGCAAACTACCTCTTCCTATATTTGGCAACTAACCTCAAGAGCAGAGTTTCTGGAACAAAAAGATTGGGTAGTGGAAATTCAAAAGGTAAAAGCATCATTTAATGGGACTAAATGTTACATCATGAATGTTACTAAAATATATGTTACACTATCTTAATCTCTGTGTCATGAGCAAAATTATCATTTGCCCTGTTAGTAGAGTACTGTGGAAGAAAGAAAAAAATGTCATTATTAAGTGCTATTGGTAATATAAAGGGCTGATCCAAAAAAAGAGAAAATAAAGAGAAAAGTAAACATTTTCATTCTCCTGATTGGATACAGTTATAGGAGACCGATAAAGTGCATTGCAATGTAGTCCTTACAAGTTTGGTAATTTTTATTAAATGGAAGCGAAAGCAAAATGGGAAAGAATGAAAGTCAAATCATATTCTTGTGTTGCATATATGAATCCCAAGGGAGCAACTGGTACTTCAAGCACTGGTCGCTACCAATGATTTGATGAAAGACTGGTAGTTGTAAAACTTTAATGCTTTTCTAGGCTTCACACAAATTCTGTGAAGTCAGAAGTTCACTGCAGCAGGTGAAAAACCAGGCAAGCCTCCCTAGTCCTCATTTTCTCTCATTTGAATGCAACAGTTTACACTGCAAGTTTGCATACTGTAGCCCCACAATAAAGCCAGCAGCACTGTCATTTGCTATTTAGAGTAACCCATCTTTTCAGACAATCTAGCACTAAAACAAAACATTTTTCAGTTACAGAGACAAAAAAATACATTTGCATAACACATTCATTATATTTATATTTCCATTCCACGATCCCAGAAAAGTTTCAAAGGCAGAAAAACAACAGACAATGTTGAAAAACAAAATATTTTCTTTTCACCATAAAGTCTGAGTAATAACTACATGGCATTCTTCGAATGGCTATTAACAATGTTGAACCAGATGTTCGCCATTCCACAAGTGTCTATGCCTCAAAAGTACCCAAGACAGATATCCTTTGGAAAATCCTACATCCAGGGTTCAAATTCAAGCTGAAACAAAACAAAATCAAGTGGAACCAACACCCTTTCCCTTCTGCAGTATGTGACACTTCCTCACTCCACATGTATCAGTGTAAACTGATAGACAAAATGAGTTTAAAAAGTTATGTGTGCACATGATTAGATGAAGTCGGTTAGAGAGGCGTTAAAATCAGAACCTTGACTGTAATGCCCTGATTCATCCAACATTTCAGAAAAAAATTAGCTTCAGCTATGAGAGCCAGTCTCCCTGAAGTTGTCCAATACTGAATGAACAGCTCTGACTCCAGTTAAAATCAAAACCAGATAGATTTTCTTCAATTGTAGTCTGTTAGGAGCTGGTTGAAATTTTCATGAGAATATGAATTTCCATAAGGATTGAATTTCAAAGAGCAGACATCTTATAAGAATTGCTAACCTTGAAATATTTCCCTTGGAATCTTATGGCATGTGGATGCCCTTCCATTTTTTTCAATGTAACCTTAAATTACACTGGGCGTAAACCTCTTTACTCAGTACTTTTAGGAAGCATCAATAAGAGTGCCATTTGTATCTCCCCCTGTATAGAGACTTTAAAAACTATTCAAATTTTTAATTCCAATTTAAATTAGAACCTATCTGGTTAATTTGCATGTATGGGGGAAGGGTCTCAGATCTGCTACAGTGATGTTTACCTAGGAGAGATAATCTAAAGGGAAATGGATATCAGTACTGTGTTACAAACTCTGACCGTCAAAAAAGATTTGACATAGGAACCAGTCATGTCCAGATTAAACTTAGCTGACCAGAAGCACAGAATCATAGAATCATTTTGCACTATGAAAGTCTCTTTTCAACTGCCCATAATTTCACGACTCTCTTCAATCTGAACATTCATTTTCCTCTTGCCAGATGTGGGACTGTCTTCTGGAGAGCTGCAGTGCCACTGTACCACTGCTGCCTGGAACAAGAACACCTTTGCCCCATCAATACATTCAGATGATAATGCCCAGCACTAGAATGCTTAAGAACAAGGGCTTAAGTCTTGGCTTGGGAGACCACTATGTCACACTTGCATGAAGTCAGCGCTTGGAGATTAGGATGAGGAGCAGTGGATAGGGAAAGAAAACAAAAAGGTTTAATCAGACCTCAGCAAAAGATTTCTTCTCTGCAGATTTCATGTCTTCTTCACTGAGTTAGACAACAACTATTGGGGCTTGGCAGTCCAAAAGCTGTGACATAAGTTCCTGTGGAATCAGCTCTATGAAACAGCATCTTGTGGAAACACATAGATCTTGTTCACAAAAAAGTAATTTTTGTATTCAGTTTTTACTGAATACAAACAGCCAATAACAGCAAAAATCTTTTAAATCACAAGCAACAACTTTTCCCTGATGAATCAGGCCTAAACACCTCAGAATGGAGTCACAAACTTAGCAGAAACCCTTGCACTAACTTCCCTGCACTTTTGTCATACTTCATAAGATGAGGGAGTATCCTCTTCACACTGTAGAGCTACTGTGAAAAAAAAAGTCGTAATTAAGACATTAGCTAAGCATTCCAGAAGGTACCCTTGGCAAAACTCAATATATATCACAAATAAAGAGGAGGATTTGACCTCAAATTATAAACAACAGTGTACTCTAATTAAATGCAAGAGGCACTCAGCTTCAAGCACCTACAGTAAGAGTCAGTCTGTCCAAAATATCCGTTAAATCATGGCCACTGTTAGGCCGAACATTTCTAGATTTCTTCCCTTTCATGTTTTGCTTCCTGTATCAGCTGCTGATAAAAAACATTTTGCCATTACTTAGCTGGGCAGAGAAAGAGACAAAGCCAAAACCCAAAAAGCTGTTACATTGTTTATTTACCTAAAAAAACATGTTTTCATTGTAATATGAACAAGGCTCAATAACTACATTCTGGGAATTAAAGATTCAAACTCAGTGTTCCTAATTTGTATTTTTCCATAGAGCCAATCCTTTCAGAGATGCTGCATGGTCTAGTGATGGTCAGAGGAGAAGACTGGGAGCCTTTAGGATACTGGGTGCTAATCCAAATTCACAGCACTGACTCATAGTCTGGGACAAGTCACTTGACCTCCTATGCCTCAAACAGTCCAGCTGGAAAATACAGAAAGAAAAGCAGCAACACTGAATGGGAAACAGTTATTATGACTAAGATCAACTCCTGGATAAATCCAACATCAAATAAAATGTGTTTTCCATATGGAAGCTGCTTTCCTAAAGTGGAATAAAATGTAAATGCCTGTCAATTACAATGATCTGAGAGGCAAGTGGGGAGAAAAGCAGCTCTGCAACAGACCAACAGGAAAGACTCAGCTAGGAATGAAGGACACTTCTTGAGGTGCAGAGACAGGGGAGATGGAAAGCAGTCAGGCATCTGGCAGCAGCAAAGGTGAAGCCATGATTTGAGGAGGTCAGAGACAACAATGTGTCTGAGTCAGAAAAGGTCACTTATTCAATATTCCAGCTGTAAGATGAAAGAATGCAAGTGGAGATTTTTTAGAGCAGAGATCACAGATGAAAGAAAATCTAAAAGGTGGACTGTTTGAAAGTGCCACTGACAGATACGATGAATCCATCTTCTCAGGCCAAACAATTTCTCAGCTCTTGATTTTACCTTTTCCTTCTCCTCTCTTGCACTTCTCTAAGCAGGCATACCTGTTTCCCAGAGTTTCCATCCCACTTGCATTCAAGCAAGCCTGCTCCAAGCACTCCAAGTCTGTGTGAGGAGATAACCAGGTCCCAAAGTAAGGGTAGAAGATGGCATTTCCTCTGTTCTACTTTGTCTGAGCTGTGCTTTCTGTGCATTTTTATGACAGCCACTCCATTAAAATACAGTGTTACTGAAAAAGCTTATTTCCTATATGAACAGAACAGCTGAGGTAGCTGTGTCATTCCCTATTGGTATTTCCATGAGACTCATGTGAGAATGAATAAAAGAGAATGCTAGTAAAGTAGATGAATTTTAAGGAATAAATTCTAAAATAAATTCTACCTTATAGAAGTACACGGAATCCAAACTGCAAAAGAATAAGAACCGCATCATTTGACCTTGGAATAGATACTGATCTCCAGCATGTCCACAAACTATCAGATTCACCAGCTGAGATCTCTTTATTTCAGAGAAACCAAGAAACTACAATAAGTACAGATGTCCCTGACGCAGGCTGAACAATCAGTCAGCGACAGTAGGGAATTGTGAACCAAGGGAAAGAGATAGTCTGAGAGGCAGCCATCTATAGATTGCAGAGTAAACTGTTTGAAGAAAAATTTATTTCCTTGGACTGACTTTACAAAGCCAAAACAAATTATGGAAGTGT
Source organism: Daphoenositta chrysoptera (assembly GCA_013397915.1). Lineage (NCBI taxonomy): Eukaryota > Metazoa > Chordata > Aves > Passeriformes > Daphoenositta > Daphoenositta chrysoptera. Next base: position 921,712 of record VZRO01004822.1, on the reverse strand, counting down.
TGTATGAACAGCACTCTCCAAGTTCAAGCTGGAAACATGCCACCAGAAAGTCCACTGCTTCCACAGCTCCTGTGGAAATCGGTAAAGCTTGTTCAAAGCATTGAAAACAATCACATGCAGAATGTGAGTTTAAAGAACTGGCCATATCAGAAGCTCCAGCAGTGGATGTCCTGATGTTTCACCAGCATTGTCATTACAATGAAGTAGTGAATCCTCTTGAGTTTTTATTGGAGTGGGATAACATCCTTGGGCACAGGACAAGCCAGCAGCAGTTCTGGCATACCAATGTGGAGACAAACAAACCAGCAAAGAGGGCACTCAGGCAGGTCCACAGGGTACAGAAATGCACCCTGAAAGTTTCCTACAATAGAAAATTTTCCAAAATACTGTGGTGAACACTATCAACAGCACTGAGTCTTTTATGGGCTGTGAAGCCGGTACTGACAGTTTCTCACTTCTGTCTAGCCAGGAGAATATCTAAGCTACAAAAAATGCTTTTAGCAGTTATAGTAAAAGCAAATTGAAGAAGAATGGGGAAAGAGAGGGTAGCAGCTGAGCAACCATCTGAGAGGAAGCAGTCCTGAAGGCTTAGGCAACATATAGTCTTGCAGTCAGCAAACAATGCAAAGAATTAGACCTGCTAAGCACAACTTGGCCAGGTACCCCATCTGATGAGGATGAGAATATGAAACATATGTTAATGTATGGCTAGCCTGCTGTCAGTAACTCTCCTTTGACAGGAAAAGGGGAAATAAGTTCAAAACAAAGATCTCTCTTGACAGTATCCTTAGCAGGATGTCAAAGTACTTGAGAATCCCAATGCAGACAAAAACCAAGACAAAATTCTTGTTAGTATTCTTACAACTAACATTCCCATTTATTCCCTGTTTTTTTCATAATCTACTTATTTGCCATTCACAAGTATGCTGCTGTGTATTTCAACACTCCTGTTACAGCAATTAGAGACACAAACACTAGGACAAGTCATAGAAGGAATATCTCACTGCTCCTGTGGAACAATGGCAAAACTGGAATTCTCTTTGCCCAAACTAGTGCTAGACTTGACCACACTGACTAAGAGTTGGGACTGCAGTTTACCACTTCCCTCTTCCCTTCTGGGAAGGCACCTTACTACCAAATTATTTTCAGACTTCTGAGCAGTCAGAGGATCAGGTTCCTGCACCTTTGATGTGATTTCTGTTAACACAGTAAAGACATACACTGGTGCACAAGCCTGGTCTCTGTGCTGTCAGTGCCAGTCTCAGCTTTTTGTTGTTCAGCTCTTAATTTAAGTGACTTTACTTTAAACTCCTTGTCAACCCCCAGAAGACCAGTAAATCTAGCAATTAACCAAAGTAACAATGCATTTATGAAGTAAAAAGGTAACACTAATATTTACTCTCAAAGGACACTATTTGAAAAAGAAGTTCAAAGCGTCTACTGCATTGTATAGATAAGACCAGGAACCACTGAATTAGTAATTATTCAACCACTCTGGGAAAAAATGTACAAATTTTCCACCATTGTCATCCAGAAATATTTTAAATGTTTTTATGTCAAGTCTAAACAGAATGTTTCTGAAATCACCTTAATGGTTTTTCAATATTACTTAACTTGCAAGCAGAGCCAAAAGGATAAAATACCACTGAAAATTCTCCTTCCCAAATATGTGCAAAAGGACCAGTAAGAGGTTAGTATCTGAAATCAGCTTTTTGTTTCAGGTTTTCAAGTCAACATTTGAAGTCTCAAGAAGCTTGATAAAAACTGACACCATTTTAGGTGCTTAAATCAACAAACCCCAGAATTTCAGCATGCTCAAAGCAGGCAACGTGCTTTCTTTCTGTGCTGATCATGAGTAACCTAAATAAAGTTATTGATAGCATTATAATTCATAACAAATCTTATTAAATGTCATATTTGTAAAAACAAACAACAAATTATAATTAACTAGAAAACCTAGTGATTCAAGCTTTAATGAGCAATACAAATCTTATGCCCGTCTTTCTCCCATCCTGGACTTATTTCCATCCACTAAATAATTTGATCACTCCAGTTAAGAGCAGTCTGAATAGAAAAATGTATTGCATTTATCACCACTATTATTCTACTTCAGTCAAAACAATATGAGATGAATGCAGTCTAATTTATAAACGGTACTAGATGAGTCTGACCTTTTTCACATAGCTTTAGTAATTAATCTCAGTGACAATAATTTTTTTTTTTGTTATTCAAACCCACACAGAACTGAGATGACCTAGGGGAAGAAACATCTAACAAAAAAGGGAGTTGCACTTTTTTTTAGGATTTTGATTTTCTCAGTCTCACTCTAAAATACATTAAATGCACTGTATAGCAATTACTACACATTTAGGAGAAGTGATGATGAAAACATGAGCCCTATTTAGCTTTCACCTGTTAGAATCCACCACAATGAATTAGATCCTGAACATCTATTTGTGCAAGAGATATCTAAAAGTACATAAGCATTGTTCTATTATCTCACTAAAGTTGACTAAAAGAGACAATACAATGAATATTGGTGTTGCATTAACTTTATTAGTGCTGCAGCCTGATTTCAGGAGAATATTTTCCAATAAAACTCATGTTCCCAAACGGAAAAAGAAAACTGTGTTAAAAAACACTGGCTATATTCAGAATAGAAGAAAAGTAGCTTATCCTTCCTAGCTATTCCACTGCTATAGCAGCCCCAACTGGAATCAGTGAAGGGCCACCTCATCTTTAGTTGACTCTATCTTCAGTTGGAAACTTACACAGGACTGGTGTAAACTGCTCCTTGGAAAAACCAACCAACCAACCAAATAACAACCACCACTACCCCTGAAATTCTCTTCTGCTCACAAGTTATTCAGCAGTTTAGGAAGGCTGTCCATATGTTATGCCTCCTCTACACAGAGCTCTCACAGAAATGACAGAATGCTCAGTTGGCCTAAAGCCATCTCTGAAGCCAGTCTGTATCAGTTTCTGAGGTCACTTGCTGACCATGTCATGGAGGGCTGCCCAGATGTGATGAAGTGACTTCCCTACCACCAACCCACCTCCAGAAACACTGGAAGACAGGGCAGGAGAGCTCTCAGAAGACAGTCTTCCTCACCTCGATCTAAAGTCCTGAAAGCTTGTTGTACTGCTCCGTGATTTTTACCCAGCATAAGGGGACTGAGGAAAGACTTACATGCATATATATAAATTAGGTTATAATCAAAACTTCCGAGTAGGTTTGTGGCTCATGCTGAAAACCACTGATGCATTACATAAAGCTTCCTGCCAGCACTAGTAGGAAGCTATTGCCACAGAAATATATGGCTTGTATTCTGTAAATTCTACTTTTGTTTCCCTGGCTTTTTCCATGACAGCCTGCAAGCAGGAAGAGAGCTCACGCCTGCTGCAGCAGAGCTAGCCCACGAGCTAGGTGTCACCAGTCCCCAGAACTGGTGCACTTGGTCAAGATGCTGCCGTAGAACTGCCCGACATTACCAACATTTGCAACTATCAGACAAGACATGCAATGCACTCTCTCCCAATGTGTATTTTTTCCATTTAGCAGACACAAACCACCAGAAAGAGGAAGGAGACAGGGTAGTGATCCTAGCAGTAATCACAACTTGCATCACAAGCTCAGTCACAATCTCAACTACAAGTAGGGGCTTAGCAGCACAGCTGAACTCTTGCAGATGTCCACTAAATGTGACATTTCCTCACTCTCCTCTCTTTGCTGTTCACGATTGCTAATTTCTTCTCTATATTCATATCTGTTCTTTGCTGATTAGTGCAAGGATACTAACGAATTATTTCAAACAATAAACTACTTCTTCTGCCAAAACACGTGCATCATACAGAGACCGAATTTTATCACAAATCTCTAATTATTTTGCTTTCCTTAAATGAGAAGTTCCTAGATAGATTATAATCAAACAATAAGCTCCCATGTGAGGTCTCAGGTCTTATACAGCATCAAGAAAAGTGCAAAAATTCAAAATTATTGTAATGTAGAAATCAGAAAATGTATATGATACTGAAAAATATATTTCAGATAATGTCCTGTTGGGTTTGGAGGGTTGTTGTTTGTTTTTTACAGATATAGCAATTCTGGAGAGCCTTGAATTACAACTTATGAACAGTCAGGGACAACAGCCTAAAGTTACTTATTATTCCAAATTTAAGTCTGGAAAATAAAAAAAAGCTGATAGATTGAGACTCCAGACCTACTAGGAGGAAGAAGAGAATATGCATAAGGAATTCTTTTTCATGGAAAAGAAGCTGAATTTGTTACAGGCTCTTCAGTTTCTGGTAAGTTTCCACATTTTAAAAAATAGTTTTGCACACACTGGTTTTGTCCACACATTTTTATATTCTAGCAAGTAGGTGAAAATTGCATTGACTGATTTTTAATGCCTACCAGTCTTATACTTCACATAGTCTTGTAAAACCTTCTCAACTCAAGACTGTATCATGAGATGACATAGATTCAAACTTTAAACAAATACATAAAGCCATGACCCATTTGTTTTGATATTCTGCAATGTTCCAGACAGGGAGAAAAGCCATCACTGAAACCATGAGACATACAAGACTTCACAATTTATTAAGAAGATTAGCTGGGTTTAGTTTGTGCAGTAATGATTAGTCACTGAATATGTGTTGGTTTGAAAGCCTAAAAGGTCAGGGATCAAGGAATTATTTGGTTTAATTGTGTTTAGGTTTTTTTGTCTTTTAAATAGTTAAAAGGTTTTTTTAAGTCGAGCAGAACTTTGCAAATGCAAAACTCCAAGTATATTCCACACAGAGCAACAATCACACCTTAAATATACCATGTTTTTTCACTTTCGGATTATATTTGTAGAACTGCCTGCTGTGAAATGACAAAGTTCATGGTTCATCTGAACTTTTGAACTCAAGTGAGTATTTGACACAGCAAAACAATCTAAATGAACCTAGCACAAAGTTTTCATAGTTTAAACCTAGCTTTCAGGCCTTTGTCTGGGGCAATTGGGTAGGAAAGTTCTTTATTGATGTTGTAAAAACTACCAGTTTAATAACAGGCAGAGAGAGTGGAGCGATCAGTGGAAAGAGCACCTTAGCATTTCTGAAATAGTGCTGGTTTGGTAGTTCATTGAACTTTACCTGACCCCATTACGAAGGCTTCCCCAGGACAAGTTGTAGCTGCATTTGTGACAAGACTGAAGCTTCCTATCTTATTTAAATAGGCTCCAGGGCTGGGAGTTCACAGATAAAGTTAGTTAAAAAAAAAAAAAAACAACCAAAAACAAACTCTGCACACATGAGTTCACTTGGCTCCTTGCACTGCTACTTCATTTTAATGTTTAGGCTGTATTCTTCTTATTATGGAGAAGCAGAGATACTTTTTTCCAAAAGGAAAAGGCTTGTTACCTTCATTCCTGATATATACCAGCTAAAGCCTTTTAAAAACTGGAAAAATACAGTGCATTTAAGATTCCTATGCTGATGCTCCTCCTAAATCTTGGCCTGCATGTTCATGACTACTACCATCCCTTCTTCATGGTATTAGAAATTCTACAGCACTCTCAATTCATGCTTTACCAGTTTTAGACTAATCAACCAACAAAACCTGGAAAATATTTTGAGGCTTTTAAAATTACTAAGACCCTACAAAATGTTCTGTACTTCAAGTTCATAAGCAGTTTCATAACTCACTGAAGCATATGAATGACAAAGACTTCTGACCACATTAGAAATGCTTACTACATACTACACAGGGTTCAAATGAGCCTTACAATATCCAAAGAAGAGTGATAAATTCCTACAACTGTTCAGTCCTGTATAAATTCCCTGTGAAAATAATCATACCACACAAAGCCCTGTATTTCACCAGCCTGCAAGACTGGAGTCACTCATTACTCCCATCCAAAAGAATGAGGAAAAGCAGCCCAGAGATTACTTCCAAAGAGCAGCTGTAGCAATCACTAACAGTCTTACAGTTAATATCACCTCTCTGTGGCAGCTCACCAATACAGTTGTATGTTTTTATTCAGCTGAACTACGACAGGAAGAGAGATTCAAAACTTAGAAAATTCCAAAGCAATTTCTTGACAGTTTGCATTACTAACTTTCTTTTCTAATTAAGTCTTTCAAATTTACCATTTAACTCTGAAGTCTGCTTATACAGCTCTATTTCTAGCCCTTCCACTGCATTTGCTGGCAAGTTTTAGGTCCAAGATATCTGCTGGTTCTTTTTCTATTCACCCAAGAGCTGAGCATTCAGCAGGAATGAGGAAAGGAAATACCTACCTCGCTGCATTAAAAAAAAAAAAGGGAAAAAAAAGGGGAGGGAAGGGGGGGGGAGCCTGCGGGGAAGGCGCAGCCCCGGCCGGGCGTTCCCGTTCCCGTTCCCGGCTCCAGCGTGTGGCCCCGCCGGGTCCCTTTTCCCCGCAAATCCCGCACGCGCTTCCCTCCGCAGGCCCGCTCCGCTCCCGGCCAGGCAATGCGCAGTGCACGGATGGAGATAAAACCCCGGGAAGCGCCTCGGCCGGCTCCCAGCGCCGACTGCGGCCCCGCTTCGGCCCAGGCAGCCCAACGCAGGCATGCCCCCGACGGAGCCGCCAGTCACGGCCCCGGCAGCGCCGCAAGGAGCCCGCCGGCGG
>VZRO01004822.1:873739-915016 GCA_013397915.1 Daphoenositta chrysoptera | reverse complement strand
CCCGGGAGCCGCTCGGCCGCCCCTGCGCGCCCCGAGCCCAGCGCGGGCGAGGCCTCAGCAGCGTCAGCTGGAAAGGATTGTGCCCCCCGCGCCTCGAAACCAGCCCTCCCTCCTAACCAGGGGCATGGCTGAGGATCTCTTTTATCATTATTACTTTATTTTGATATCATCATTATCAGAACCTACCTGTGCTCCTAAAATGTGTGAAGAAGCTGACAGTGAGTCACTGATGAAGGGCAACACTGAGCTGAAATTCCATACGGGGATGTGATCTAAAGCAATAACATTTTGCACACACCACTAATTATATTGTTACCAGAGATCAGAAAAAATAATCACCTAATTCATCGCTTGATTAATTCTATATGTTGTCCATGAAGTATCTAGATTGACACCCCAGATGCTCTATGAATTAAACTTCTGGACTTTCCAAGAGATGAAGTTGAGTTTCTCCATTGCCCTGCCTGATTGTTGAACACCTCAAGCATTCCCTGCAAAGAACGACAAACCCTCCCAAGCCTGGACCCTAGGTGCAAGATGCACACCCTGCAATTGTGCCATCACAGATTTACCCCATGGTTTTCAAGCTGCTGCCAGTGGCTCTGCTAAGTGAGCCTTGCTGGACATGGCTTTCCAGTGAAGCGTTTTGGCATGCAACAACGAGAATTTCTTTTAATCTCAAATATATGGGAGTGATTGTGCCGCTTTCTGCCCCTCTCTGAACCGGGGGAGTGGCTGTTGGCATCCATTTTGTGACCCAGAGAGAAAGTTAGCTCTGGCATCTGGAATGATAACAGATAGGAAAGATTTTCTTGCCAGCACCCCTGAGGCTGCTCTTACCTTCACAATGACAGGTGTGGATGACCAATATGCGTTTAATCCCTTAGATCCCCATGTCTTTCTTCTGGGAAGTTCAGATCAGTATATCAAACCCATTCCCCCACCCAAACACTGAATCCTCTGTGAGACTTAGGAAGTTGACCCTTGCTCTGTAGACCCTGTGTGTGCCCCTGCTCTCCCATTTCTTTCTAATTTGTTGTAGGACATGTACTGGCAACCTATTACAGAAGCATCAATCAAATCAGCACCTAAAATGGTTTGTCAGACTGTTGTGTTGATTCATGCATTTTTAAGAGATTTGGAGGGAGAAACTTAGAAGCAAACAGTGCCACTGAAATTGGATGGGACTGGTTTTATTAATTCTGGAGTAAGCAGAAGCAAGGTAACTAATGAGTGCAGAGTACAATGTTTGGAACTATGCAGGGAATGCCACAGGCCTTCTAAAATTCTGTGTTTAGACATGACATCTTTAGTCAAACAGAATCTCCCTGGCTTGATGCTGAAGAAAGGCTGGGTAGCAAGGCAATTCAAGATAGTCAGTAGATCATGCAGAAGTTAATATTTCCATTTATGGGCTGTTGTGTGTACAAGTTTTGTACTAGTGTTATTAATTGTTCTTCTGCTGGCAGCACTGCAGGCCCTAGCAATGAGGCATAAATGCAAAGTGGAAAAGTTCCCGAGTCCATGCCCCAAAGAGCTATACATTAAATAAAAGAGCACAAATTATAACAGAACTTCACAAAAGAACACCAGAACAATACTCATCAGCTTGAGAAGCAGGCGTCTCAGGACCCCAGCAGTCTGTTGTTGACAATTTTTTTGTAGGCATTGTATCTAAGGGCAATGAAGATAAATAGGTTGCATTTCTTTAGAAGTTCTCAATGGAGCTTCTGCCAAATATATGGATGAAAGCACTCCAGTGCTCTTTTGAAAATGTAACAAGTGGAAAATAGACACTAGCATCATTAACAGGTTAAAAATAGGAGTCAACCTTTAGATGCTGAATGAGAAGATAATATAAGCTATGAAACTCCTACAAGACTAATCACTTCTGCTGACTTAGACTGTGGAGAGAATGATTGTGACACAGTGAATGAAATAGCAGTCTAGGAAAACAATATTTTAGCTATCTTTCTGAGCAGAAATTCATGGGAAAGAACTGAATTTGTGAACACCAGAAAAAAAGATGTGTTAGAAACTGATATGAGCGGGTGAGAGTTTCAAAGGGTTTAGCTGTGTAGGCATCTGGAGGTCACAGATTGGGAAAAATCTGTAAGTTAAATATAGCGCCATGGTCAACACTGGTACTAATTTGAGCATGTGGTGTTGTGCAGACACAACAGGGTGAGGGTTTATTACATGGAACTCAGCTGGTGCACGTGGTCTGTAGAGACCAGTTCCTTGGACCAGACTCCAGTTGGGATCATCTCTTTGGCAGCTAATCCCAATGATGTGTTCTTCAGATTGTATGTTGCCCTGGGCATTTGTTTCTTCTCTACCAGTTTTGAACTATTTCAGGCAGTAGTAGAAGTTAAAATGTTAACACAGGTAGAAATACAGGCTTTGCACTGAAATAGTTCAAGGCTATAAACTCCAGGGCAAAGACTATTATGTTTTATAACCATAACAATGTTTTTATGGCTAGGATTTGAAAGAATGTGTGTTAGGTCTGGGCTTGGATTTGTCTGAAATATAAAACTCTGAAAAATATTGTGTGGAAGCTAATTATTTGGTTCCTCCCACTGATCTCATTGCACTTCTCTAATCACCAGTTACACCTTTTATTCAGTTAGGTTTGATGTAACTGAATCATGCTCTAAGTCAATAATTCTAATGCACAGGATCAATACATTAAGAGAGATGTAAAGAAATGCAAGAAAACCATCCACAGTTACCACCATAACTACAAAGATGTATTTTTCATACATTTAAACCAAAGGACATTTTTTTATCTACTCTTTCTGGTATTTCCTCTGGTGCTTTCATGTAATCATTACCAGCTGTATTGTTAATACAGTTCACAGCAATGTAGATTTCCAGCTCAAATAATTGACAGCTTTCTCCACTGACCTCATCCTCTATTGAGGCATCATCTCTAAAACACTTTCCACAGACACAATCCTACTGTTTGCATACTCTTAACTCCTGCCTCTTGTTACTGTACTGTCAAGTTACATTTGGGTCTCAGTCCATCCGTTGTTCTTCTGAAGTTTTTAGAAAACTAATGATGTTGCTAAAGTATTGTGAAATATTTTCTTGGTCGTCCTGACATCCACTGTAAGACCATGATTTTTGCAGAGCATCCTTTTTATTTAATATTCATGCTTTTTTAGTCACTAACTTCCTCTGTCAGTAATTAATACTGCTCTTGCATAACAATCTTAATAAAAACTCAGGGATCTGTATGGATCACTAATTTTCTGGTGAGATGACCATTGGCATTACCCACTTTGTGGTCACCTCTACTGACTTTTTTCTGTTTTCCACTTTCTTAATTCTCTCGGGAGTATGGTTACTCTCTTAAGGACATATTTTGCTGACCAGGGTCTGCCCTCCAAATGAGTTTGCAATGGAAAAGGTACCGTTGGAGTCTCTTCAAACCCGCTATTTGTGGTGTCAGCCCTGCCCTTGCAGTGACCATGCTGCTCTGATATGCTGTCAGATAAAACTCTGAAGAATAGATGAGGTAGCACAAACAGTTTCTCTGCCTGATCATTCAGCAAAGATTTCCCACAAGATGATCTTGTATCTTTTATCTGTACTGATACAACTGCCTGCCCTAACTTACTTGTAGCAGTAGCTTTTCTTTTAGGGCCTTTGGCTTAGACATTTTATCTGTTTCACATTTCTCCGTCTTATCATGTTTGTTTTCAAATGTGTGCACAATCTTTAGAAGTTGTCATTAAAAGCAACTAGTAGCAAACACTGTTAACTGCTGCCTCCTTTTGCAATGAGCCATGCTGTGCTGCCTCTGGATCTATTGCCCCAATAAACATCACATGTGACCTCAGCTCATTCTCTTCTGTGGACCTCTGTGTTTCTCTCTTGGGAAGCACATTTTTGCAGAGGGGTTTTCTTTACCTTTTGAACACAGTTCATCATAGTTTACCCTGTGCTGGCAGTTTTGCTTTTAATGGTGTGATTGGTGCTCCATTTCTTTCACCCTTTCACATTCATATTCCAATCAAATTAATTTAGGGGTTACTGTTTAACATAATCATCCACCTGGCCTTTCTATCATTATCACCCAAACCCCTCTTTAATTGATGAAAACATCTTATCTGACCTAAGTGAACCTTGGATTGGACCTCTTAGTATTTAGCATTTAACCTGATCAAATTAGATTATGCCTTGTAGAGTAGTGGATGACACAGAGTTTTCAATGGTTTTTTTTTATCTTGTGGAAAAATAAGTTCTATTTTAAGAAGTCTATTTCAAAAGACAGTCACAAAATCAAACTTTATTGTACATCTCTCAAAAAGGTGAAAAACCCCCAGAAAAAACCCTCCAAATCCTTCTGTGAACTGACCTGTGAAAGCTGTACTGTTCGTATGTATATCATTGCTTTTCACGTAACAGAATCCACTTTGATCCATGGCTTCTAAGCTGTCTTGGCACAACTGAAGAAGGACTTTGTTGTGAAATTAGTGCCTGAAATACAGATTACTTTATGCAGTAGGATGAACATCTTGCCTTATGCAAGTGCAAACCTATGCAGTGTTGCTTAAAGATAGCAGGAGTACATTATGGCATTATCTAGGAACTGCTACTTGAACTTTTGCAAACTCACTGAAGTAAGTGGGTTTACTCACTTGAGTAATGTAAGCAGAATTCATTACCAAATGAGTGTTTTCAACACATCTGTATGCAGACCTCACAAAAGACTGACCGTTGTAACACTTTTCAATAAACATCCATCAAAAAGTTTACATATTTTGCTGCTGAATTTTCTGCCTAATTTTTGAAATTTTCTGCTTGGTATTTTAACATTTTTAGTCTATCCAAAAAATAAACAAAGGAAGGGGTGAAGGTGTTTCACAGACACAATTGCTTCAGGCAACTGTCAAATGTAAAATTCAGTGGAAAACTTCAGCATGTCTCTAGTTTAACTCAGTTGAGGAATGCTGCAAAAACAGGTGTTGTCTGACACAAGCAATAATTATCTTTCACCTTGATGGATGTTAGTTTAATCTGTTTTTTACATGGTAGCTAGGTCTCAGCTGGGTTAATGCCAGAAAGCAGATGAGATGTTTTGCGTACTTTGTGTATGACAATATCCCAGACTCTTCTTACTCCCCTTTTTTATTTATTACATGAAACAGTTTTAATAGTCTCAGTGGTTTATCCATTAAATTTAGCTCTAGATTCATGTTATTTTACACTATCAATGTATTTTAAATGAGCTTATAATTAAACTGCTGGCTATTGAGTACTTTACTTAAAGAAAAGAGACTAGTGAACAGAATATGCTTCTAAAATATAGATGGTTACCTATGCAATATTAACAAAGCAAAATGGCTTAAAGAACAAGATTAAGGGAACAAACAAGAAAAACAAGCAAAAAACCTCTGACTTCTTGTCATTCCTTTGCACATATTTAAAGCAGAAAATAAAAACCTGTAAGTTCTGCCTTTAATCTAAAATGCTTTATTACTTTCTAGTATTCGGTACTTATATCACATCCTTCCTCATATTAAGTCACTCCAAACTAGACTACACCCTTCCTAAGGCCTTGGGCAGAATTTCTAGCCCTGTGGGCATGGGAATAAGTCTGTAAACCATGCTAACATTGAACTTGGCACACAATGTCGGGGATTCTCTTTGCATTAACAGTATTTTAACAGTTTCTTAAAGGTGTTAGGCAATATATGCAGCAAGTTAAACAAAAGGCATGTGGGGCCTCCTGATTTGGCAGTGTTTTCTACAAAGCTTGAATTAACAGATATGTGGTACACCACCCCAGTGTAAGATTCTTGCTGGTGTTTCTCGCTTGTGCACACACACGGTGTTGAAATTATTCCAAACTAATGTACATACTAGTCACTGGTGACTTCTATCAGAACATATACAAGTACATTTCCACCAGTTCCTGTTGTTAAGTTTGCTCTTAATAGCTCTTGTCTGACACAGAATTTCAGCATGACAGGAACCTTGTGCACTGAAAATGGTGGGTTAATATTAACAGCATTGGTTTCCTCTGGACATGCACCGTACTTCCCCCACTGCAGAACAGCCAGCGGTTTAAGTACATTCCTTGGACTACGTGTGCTTCTCTCCACAGTCTGCACCTAGGAGTCTCATTTATTTCATCTTAAGACAACGACCATTACTCTTATGTTAAAGTATTAGGCTAAAACAATAGGAAAAAACTGTTTCAAAAGGACAACACATAGCAGGAGTAAAAGGCATGACTACCTGAAAACCTGTGTTGAAAGCAGACTGTGTTCTGCAGAGCTCACAGATACACAGGGGGAAATTGCCTCAAAGTCATATTTCTGAAAGGGACTATTAAAAAGCATTTCTTAGCCCCCATGAAAGCAAAGCACTAAAGGAACACGGAGACTTTCCATTAAGAGTTACCAGTAAATTTGAATACTCCAGGCTGGTGGTAAATTTTGTAACTATGCTGTTTGCTTCAGGGAAAACAAAAGTCAGGTAATACAGAATAAAAGATGACCAAGTGCAGAGAACATTACAAGAAAAACCTACACAGTAAGGCAGAAACCTATCCATTCACCATAGAATAGAAAACCAGAAAAATAACAAAGCAACCTTCAATGTTGATGAATTTGATTTCATTTGGATACCTATATGGAAAAAATATGGAAGTACCATTGTGTTATTTAAAAATCCTGTCCCATGTGTATTTTCATTCCTCATTATTAAAACACAGATAATATTTACTCCCTAACATACTCGTGCATCTCCAGCAGGAAATGATTCTATGATTATGTTTTCATTTCTAGAGAGCAGCACAAGACAAATAAAAGAGAAGAGCCTGAATTTTATATACAAACATAGTTTCATAGTTGTACACCCATTTTTTCATCTTTCTGGTTCCCCATTTCAACATGACCCTCAAACCACAAACTTTGCACAGAGTAAAATGCTTGGCAGAGCATTTTACACTTTATGGAAAAGAAACAGAAGATAAAAAGAGATGACCATATGTGCTTAGGTATTTAATAAAAATACTTATGGATATCTTTTAATTAAAAGTGAAGAGTAAGTCTTATAACAGGTGCCCAGGAATTTCTGTGAAAGACATTCATATGAAAGATTGGCCAGCTTTCAATATGGAATCTGGTTCTATTTTGTCAATGTTTTTAAGATGGCATTATGATTTATTTAGCAGCAGCTGGAGATATCATTACTAACATGTGCGCCCCTCCCAGGGTAAGTGTCGGAAATGCTCGGCAGGCACCTCAGATACAGTATTAATGTTTTTGAATATTGCTGCAATAGACAGAGAAAGTCCATACATGTAAAGCCAGAGGAAAAAAACCCATGCACCTGTACAGGCAGAAAATATTACAAAACAGAAGGAATTAAGTTTGTAATCAAATTTTTTAAATGATGCATAAACATTTTTCATCCAAAAACTCAGGAATGTCAGACTATGTAAGATCCAATGTTCTTCAGAGTTTTCCTTTAAGAGGTTGAGTTAGAAACCACACATAAAGTGCAGTAACCATACTAAAACTCCAGCAGTTTAGGACATGAGTTGAGGTGTTGAAAATCTGTGTTGAAGTACACAGGCAGTCATAAACTGAAGCATGCTGAGCTGTATGTGAAACATGAATAATGACAATTAGTTTCCTCATTAAGAAAAATGTACAGAAAATGCATTGGGACTGCAGTACCCAGGTATTACATTCATGGTGTCTCTACACAGGACAGACCAATCTCAATATACATCTCAAATAGTGCTGCTCAGGAAACTTCTTAATTTGGGAGTGAAAATTGCAAAAGGATGATTGAGGTCTGTGTAGTCATCACCCAGAAACACAGCCTGCTCACTGAATTAGTACATGTCCAGGTACAGATGGCAAATGTGGAGGAGTTGCAAACCTCTCAAGAGCATATAAAATATTCAACTTTAAACAGTCACCAAAAAAATTATTCAAACCCTGGAAAAATGCCACCCTTTGTGGAATAATGAATGAATAAAAGACTGAGCAGAGTCAATGAACTTTGGGTAAAAAGGCAAGTGAGGAATAACTCAAGGGGACAAATACAAGGACATGTGGCACCATTTCTTAGGTGTTTTAAAATAAAAGTTAAAGACCCAAGGAAGAAAGAAAACCAAATACTGCTCAGAGACTGGCACTACTCAGGGAGCTCAGAATTTATGGTAGAAATACACAATCATTAAAATTAATGAAGAGTAGGAAAAAAACCAGCGTGAGAGAGATAACTTTGCATATATATATATTTATATATATATATATATATAAACACAAAGAACTAGAATCTATTTTCAAGCTAATTCTACTCTGCACATTGTTTAAAGGAAAACACAATAAATCCTTTATTCAAAATAAGTGAAATTAGAATGGGGAAGAAAAAGGAGAGAGTAAACCTTATTTCTAACATTATTGTAAACAGCATGAGAACTATAAAAGATAAACAATAACTAACATTTGTAACAAGAAGCCAGAGGTTGATTTGCAAAAAGAAATGTATTTCCTTCGTGCTACCTCTTCCTCAATCAGGCCAAGAGGAATTGGAGGTAAGGAGATTTCTGTCAGGAAATAAGGATGAGTAGCAGAGGCAATGTGACCAATTCTGGTTGCTACTGCATGTTTGGATGCAGGTGCTTTGGGAAAAGCTGACCACTATTCCTGGTTATACCTTGACATAACTTGTCTGCTGAATATTCAGATTTTAATTAGATTTTTGATGTGATATAGCTGATGAGGGCTACAACCTTCCCTTGTTTCCCACCATTTAAAGAGATTTATGGTAATGAAGAAAACATTTTTAAGTACATAACATTGTCTTATTATGGTTTCAAAACAGCAGTCTTAGAAATGTAGCTGAAATATAATAATTTCTAGCATTTTTCCTTACTGCAGATCTCATTATTTATTGTAGATCTCTCTATAAACTGAAGAATGTCATGTAGGAACAAAATGCACCTATAATCATTATTTTTAATAAATATATTCTAATGCTTTGTGTTTCTTCTGCCTAAAGAGCACATTTTCACCAGAAACAAATACTTTGCTCATTTAACAATCTTCATTTATCTAATTAACGTCACTGGCATTTTATTACTGAACACAGCATACAGTATAAAAGGAGAAAGATTTTTCACTTAAATGCAAAGCCCAAGTGGAAATATGCTTTCTGTCATTTTAAAGGAGGAGCTGCAGCATTACAAAAGGAACACAAATGGTGTGAAACTTTTTTCTTCCCTTGCTTTGCAGCTGATCTACTTAAATGGGTCATTTTGGCTTCCCTATGAAAGGTATGAAACCTCTGCATCAATGAAATTGCCTATGATTAAGGGATAATAAGAAAGGATGTTCAACTTTTTTTAAGGACAACTAACACATTAGTGAGCATCAAGAGTTTTTACCCTTTCTTGCTAGAATGACAGACAAGACTATTACTTTAAAATAAATTACCTTATCCATTGTTCCTTATACTTTTGATTTGAAACACAAATGTGTACACAAATTAGAACAAAATATGGAGTCTGTTCATGCTACATTAATTTACTAACTATTCAGAAATTACTTAGCTAGCAGTAAGTATATTTGTGTTTTATTGAAAGAACAACATATGTACAAAATCAAATTGCACACCTGCTAAACACAGGAAGCACATACACAGTAAAGACAAAAACTGTTCCAGCTATATATCTGTAAGAAGTAATTTGGTGTTTGATTATTTTTTAATTTCTGATTACGACTACGAAATATACAAAATTAATACAATGTACTATTTTACTAGAGGTGCTAGAAAAAAAGGTATACTTAATTTCTTTCATGTTTTGCCCATATTCTCACTGTTGCTGGAAGCTCCACTAATTTTGAATCCACTCTACTGAACTCACCCCATTATGGAACAATTTTACATAGATTCACTTATTGTTTGATTGCTGAAATTGATATGTGTACGTAAGAGTTTAAATTATCATAAGTTTAGGTCTGTGATTTAATTTCATATATCTATCACAGATCCAGTTGCTTTACATTTTTAAATGACTTACAGGAACAAATACCTAGTAAGATTTGAAGAGATAAGAGGACAGTAGCTCAGATCGAGCTTCTAGAAATCATTGGAAAACTATTTCCCTAACAAATTTTGATATTAAATGCTTGCATTGTAAAACATGATAATGATTGGGTTTGGATGATGATTTATGAGTCACATTCAGCAACACGTAACAGGAAAAGATCATTTTTCCTTTATCAAAATTCCTAAGAAGAAAGCTGAGGCTTTGGTCACTCTGGAAATTGATTATGTAGTTAAACGATTAAGGAATTATGGAAAAAGATAACTATTTCTGCAGCACATACAGGTATTAAAGATTAATAGTAAACAAGATACTGTTATTCAAACATTTATTTTCTCAAGCAACTCAGATGTTTAGCAGTGCTACTACAGCATTGACATATTACATGATTTCTTCTCCATTCTTTTTGGAGGGAACATTCATATTAAACAAAACATCCCAAAAGCCTTCAGCTGCCTTTTTAAATTATTTGCATGCAGATGGACTATGTTATTAAATATACTGCCTCCTGGAGTAAGTGAGCCTGGGTCAGGGAGATACAAAACCTCATGACTGCTGTTTCATACGCTTGGTTTCAAATGTCCCTGAGTTTCAGAAGCAGGACATTTTAAAGAGAACCACTCATTCACTCCATACTAAAGGCGTAAGACTAATATTTTGAAAACCTCTAATTCAAAGACCTGTTATCTTTGCTTGACCTTATTTCCTGTCATTGGCAAGAAGAGAGTTGCTTCTATTCACTCTAATAGCCATATAGTATAACCCTTGCTGTGAACAACTGCTATTTATGCATCCCTTTGTAGAGAGCTCCAGTCTTGGGAAGTTGTACCCTGCCTCAGAAGGGTCATTCACAAACAGCCTCTTGTTTGACCTAAGGGATACATCACATTGCCTTGCCCTGTACTTTTTACCTTGTGTGCTGTACTTCCTTCCTCTCGTGTTTAAGGCTGCACAGGTGGTTCTGTGCTTCAAAACCAGGTGTCTGAGTCTGAAGTCATCCGCAAAAATGTTTACCTTCTTATAATTTTTAGCTGGATTTCAGAAGTTATAAATGTGCAGTTGGGGGTTGGTTTTTTGTTTGTTTGTTTGGGGGTTTTTGTAGTTTGATTTTTTTAGTTGGTTGGTTGGTTGGCTGGTTTTTTGAGGAGGAGAAAAAGCCTATTTATCATGGGCTCTTTCCACTTCATAAAGAAAAGATTTTGGTACCTTACTACATGTATTTGTCATCTGACCAAATATGAGTCCAAACCACCTCCTTATTCCCTGTTCCAAAAAATTATTAATGATAAATCATTGATTTAAAATATATAGGAACAAACAAGAACTAGGAACCTATATCCGAAGAATTATAAACCTTTTCCACTATTAAAAGAACGGCTAATATACAAATTACAGAAGGTATTTTACAAGAGAGTCCAAGCATGAAAACTTTTTGAAGCCTCTCTACTTTCAATTTCTATTTTTTTTTTCAATAATATATAAATAGCTTTATATAGGTAACTACATCTGTTTGAAGTTTTGCATAACAGAAACAGAGAAAATTCCTCTTTTTCTTTCTCAATTCCATTGTGCTTCATGAAGATCTAGAGCTCAAAAAATTGTAAAGTCATAAAGTTATACAGAATTGAAGGCATTAGTTTATACATGAAGATGTTAGTATATGCATCATCTCTATGTAATTAGGAGAATATTAATATTTCTTGAATCATGTTTTTCTATTAGGACAGATCAAATATGCTAGGTCTGTATTCTAAAGATTTAATCAATTAATAAAGATGACTATTTGCTCAACTGTAGTCACAAAAATGTTTTTCATCAGCTTTGAAAGAATTTAATCACTTTTATTCTCAGTGGAGAAACAAACAGACAAAAAAATCATATCAGAAAAAGCATTACCCTACTTCTTCTGCATTCTATCCCCACTGTTATGGGAGGAATTAGCTATTGAATATTGCACTGATGTATCACAAAGCTGCAGCTGTTAATAATACCATCTCCATATTAGAAATGCATACATTTTGAATTTTTCTGACAAGTTAAGGATTATTTCATAGGATGTTGAACACAACTAACATACGAAGCTCAGTTCTACTAGTGCGAATTCATGGTAAATGTATCAGACTAGATGAGGCATTTCATGATGGTTTGTTTTGAAGAAATAACAGAATTTCTGAGCACAGAAAAAGCATGCAGTGGAGCACTTGGTGCTGTGCTTCATGAGTGTTGCTAGTAAAGGTAGAGAAGGTAGGAACTGAGAGCTGTGAGGTTGATAAGGATTTTGATAGGGGGAGGTTCTAAAAGGAGTAATGTTTGGTCAGACGTGGTTAGGTGGCAAATTACTACTGTAATTTCTCAGTGACCAGTTTTGTGACCATCTCATTTCATAAGATGGCAAGAAGTCAAGAGGGTGGTAGTGTCCAAAAGGGAATGGCACTCAGGAGCATGCTAGTGGCATGAAAAGTAATAATAAAGGGAACGTTTAGCGCTCATAGCAAGAATTAAAATTAGACTGAGACCAATAGTTCTCATCAGCTGTAAACCACTGAAGGAAAAATAAAAGGTCAGGAGGCATTACCTGATCATGGAAAGACTGAGTTGCCAACATGATACGGCTGTGAAAAGCCAAAAGTGATCCTGGAATATATGAGGTGAGGACCTTCCAGTGGAAATAGGCAAATATTCATAACACTGGAGAAGGTGTTGTTCGAGCCTCATCTGGAATACTGTTCATATTAGCCCATATTTTAAATTCATCTTTGTTCACAATTGAATGACTAAAGAGAAAACTTGCAGTACTGACAGGACCCTGGAGAAGAGAATGAAAAGGTTTGTGTGGTGCAATAGAGCGAAGTCTGCTAGAATGGTTCTCTGTATTCAAAATGGAAAAACCTTTATTAATTTTAAAACTAAATTAGTTCAAGAATAAATATAATCTAGCTCTGAGCATTTTTTTCTGGATTTTGAAGAAGTTTTTAACTATTAGAAAAGGGATATTGAAGGAGAGTTTTCCTTCAAGAGTAGTGGAAGCAAGTAACATACCTGTTTTTACGAATTAGTTTGATACATTTTGAGAATGGGTTTTGCGACTAGATAGCAATTACCTGCAACAGCAGTGTCAAAGGGCTTTTCTAGAGCAGTGCCATGCATTGCTTTTGATAAAATTACTAGCTCTGATAGAAAAATTACCACATTGTTGCCAAAATAAAGTTATCTCTAAAATAATATCTACAAGATATTGACATAATACTATAACATCTCTCAAAATTAAAATTTAGAAACAAGCTCTTTCTCCCTCCACTTCCTCCCCCCACCTTGCATCAGCAGATACTAAACTTTGCAAGAACCACTTCACCATGTAATAGTAATGGTAGGAATATATTATACATTACTTCCGAAAGAAAACATACCTTAGGATGTGGTGAAGTGTAGAAAGATATTTTTATGGTCAGTGTGAATATTTTAGTTTCTAGTTTTTGTGGCACATGATGATATTATGTTAAGAAGTTATTATTCTGCAGTGTATGACTTACTGCCTGGTCCTGCTGTTTTAACTCAGACCTTTCACAACTTGTTTTCAGACAAGGGGATTCTTTTACATTAATTGTGCATTTGAGTAAGGAATGCAAAACTGGATCCCCATTTACTACGTTGAAATAAAATTAACAAACCAAATAGGGTATGAGAGAACAAGGAATTTGTATTTTGCATTGATTCAGTTCATAACACAGCTGTTTTCCAGATTTAACCCTCCCATTCAGAATTCTCCTACTACTTGATAAATCACTCAGAAAGGTTCAGGTCTATGACTATCTTTTATTCAATTCCTCTTTCCAGACACAGATAATAAAGTGGACAATGTTCACATTCAGGCACAGAAAAGGTGATAGCCCATTAGGAAATCTGAGCATTTCTGCAGTAAGTCAGTGTTGCTGTTTCTTCCCTCACCTTGTCTGTTCTAACCACTATTCCCAGGACCACAGTGGGCAAATATGCTCCCCAGTGCACTGGCCTGCACTGTCATCCCAAGAAACAATTGAACTAAATCATGGAGGGTAAAGCTTGGGTCTTTGGAATGAGGGTTCCTAGGAGCTTAACTTTCATCTTTTGAAGTATTCTTCTCTCAAAAATCGAGCACACTCATCAATAGAAAGCTTGGGTTATACAGAGCTAAGGTTGCAGGTGGCACTGTGAAAAGCAGAGCTGAACACACCAACTGTGCACTGGTGTAGCCTTCTCACCAACATGGTAACCAAACTGACATCAAACTCATCCTCAAGCTTTCTTCAAAAGATGCACAACTTCACTAAAGGTACAGCCAAGCCCCTCACTTTCAGAGAAGCACTCCAGCTCCTGTGATAGCATCCTGCTTCCTGACCAGACCAGTGAACATTTATAATCATGGTCTGGCACAATTCCAGGTAAGGTCAAATTTCTGCCCTGGAGTTGAGCACTCCACCATGCTGCTGGAGGCTTTGTGGTTAGGAATGCTTTCACAGCAAGGGGGTGAAGCATGTCACCCAGCCAAGGTATGACTTGTATTTCTTATGTCTTGGATGTCAACTTCCATTAGTAGGCAATTAGATGAAAGGGAAGTATCATTGCTATTTCCCCCTTTTGGGTGACAACCTGAGCATATCTAGTCAAAAAATAATGCATCTAGGGCCTTCAAGACTTGCAGGATATTGAGAACAAAGATGTGCCAGAAAATGCTCTTTTAGACTGCTAGTTCATGCTACAGATTCCTAGATGCTATGACAAAATTTTAAATAGTAACAAAATAAATAAGGATGGTCTCTTTATAGGACTCCTGCATAAAGATTGGGTTGCTAGGGAAGTCCTGCAAGATGTTTTGGCTAGATACAGCCTGGTTTTTCAAATTCAAGTGGAATTTTGCTATCAACTCAAATAAGGTTGTCTTCCAAATTATGCCTTGCTTTTGTACATAACATTGCATGGTCCCTGTGTTAGACAATTCTATCTTGACATCATATCACTATCATTATTATCTTCAGTTTGGTCTGCAAAGGCCTTCTGCGTGGTGTAGACACTGGGGAAGGACAGGCTAACGTTCAGAAGCTGGTCAGGAGAAGGATGCAACACCTCTGTGTTCCTCTGCAATGTGTTCCTACAAATGACCTTGGCTTCGTAAAGAAACCATCAGCCTGGGGAATGGAAGCGATACAATTCCAATAATGTGGAAAATAACCACCCTCTCTGTGAGGGAAAGGGTCTGATGATCAAAAATGCTTCCTTAGAATTTAACATTGTTATCAGGATGCTGAGTGGATACCATCATCATGTAAAACTAGAGGGGGTATTTGTACCCAATATACACCCAATATGTCCTAAATCAATAGTTATCCTTATCCAGCCTTTCAGATACTTGCTGGTGCAGGTAGAACACACCACTTGTTTAATAATAACATGCAATTCTTCTGTTGAGTGCTCAGTCACCCATAATTGTGAACGTATCAGCCTACATCATAATTGGCATGTACAAGACAGAATGCCCATCTGGAAGAAATACATTCCACAAATTGCCCATAACGTGCTGACAGTTTTCCTTACCTTTCCATGCACTTTGAATTGAAAACAATTAGCCAGATAAAATACTAGTAATAATGTTGCCTAAATGCTCTGCATACTACTGGTTGCACAGGAGCTCTGAGAAACCATTCTTTCTTCTCTGAGAAACTTTTGTCTGACCCACTGACTTTTTCATTTTCTGCTACCATAAAATGCTTCTGCTCTGGAATTGCCAGCCAAAGTCAGACCCTGTGCCTCCATAGTTAGCAGGCAGAGCAGAACCTCCCTCCAGGTGCATAAACGGGATATGTAATACTTCTTGCACAGCTCTGCTTACAACAGGCTGATTGTTTGTGTAAGCCTAGGCACCTTCCCTTCAATGAATCCCATGTATAACTCTTCTGAAAATTTAATAGGCAGCTGATATTGCTACCATAATTTTACATTCAAATTAAAGTACAACATGTGTAAACACATATTTTTTTGTGACGACATGTGTAAAGGACTAACAGAAACAAAATTTGCACCATAGGTTTCACCATCCCCAAAACAATTCCATAGCTCCATTTCTTTCCCTGATGAGAGGAAAAGCTGTATGACTCCAACATGGGTGCTAGTGTCATTGTTCAATGCACTTTTGGAAGTTGCTTAAAGTGATTAGCACAGCAAGGGAACCTGCAAGAACATAACAGATGATAACCTAGCACAGAAAATAACCAGAGCTCTGGACTCAAGTAGCTAATGTGATAGAGCTGTTGGTGCAGGTTTGCTGACAACAGCGTTTTGGTCACTGGCTTGGCCTGTACACATCAAACTCTTCTTCCTAGTGTCAGGACAGTCTGATAGCAACATCGAAAAGAGAAGGTTTAATGGTCAGGGACATTTGAACAGTGTTTAAGACCTCATTTTAGTCATGTTATTGCATTATACACCAATGATAATAATGCCCACAATCTAGTTACTTATCTTCATAGCTCTTATGCTTTCCAAGGAGAAAAATATTTTCTGCTAGGGCACAAAGAGCTGAAGAGCCATACTCAAGGTGACAAAGAAGGAATCCACAATCCCAGGAAGGGAACTCTAACCCCAGCTGAGCAGTCTGGGACCTACTCAGAATATGTGCAAACCTCTTTTTTCTGCAGTAAAGAATGGTGAAAAGGATACACACGTTTGTCAGTAGATAGTGCTGCACTCCATGTCATAGTGGTGCTATAATTGGCATCCAGCAGACTCCGCATAAGGCCACATGGTTAGAAGAAATTGCTAAATTATTTGACTTGTAAACCCAGTTTGAAATGCTAACTGCAGAGTTGTCTGAGTGATAAACTCTTTAAGGAGAAACCTTTGATCTCCAGTCAAGTAAAGACCTTTAAAAGTCCTGAAGTCTGGAGTAGCCGGCCCTAAAGACCTTTGTTTGCAGCCATCACTGGAAGAGGGGGAGGGAAAAAGCATTTTGCAGTGATTGCCCAGAAGTTTGGCTTTGCTTGTAAAGCTGGAAGGTGAAAGGCCATGCGGCTCCCTTCCCTTCCCCCACCAAAAAAAAGGTTATCCAGCTTTATGGTATAAGGCAGTCCTTAAGTTTAAGTGAATGATTTTGGGCTTAACAAAAAAGATTGCAATAAGCTGAGAAAAATATTCACAGATAGTGAATTTTTTCATTCATGAAAAAACACTTTAAAGATCAAATCTGAACTGGCCTGTGGCAGCCTCTAAGTACACCATGTTGCAATAGAGTCCTGGTTTCTAGCGCTGAAATGGGATAGAGTTCAGTCTGCACACAGGTTCTGCTAGAGGCACTTCCTCACTTTATCAGCCAGTTCAGCCCCACAGGGCCGGGGTTGGCACGTGTGCTGAGCGCCATCCCTCAGCATCACTCGGGCTAAAAGCAGCAGCGTGTTGGACAGCCACTGCAGCCCAGGCACAGCTGAACCAGATGTGAACTCTCTCCTGCCACTACACAGGCAGCATCTAGGAGAGGCAGGAGGGGTTACTAAGCTTTCCTTCCTCACGAGTTTATTCATGGATAATATCCTTCATTGCCAACATTTCTTCTGACAGAAGGAACTAGAGTTAAAAAGCCTGACCATAAATTGGTAGGGCCGAAGTATCACTCCTCCTACTTCCTCCTGTGTCCTTTCACCACCATCACCCCCTGGACGAAAGTTCACAGCTCACTGGCAGTGTCTGTAAATGGCAGATTTTTACTGCTAGCTTTAGCCTCTGCTGAGCTCCCAAATGAGATGGTGTTGCTTGATGGGGTCATCTGCTTACTTAAAACAGGTCTGGGATCAAAAGTTCATTTTCATAGACCATTAAAGGACAACGATAACTGCGCCAGCCACTGCTGAGTTGAGCTGGATGTGACTGGAAGGGGAATGACACCATATGCCAGCCACCCTGCTTCATATAACATTTATTTCAAGTGCCTTCCCTCTACCTATCAGGGAATATGGAAACAGCCATCTTCTGTAGCAGTCTAGGAGATGTATCTGCAGGCAATCTCTGACACATTATCTTCCCCTCAGAGGTCACCAGTGATTCATTACAGCATATTTACAGACATCCCAACAGCCACTTGGATTTGCTTCAATGAATCTGTAACAGTCAGTTTCTGACCAGCAAAATCTTTCTCATCTCTCACTTTTTTTTTGGTCACTGGAAAACGGAGAGACTTACTGCTCATGTTGAGCATTAAAGTCAGCACTTGTGATCCAGAGGGAGGGTGAGGCAGAAAGAGAAAAAAAAAAATGGGAAAAGGTGAAAATATAAGTAACTTTCAAGTCTCCAGACAGCAGAACTGAAAAACTGAGCCAAAATTCACATTGCCTCGAACAGGCAGCCCCATGAAAAGTGGAAGAACTATGACAATGACTGATTTTTGGTGTGAAAGCCTGAGTTATTTAGGCTTTTATATTGATGGTGGTTTTGCCTAATAACCATAAAAACTCCAGTCCAATCATGAGTTAAGTGTAATTTTTACAGGAAAAGTAATTTTTAAAAGAAGACTTCCTTAATAAAATAAGGACACTCAGACCACGCAGCTAACCTACACATCTGCTGGAGGCCGAGCATCTGCCAGTTTAAAAAATGTTTTCTCCTGGAAAACTGTGAGTGGTTTTTTTTTTTCGAATGGCATGTTTAAATGCTCAGGAGAAAGTAAGGGCCTGGGCCACAAAATCCCACCCTCGCTGCACGAAGCGGCCATGCCCAGCTGGAGGGCCCTGTCTGCAGCTCCCTCCTGCAGTCCTTCCCACCCAGGAGACGGCTGCCAGCTCTCCAAAGCCAAAGCCTCGGGCCTTTGATATCAGACAGGCATATCACAAGGCCTTTTCTCAACTCGAGGGTGTTCCTCCCTCTGCAGTATGATGTGTTTTGTCTACCCCATCGAATTCATTAAAAAATGCCAAGGAATGAAGCCAGACCAGTGTCAACTGGAGGAAGATTTGAAAACTGAAAAGGGAGAAGTGGGAAACCCTGGTGGCCTGGGCAGCACCAGCACAGCTTAAGGGACTTCTGCTCGGGTCTGTAGATTGCACAAGTGTCTGGTGGCACCCGTTAGCTGCTTTCAGCATAACAATGGCTCTTTCTCATCCCTGCCCATCCTCCCTGTCCCAGTTAAATGAGCCATTTCCCAGACAAATAAAGACTGGAGAGTCTGCCTTCTCTAGGGGTAGGAGACTTAGGAAGGCAATTCAGACGGGAATGATGGGAGACTATCGACAGAGTTAGGGAGACAGGGCCACCGTGAGCACTGCTGAGGGAGATGAGGAAAAGGGAAACCTGGTACAGGGCAGAGAGATGCAGGGAGACACTGTGCTTTCAGGGTAACAGGTTGAGCTTCAAGTCCACAGTGCATCTGTGTTTCTTTGCCTCGTGTAGGTAATATGAAGTTAAAAACAATTTTTCATATTTATGCCTGACTTTATATAGCTAGAGCTATAACTATATACATTTGCCCACGTATAGTGTGAGCAAATATTTCTATGTCTAACCTGACTCCAGACTTCATGCTGCCAGATAAAGCAATCAGTTTTAAGGAATTCAGGAATACAAGATTGGTTTATAATATCTCAATTGTATTTTTGTCACTTGTGCTGAAAACAACTGTTCCAAAAGCACAGCCAGCCATGCTGATAGAACAGAGCCCAGAAGTTGGGCTTATTGAGCATGAAGTTCAGTATATGAAGAAAAAAATAGCAAGACAAATACTTAAGTTTTTAAAAGACATTGGGCCAAAATCTTCCTCTACAGCAATGTTAATTATAAGAAGCAATTATCAAAATAATTTTAAAAATCCCACCTTTGAGTCTGCAACACTCACAACCCAGACAGAACAGACAGCCTTGCACAAGACTAGAAAAACATATTTGGGAGCTTTTTATGGTAGACCTGCTCCAACATACCTCTGCTGAAAGGATGAAGCTGATCAGCGCTGCAGTCAGAACACTATTGACCAGCTCTGACTTAGCCTTCCCTGGATATCTCCTTCTCAATCCAGCCACTCCTTAACTCCCTGTTACACGGTACTGATGCTTCTGTAGCACTTGTGCTCAGCCTTTCTGCAGGCTGCAGGAGCAAGGAAGTCAGCTGAGGGCACACTCAGGGGAAGAATGCTCTCAGGAGAGTTTGTGGCACAGTTTCCCCCTCTTCCAAGTGCACCTTCTTCAATATACCCCTTGGTAATATCACTGTGACTTTCTTTTCCCCCTCATGCTGTAATACTGGTGCTGAATTTTGATGAGACAAAACCAGGTGTAGTCTGTGGCATTTATTTGTTTAGAAGCAAATGCAGCATTTCGATAAATATTTTGGAGTTACAAAGAAGACTGAGAGGTCAACTGCTTCTCTCAATCCAGAATGGGTTCTTATATTTTTACCAGTCAATTAAGGGAAATACTTGCCCTGACTCCACAAATGTATTTTTCTTTTCAGATATTCCAGACACTTTTGGTCTTACATTAAAGTTAGTATTGGCTTTTAATATACAAGTAGCCACAGGCACCAAAAAAAAGTTAATTTCTTAACTGTAGCTTTCCTCTCTTTATGTTTGCAATTTCAATTAACTGTTCTAAATAACTGACAACATGGAATATAAAACATTCCTGCAACAATGTAGGTCTAACAGCAATTACGTTGATTTACTCTGGACCATGTTAAGTTCAGGGAGTAGGATAAAGAGACAAGAGTTTAAAACTTCTTTCACACTGATGTAATAAATTCAGTACATTGCTTTAAAGTTAGGGCAAAATAGCTGGTAACTGAAAGTCAAAAAAAACCCCTTGTTTTGTTTTCCACTGTGATAGAAAACAATAGATTATGGGAAAGTTCTTCAGAAGGTGATCAGAGGAAAAGTTCACCAGCATCTATCATGGACTGTGTCTCTGTGGCCTGCTGGGATAGGAGGGAGGGACATAAAGGTGTCAGCAGTTGAACTGATACGGTAAATCACAGTATGGCTAGTAAAGCGCAATGGCAGCCTAGTGTAAATGCCTTCAGACTTCTATTTCTTCTCCGAGGTTGTACTCGGGACACGTCCCCTCTTTGTGACCTTATCTCTGGGGCAGTGGGTTGTGCACTGGTCTCTTCTCTTTAGTTTACGAGGACTAATCCATTTGCAGGTTAAAAAAAGGTGAAAAGGACAATCACCAAGGAGCCACCAAAATAAACAAGTACCTTTGACTGCTTAAGGATTCTTGGTTTTACACATCAGCATGCTTGGCCTGTCTCCCTTCTCTCCTCCTAAATACTTTGATAATAAGTACGTATGCAAACAGTTGATTAAAAAAAATTACTAGCAGTATGCAAAAGAGGAGTACAATAAGACAATTCCATAAAAAGTGAATGATTCTACTTTGCAGGAAAGTAACTGGTCTCTGTAAAATGTACTTTGCTGTGCATGTCCTTGTCGTTGAAATTTGTGATTTTTTTTCTAGAAATGCTGACTGACAATTAGTGAATTTCAGGGACCAACATGCTCTTCTCCCAGTTAGAGGAAAAGTCCCCTCAGAAATGTCACAAATCTGAGCCATTTCATTTCTACAATGAGCAAAAACGTCACAACATGCCATCACTTCAAGCACGATTAATGAATTTTTCTCTTTAACTGCTAGATTTATAATGCATATGCTAGCTTGCTGCAGTACTGTAGGCAGCATCATTAACATCAATAATATATATTTAATGTAATGATAGCAAGAGCCAGAGACAGCGGGACAAGAAGGATGACACCAGGGTGAAAATCACCTGTGTGTTTGGCAGCCAGGGCTGCAATGTGGTGCTGGAGCAGTGGGGCTCTTTGTCTCACTGCTGGTTCCCCTTTGTTCCCACCCTATCTCCTTCCATTCTTGTCAAAGTTAAGGACAATTCACAAAAGAGGAGGCTACTGCCAGGTCAGGGAGCAGTTTCCGATTACGCTGTGGTTCCTAGGCTTCCAAGGGAAGCTTTGGAGGGAAGCAGCGTGTTTGATGAGTAGGTATATGATGTAGATTTTAAGTAAGAGGGGGGAAAAAACCCAACTCTATTCATATAGGCAGGCACTGCTATTGCTAGCAGGGCAATATGCAATCCCTTCCTCTCTTTCCCGTAGGATACAGGCAGTTAGTTCATTCAGATATAAAATAAAGGCTGTTAGGTAAAGCACACACAGCCTCTTGCTTCTTTAAGTCAATTAAGCCAGCAAGCCAAGGAAACCAAGACCTCCTATCATTCCACTGAAAATTCAGATTCAGTCTTGAAAACATGTTTGTTCTGCTGATATTTTACAAAAGCAATATATTTCTGAGATACAGATACACTAGATTAATATTGACCCCATACAGCTCAAGGAGAAAAAAATCCCAAACCTAAGTTGTTGCTTTTCCCCTCAAAACAGCAATTGCTGGAGGAAGCTATTCCATTTAAAGCAGCATTAACAAAGATGTTTTAACAGGTCTTGGCAGATGTGTGCCTTTGTGCATCTCCCAAACTGTACCCAGAGCACTGCTCAGGACCCACATCTCTGTATTGAAACCGATCTTTTCAGCTTCCCACCACCTCAGAAAGTTACTGGCCTGCCTCCTGCTCAAGAGTGTGAGTGGCACTGGCTGCATTTTGGTTACTTTTATCTCTAGACAGATCCTGTGAGGGGCCCTCAGCTCTGGAATTTATTCCCCCCTTTGCTCGAAAACAGCTTCCAACAATCTTTGACCTTCCGCGTAAGCTGTGAGGCCGAAATCCAAGGATTTGCTTTGGGAGAAGCATAAGAAAGGTTGGCATTTGTGGGTGTGGTAGGAGAACATGTTGCCTATGCCTGATTTAGTCCTGGGTTTATAATTTTCTCATGTTGTGACAGTTATCCTGTACAGCAGTGTAATCTTAACCCATGGACTTTCAGGCTTTCCTAAATGGTCATAAACTGGGGGAAAGAAAAGCATTGAAATCTACCAACATATGAATGATTGTGTATTTGTGAACAAAATGACCTGGCAAACAAGTACATCATAAGTCACTTTGCTAAAATTATCCTTCCACCCTTAGAAATCACACAAGTTCTGCATGTCTCCGGGGCACTAACAGCATAGAAGTGAAACTGCAACGTTGGGACTGCTGATAAAGGGACAAATAACCCTTTAAGTAACTGAAAATACTTGATATGTTACCCTGTCTATGTTGCAACTGAGAGGCAAGCTGTAAACACCTATTAAAACAGCACTATTATGTCCTACTATGAAAGTTCTCCTGTCACCTCTTAAATATTTAAATCTCAGATTCTTTAAAAGCTGTTTCCACTGCTTTTACTCTTTGGATGTAAACAGATTTGTTAAATATTTTTTTTCCAACCCACCCACGAAGCTACATTCATTTACGTAACTTAATGAAGGCTGCATTATTCATTGAACTTCTCATATAACATTTTTCGTAAGACATTATTAAACAAGTGAAGCAAGCCAGTCTAGTAATGAGTCTTCTCTAAACTTGCTGCCAGTTACATTTCCTTTCTCCTAATCTATCACGCTAATGGTTGCAACTAATAAACTTTTTGAATTTTTGCTGCTAATCTGTATATGTTTTGCATTGCATGCTGGATGTATAACTTGACAGAGAATTTACAATACAAACCACCTGGCAAACAAAACTATCTCAATTAACAAATGCTATCCAAACCCACCCCATTCTTTTTTTGTTACAATAGAGGACAACTACACGTAACATAGTACCTTTAAGCCATAAATAAATTCACTAATTTGGGCCTGGAGCATACCAGCAGTATATCTCAAACACAAGATTTGTGTCTGCATTTTATAATTTCTAAACCTTTGCCAAAGGTCAGTAGATTGAAGTTTGGTTTATGCAAATCTCCTGCATGGCCGTGTAAAAGATCCAGTAATCTTGCACAGGATCCTGTTAGACTGTTCTAGGAAAGATCATATGCAATAATTTTAAGGTAAAGAAATTCAGCAATGGGTTGCTTGCACATGAGCTATTTAATCTGTGTTTAAGACTGTATCAAAAGTAGTTGTATTTTCAGGGAGTCAAAGCAGTGCAGCTCCCTTTGAGATAGATAGCAAATTTTCAGAACTTATACCTCATAAAATCAATTCCAATTATTAAAAAAAAAAAAAAAATAGAGAGTTGGATCCTGGGTTCTAATTTTATGCACACCAGTCTTTAAAAGACTGGGGCTTATTATTTTATCAGCATCCACCCTGAAAACATCTGCAGATCTGTAGAATTAACAAAACACAGTAGTGTTCTGTTTTCAAAGATGGCTAGATGCAGGTTTGTAAAAGCATTTTTAAAAACTTCCTATAGCACTTAGGAAAGTATCTCTTGAAAGTCAAAGATGAATTATTTTACATATTATTAAGTATTTTTCTTGGTACCTCTTCAAAGGTTATTCTCAATTACTGAACAGAATAAAATAAGAAAACATACAATAGATTGAAATGGGGTAGAAAGAAGGAAAACCTTTTTGTCAGCCCCTCATCTTGCAAGGTCCAGGAAAAGACTGCTGTAATAAAAGTAAGAAAATAAAGTAAAATGTCAGAAAAGTAAGTTCAAAGCCTTAAGCATATGAGTCTTCAAATTATATTGTCCCTTGAATAGGTGCTTCTATGAACCAAAACAAGAGAAAATCTTTCCCAGCTCAACTGCTGAAAGCAACATGCAAGTAACATGTCTTTGTTTCACAAGGACAAAATAAATAAACCTGATCAAGTTATTTTTAATCATTTCCAATGAGTCTTCAGCATTTTTTCTCTTAGTCATATAACCTTTACCAAAATTCACTTTTACCTGTTCTGACCTAAACTGGAAATACTCATACCTTTCAATCAGGTATTGATTTATCAAGTAGCATTTCTCTATGTCAATTTACACCAATGTAATTCCTTAAAGTCCTTTTTATTCAAGAATAGATATAACTGTGTGTTGTTAAGAACAACACATTTAGCACTGAATAGATAGTTCAGAAATTCTAAGCTCCAGAGATGCTGCTGGTTGGCAGGAGCTGTTACCCACATGGTTTTAGGAGAAGGGTGGGTTCTATTAACTCACCTTACCCACAGGGAAGAAGCAGCATGCTACATATAAATCATAGCTTTCTACTCCAGGACCAAAGCATGGCACCTTCTAAATTGTGAGTGATTTTTCCAAGAGAGACCTGGTCAAATATTTTTCTTTTAAATAACAGGTTAACCAAGAGGAGGAATATTAAATACCCTGCCTGCTGTCTCGGTGCAGTACCCCAGCACAAACTATGCTCATGTGGGGAGATGGAATGAGGACCTGGTCTGCCCAAAAAGCAATTCGTTTTTTGATAGGTAATTTTTCAAGAAAAGCAGTTCCTGGACCCAGCATGGCAAGAGGGGTGGGGGCTCAGGGTGCAGCACCTGAACAGCAGCCGCTGCCCCAGCAGGTGCCCACCCCGGCCGCTGCTGGGCAGGCAGAGCTACACTCACACCAGAGCTCACCTGAAACTGGGCTGCAGCCAGCATCTAAGCTGTCAAAATACAGCTGCATGCAGGAGATTAGCAGGGGTTGTAAAACCTGCTCAAGAAGTTGGGCAAATATTTTAGCAATTAACCCACACGGAGCTCCGTTTTACTGTAGCTATGCTGCTACCATTTCTCGAGATAGCTTGTTTAAAGCTAGCTCCAGGATGCCTAAATTGCACAGCAGTGACAGACCACTTAACCACAGAGATAAATTATTACAGGGGCAGTACCTAACATAGGTTATGTTGTCATGATTTACAACAGCTGAGGATGTGCCCCCAGATGTCCAGACAAAATCAAATTAAGTATATGATTTTTTTCTTCTTCGAACATAAAAGCCAGGCAAACTTGACTCAAAACCAAAAATGAAAGACTTGCATGTATGACCTTAGACTTACACTGTGAAAGTGTTTGTATTCTCCAGACAGCACTTACATTCCCATTCTTTATAAAATTAAAATATAAACTAAAATAATATAAGACCATGCAGAAAGTTCCCACATATAAAAGACTAATTAAAACCAAACAAAACATATAAAGAATATCAGCATCTATTTGGATTTGGAGAATGTTGTAATGTTACAGAAGAAAAAGTTAGTAAAGAATACCAAGACAAGAGCCTTGCTGTTCTCCAGAATCCAGATCACCTCCAAATCAGGATCAAGGTTTGCAATTTTCCACTACTATATTGGTAATAAAGGGGTCTTAAACTGAGGTTATTCATCAAGTCCCTGAGGAACATAATGGTACAACAGGTTTGCACAGAAAAGATATTTAAGACTTTAAACATTGCCAAGAAGACTCAGGTGCAATCTAAAAAGAATGTATGTTGTATTTTAAGGCTACAAAAAATTGAATATGAAAAATTCTTGATAGCTATGCTCATATGTAGGTTGTATCTAAGGCCATGTGTTAGAAGCTTCCCTGTTTAAAATGCTAGCTGGAAACACATCAAATGTCTTATAGAAACACCCCTTAAAAAAGAAATCCAAACATCAGAGATGCTACTAAACACCTGCGGCTATTTTGGGCAACTTAACTCTGTCCTTAATTTTGATCTTGGGAGAACATAGTGAAAAAGTGACTGTTTTCCAGAAGCAAACAAAAAATTTAATTATTGTATATGGTGCTGTAAGTGTTCATGACACTGAATTACATTGGTTTACTTTGTAGATGTTTATAGAGTCAGCCTATGTTGTTTGACTTTTGAGGGAAGACTAATAGGTGTAGTAAGTGGGGGTGGGCACAAAACTCCTTATGGTTAAGCCAAAATAGGGGTCATGCCTAGGGCATTTTATCTGCCCTGCTTACACACCCCTGGGGAATTGCATCTCAACAGTTGATTCTCTGTTAATCAATTCACATTAGTGCCTGCCTTTTAGTTTTCACTTTGCTGAATTCCAGGAAAGAAGTTCTTAAGCCAAATGCATGCTCTATCTCTGACCTAGTCAGAGCTGTTGCATTTCAAGAAGAAATAAGCAGATTTTATTTGCTCTACCAGCTGATAAGAGACACCTTCGTAAGTAAAGATTCATAGCCAGCAGGCTCAACACAGAACAAGATTCAGTGGTCTGTTCACACAGGTCAGCAGTAATCTGGGAGGAGAGGACATTCACAGAATTTTTTCCTCAACCAACTCCAGAGAAAGACTTATGTGATATTATTCTGCTTTCCTTTTCTTTCTTATTTACTGTGGCTCAAAATGATGTGCTTGATAAGGAGACCTGTAGTACTTGCCATGACTGCATGCAGTTTTCAGCAAGCATGTGGTTTTGCACTGTTCTTGCCCTTACAAGCCAAAATTTATAACACCTAACTAGTCACAAGCAATCATATGTGAAGGAGGGGAGAGTTATGAACAGAGAAATAGTAAATATCTCATTCACAAAAGCAGATCTGACCTTACATCCAAACCCTAGAACCACATTCATTAAGTTACTCTGTAGCATACACACAGATTTTCATACAGAGGATCATCAAAAATAAACTTTATTATCAAACTTAAAATTCACACATTAAACATACCATCTAGACACAAATAATACTGAAAACATTCTCAAACAATAACCGTTTCAGGTAATTCGGATGAGTAGCTAGTTACCATTGTTTTGAATGCTTTTTGAGTATTTCTTAATACATGCACCATCCTGAAGTGTCTTCAACTGCTTAGCTGGCCAGCTTCCAATGATATTTTTAAATAGGGGAAAACTTATTTCTATAGAAATAATATTATCTAATTATGAATCAGAGACCCATAATTGTAGTGCTTGGGGGCAAAAATAACATAGCTTCTCGAAATACTTAGAAGACATAAATAACTATTGTACATTTACAAGTTTTAAATATTTAAAGGCCTTTGTTACTATAAAAAGTTACTATGTACATATTAAATGCTATATAGAAATCCAGTCAGAGGCGAGTGTTGAGCTCTCAGATTTGGCCGCTGAAACCTATGAATTTGGTAGGCAGATTGTCCACAGGGTACACTATGGGGCCCGTTTTCATTGTAGGAGGTCCATTCAGCAGCTGCCAGTCACAGCTCCGAGCCAACTCCACTGTAAATATTTTTAGAAGGACTTTTGCAAACTCTTTGCCCACGCAGCTCCTCAAGCCCCCACCAAAAGGAATGAAACTGAACCTAGAGGAATCCTCTGGAGTTGGAGACATGAAGCGATCTGGGTTAAATTCCTCCTTGTTGGTAAAGAGATCTGCCACATCATGTGTATCACAGATACTGTAAATAACATTCCAACCTTTAGGGATCTGGTAACCCTATAAAAAGAAGAGAAAGGAGATGTGGAGCACCTTGCTGTGTTAAATAACATGAAGTGACAGCACAGGACACATCAGTGCACCCGACCTCCCCTCCTGGCTTCCTGCAGGTCACTCTAAGGCAGACAGGCTACATGAACACACAATACTTCACAGCTGTTCTGAGGAGTTGTGCCCAAACCTTCCTTACATTTAGCTCAAGGGTCTTGAGTGCAATCCGAAATCCTCCAGGAACAGGCGGGCTCAGCCTGAGGGTCTCTTTGATGACACAGCCTGTGTACTTCAGCTGCTCCAAGACCTCCATGTCCAGCTGCTTCTCGTGGTTGGAACTGCACAGTAACCCCTACAAAGGAAAATGCTGCCATGATATTCATGAAGCAGACAGCCAGGGCTCCTGGCACTGCAAAGCAGCTGCCCCTCAGCAAATGGTATTTTCCTGCCACCCCTAAAAGTAGGGAACCACCTGGGTCAAAGGGAGCCCTGTCTGGGATACCTGTCCTGGAGGTACCTTCCTCCCACTGCCCCCTCCTGTGAAATGGCTCTGAGGAAGACACACACCTTCACCTGCAGTTCTTTCCTCACTTTTTGCAGGACTTCATGGTGGAGCCCTAGGAAGGCAATCAGCGACGTGGCAGCACTAGCTGTGGTTTCATGGCCCCCGAACAGCAGCTCTGTGGCAGACTCCTTCAGCTCCTTACACAAAGGGTAGAAGAGGGATAAACCAGGCGTTAAACACAGTATCTCTACAAGGCCCACTCTAGCACTGCAATGCTGTACATTGTTCCCAAACTGGAACAGACACCCAGGGGCCAGAATGGGGGTGGTTGGAGGTGCCTATGCTCCCTGTGGACTTATCTCCCCATCCAACAGCCTGACTGCAACCTCTGCACCCTAGTGCTCAGCAAAAGCTGGTTTATTTCGTGGGGAAAGGGAGCACATCCTGCTCTCTCCGTTCGTCCCCGCAAGTGTGATGCGCTCAGAGGGGCTGGGGGAAAGTGATGAATCCAGTCCTGGGGAACCTTACCTGCATGTTGAGTTGCTCTCCATTACCCTGAGTGTGTTCCATCAGCAGCTGCAGCGCATCCTTGTAGCCGCCCTCAGGCTCCTTGCGGGCCATCTTGGCTCGGATGTTCTCCTCGATCTTGGCGTGGATGATGTTGCGTGCCCGCAAGCCCTGACCAAGCAGCATGGAGAGCAGTGTGGGTCTTAGGCTGTACTGCCATCCCCCCCCGCCCGATTCCCCCCTGCCCTGGCCGCAGGGGCACCTCTCTCCTCCTGCCGCGCCGTGAGCCTTACCCGGTAGAGCCCGCTGAACGGCACATCGATGGGCAGGGAGAAGAGGTTGCGGATCATCTCCTCAAAAGCCTCCACCAGCTGCTGCTCGCCGTCGGGGCTGGCCTGGCGGGGCTGGAAGCCCAGCAGAATTCTCATGGCAATGCGAAACATGAGGCGCTTCACCTCGGGGTACACGAGCAGGCAGGGCCCGGCGGCGCCCAGCCACCGCGCCAGGCAGGCGCTCACCTCCTCCTGGATGACGGGCACGTAGTGCTGCAGGGCGTCCCGGGAGAAGGCACGCATGATCACCTGCCCGGGGGACGAGGAGGAATGGGACCGAGGAGGAAGGGGACCGAGGCTCAGCCGCCGCGCCCGGGGCGACCGCGCCCGCTCCCCGCCCGCCGTCGGGCCGTACCTTTTTGCGGTGCTTGTGCTGCGCGTTGTGGAGGTTGGAGAGGCAGCCCGAGCCCAGGATGGTCCGCACCGAGGCGGGCCACTGCACGGAGACGAGCCGGTGCTCGCCCAGCAGGATGTGCCGCACGTTCTCGGCGCCCATCACTCGTACCGTGGGCCGCCCGAAGAGGTGAGTCTTGTAGATGAAGCCGTATTTTCTGCGTTTCATCTGCAGGAATTTTCGCCTCTGGACAGGGGATGAGAAGGGGGAAATGGTAAAATAAATTTTAGAAAGGATAAGAGGAAGAGACAGGGAGAGCAGCTCTTTCCCACCTGGGCACGGGAGCCTGTCAAAGTTGCCGCTCATCTCCCTCCCCTACAGCCAGAGGAGCGGCCGGGGCGCCTCTCCGCTCCCCGCGCCACCGCCTCGCCTTACCTGAAGCACCAGCTGCAGCGTCTCCCCGAAGAAGGGGAGCCCCATGGTGCCCGGCGGCAGCGGGAGTGGGCAGCTGGGGTCGCGGCTGCTCACGCAGTACAGGTCCCAGAGCTTGACGGCAGCCAGAAAGAGTAGCAGGGGCAGCAGGAAGGTGCACAGGGCGCTGGCTACTAGGGCGGAGAAGCCCATGACTGGGGAGCGACTCCCGCCCGGCCCCGCGGGAGCTCTGAGTGCGCGGGCCGGGCTCGCCGCGGGCCGCCTTTTATACCCTTCCCAGGTTGCTGCCCACCCCTACCTTGGTCCGATAAATTAGTTCACCCAAAGTTCATCTTTAATTGCGGATTGCGGCCTGACTCCTCCCCTCGAAATCTTTAACTGTTTGCTTTGCGTAGTGCATCCTACCCGCCGCAGACCGCTGCCGGGGAAGGAAAGGTGCTGTCGGGGGCGGTGGAAGCGGCTCCGGGCTCGCTGACCCTGCACCGCGCTCGGCAAGTGGGCTGCGGGACGCCACCGACAGTACACAGCCGGTGGTCGGCCGCCACCGCCTCCTCCTCCTCGGATTTATCACCGATGCTCGTTAGAGACCAGCGGCTGCACCGGGAAATTCCCGCGCCGGCACCGGCGGCCCGGCTGCTCGGAGACACCTACCCCGGGGCGCTGCCGCCCGCCGCCGGTGCGCTCAGCGGAGCTCCTTCGCCTGCCCGCCGCCCTCGTCGCTGGGAACGGCGAGGTAGCGGCCGGACCCGGGAGACGCCGGGCCGGGACCGTGGGGCGGCCGGAGCGAGCGGTCCCCTGTGCTGGGGCAGCCCAGAGACCCCCGAGCGGAGCCGCAGCTGTGCCGGCGTATCGGCGGAGGAGCCTCCGCTGTCCCCTGGTTCACCTCGAAAGGCACGGCTTGTGTTTCTGCCGGCCGCGGAGGCAGGAGCCGCCCGCAGCAGTCCGTCTCAGCCTCCCGATGCAGGTTCAAGCGCGGGTCACCGAGGGAAAAGAAGGTGAGCGCGGAAAGGAAACACCAGAGCCGCCGTGCCCCGCTCCTCTCCCCGGGATCCACTGNAGCGCGGCTGCGGGAGGGCTGCGCTGGATGGGGCTGCTGCTGGGGAGCTCCGCCGGCCGCTGGGGAAGGGGCGGACGGCGGCTGCGGGGCCGCGGAGCTCTCCGCCGGCCACAGCTGCTGCCAATACACTTTTATTTTCTTTACGGTTTTTATCTCTTCCCTCCCTGTTACTTTTGCTTTCTTGTTCCCAGACAAGCTCAATAAACGCTGGAAGTTTTGTGTGTGTGTGTCTGTGTAGGGGAGAGAGAGATGTCACTTTTAATTATTATTTTTCTAACAATCAACGCATCACATGAGACCCGCCCTCCTCTTACGATGCCTTGCCGGAGCGGGGCTGCCCGCCTCCGCAGCCCCTTGCCCCGGAGGGAAGCCCCCGGAGGGCACTCCCCGGCCCCGGGAGCGGTAGCCCCTCGGGGTGCGCTGCTGGCCGGGAGCGGCGGCCGCGCCCTGACCCGGCGCTCTCCCCTTGCCGGGCGCTGACCTGCTTGTGACCTACAACACGGACCGTGACATCTGCGTGAACCCGGCCGGCAACCGCGCCAAGTTCACTGTCTATCAAAATAACGAGATACGGTGGCCTGAGCACCGATAATTGCCACAGGAAGGCTTTATTATCTCCCCAGCTGTGTATTCCCCAGCCATCAGCTTGAAAAGAATCAAATGGTAAAGAGTGAAAGGGATAATTAAAAACATCTTGGAAGGGGGTCAAGAAATTAACAGCCTAATATGAACAAACTTTGATTACAAGCAACAATTATTACACTTCACTTGTAAATGCTCGTGTTTATCTGCAAACAAAATCAGTTTATCAGTTTCTTTATTTTACTTTATTTTATTTGTAACTAGATTCATGTTACATTTTTCAGTGGGCTTGTTAGCACTCAGGATAATTTTTAAGTGCGCTGCTGGAGGAGTCCCGACCTTCCTGCACCGGGTGCTGGACGCTACAGGCCCAGCCCTGCCCAAGCTCTGCCCGCGGTGAGACCCTGAATCGCCTGCAGCCTCAGCCAGCCAGTAGCTCCTGCTAATTAAAGTTAGTCATTGCCACTTGCAGCCACCGTCTACTGATTTCACCTCTGATAGGCAAAAAGATTCACCTTTCAGGGCAAGGTCAGGAGGGCCAGAGGCTCTGGTTCACTACAGGGTCGACTTGCCAATAGCACTTAACTCAGCCCTGCAGTTCAACCTCTTCCAGATTTGACCTGTCACATTTGGGAGCCAGGTTTCTACCCGAGGTAGTGTGGTGGTCGCTGGACAGCCCCCTGACAGCTAACACCAGCACACCCCCCACTGCAGTGCCCCAGCACGGACAGGCAGCGGGGCTGGCCAGGGCAAGGTCACCTGGAGCACTGAAGCAGGACGATGACAGTTTCAGGAGACCGGAGAGCTCCCCAGAGCCTTTCCAAAGGGACGCTGTCTTTGTGCCGTGTTTTGGCCCTCACAAGTCAAGCTGGTTCTTCACACAGAGCACACGACACCACCAGGCATGGCATGCTCTGGAGGGACAAGGAGTTATTTTCCCACTGCATTCACACGGGATGCATGACAGTGGGGAGTAGAACTAAAGCTGAAAGAAACTTAACTCTTTGTTGTGGATCAAGGACCTGGGCCCCACTCTGTTCTCAGTACACAAACAACAGAACTCACTTCATTTTATTTTACATGGGAGGGAAATACCCTGTGGGGGTACTCAAAAGCCACCTAAAAGGGTGGCCTCAGCACCCAAGTTTAGTCTCAGGTACCACCTGCTGGATGGACCCATGGAACTGCTGTCATGACACTTTCCCTGGCAGAGCTGGGCTGATGGAGGTGACACAGTTTGGCCAGCCAGCGAGCTACCACAGGGCCTGTGTCACCTTGCAAATGTCCTCTCTGCAATGTGAACAGCATCATCAAGAACAAGGGACTTTCTGTCACAAATCAGACATATTCAGAAATGTCTGTTTGCTAAATATTTGCTCCCCAAA
The DNA here is from genome assembly GCA_013397915.1 of Daphoenositta chrysoptera. Lineage (NCBI taxonomy): Eukaryota > Metazoa > Chordata > Aves > Passeriformes > Daphoenositta > Daphoenositta chrysoptera. The sequence continues at coordinate 881,532 of VZRO01004822.1, read as the reverse complement.
GCTCCCTCCCCTGCTTCAGTCCAATCCCATGAGCAGGCTGTGGCTGGGGAACATATCCTGGGGGAACCCCAGAGGGGCCTTCCTGGCAGACCCCAAGCAGCAGCACAGTGCTCAAGCACAACGTGCACAGCTACTACTAGTGGGTGAATGAGAGATATCCTCTTTGTGCCAGCTCTAATGGGAAGTGCATGAATGAGATTAAATATTTACAATAAAAACCACTTTACACCCTATTATTCTGGCTAGAGTTGATGCCGTGGATTGGGCAACTCTAGCTTGTGTTTTCCTGCAGAGCCCCCCACCTTCCCTCTTTTTGCATCTAAAAAGCTACAGTGTGCAGGATGTTCGTCCTGCCTTTCCTACAACACACCTACGGGAGATAACCCTGGCAGCCTTAGCTGTGGGTCTGGGAGTTTTGCTCCCCATCCCTGGTAGCTGGGGATCTGTATGGGGCAGGAGTGGACTGAGACCCCATGGCATATGCACCCTGCCAGCAGCTTCAGTGGGTTTTGCTCCCAGGCTGGAGCTGAGATTCACCCCAGTGCTCAGGAGTGGGGATCTGCAGGACACCCTACTCCAGCACCCTGCACACCCTACCAGCCTGTACACCAGGAGGGGAAAAATAGAAAGACCTTTAGGATTTTGTTCTGCAGTGACCCAGTAGCATACCCAGCCTGGGGCAGCAGAGACCTGCTCCCGGCAGCTGTGGAGGGGCCTTGGCTCCAGGGCTGAGGGGAGCAGCACACCCCTGGCTCAGGCCTCGTGGCCGTGGCGGGGCTGCAAGGGGTGGAAGTAGAGCTGCAGCCCGTCATCGACGGGGTGCACGATGGGCACGGTCTGCATGCTGGGGTAGCCAGGGGTGGCCAGCTCCCAGCGGGCCGTGCTGACCAGCTCGATGGCCAGCAGCTTGAGGATGGCCTGCGCCAGCTCCTTCCCGATGCAGCTCCGTGCCCCGCCGCCAAAGGGGATGTAGTGGAAGCGGCCTGCAGCCTCTGGCCGGCCGGCGGCGAAGCGCTCTGGGTCAAAGCTGCCGGGGGAGCTCCGGTAGGCAGCAGCTGTCTCATGCGTGTCACGGATGCTGTACACGACGCTCCAGCCTTTGGGGATCTGGTAGCCCTGGGGAGCGGAGAGAAGAGAGAGGAGAGGACTGTTACATACCTGTGCTACTGGAGGGGGAGCAGGAGTGCCTGGGGACAGCCCCACTGCACTGCCCACCTGCTCTGCAGTGCCTTTTCTCCCCAGCCCATCCGGGACTCACAGAGGTTGCTGGGTGACACTTCCCCTTAAACTACACTGCCAAGCCCCACCACTGTGCTGGACACAGGGTGCTTGCACGCAACGACAGGCAGCAGCTCTCTAAGCAGCCTGCCCGAGTGTGAGGCACTTACATCGAGCTCAAAAGTCTGCAGTGCCGTCCTGTAGCCTCCGGAGACTGGGGGCAGCACCCGCAGCACCTCCTTAATGACACAGTCCAGGTAGCGCAGGCGGCTCAGCTTCTCCAGGCTGATGTCTGAGGCGCAGTGACAGCTGTGGCCTGGGGGTGCCGGGAGCTGGGGGCCAGCGCAGGGGTTGCTCTGGGGGACAGTGGGCTCCGTCCGGGCACTGGGCTGGAGGGAATCTTCCTCCATTTGGGCAGGGGGCTGGCTCTGGTCCTTATGAGTGTCTTTGGCCATGGAGTGGAAAAGTGGTTTCTCTCTGTCCCTGCTCTGGGTGGTCAGGGTGTCCAGGCCGGATCCTGCAGGGCAGCACTCACACGGCTGGTACAACTCATGGGACATCAGCTCCTGCCTTATTTTTTCAATCACTGAGGGGTGCTTCAGTAGCAGGAGGATCAGAGAAGTGCTAGCACTAGCCGTGGTGAAAAAAGCAGCAAATATGAGCTCAATTGCTGATTCCTGAGAGAGGAATGAAAATGACCATTTTAAATAACATTTTAAAGTGATTTTGTTTCAGACTGTTCTCACCTTTTGCAGGTGCACTTTTGCCACTGTGCAGAGGGCCCTGGCTCCCACTCTGCTCTCCCCAAACCCACATCCATCCTGGGTTGGCAGGGACCAAAGCATTTCTGTATGAACTGGATGTCCACTTGCCAAGTGACTGATGCAGAACCACAGCTGGGATGAGTACACATCACCTCCAATCCAGCTCTTCCGAGCTTTCCTCAAAAGATTTACCAGTTTTAAAGCAGCACTTTAACTTGAATTACAGCACATTGAATGAAGTCCATTTCAAGCTTTCTATTTTCATCTGCCATTTCCCCTTTGCGTCCAGCTTTTACTTTTCTGCCTAGGCAGTGGATATGGGTGTGTTTATGCACAAATTCTAGATGTGCTGGCAGCTAAAATGGGTTGCATTTGATCCATCTCCAGTTATGACTGATCTTATCTGAGAGGGGACTCAAGCCAAGAGTCAAAAGCATAAAGGGCCTTTCTGCTAGAGCAGGTCAGCCTGGGAAGTGCTGTAGCCAGCAGGGAGCACACACTAGGCAAAGGACTTGCTCGCTTTTCAAGCTGTACAATCTGAAGCACAGCAGTGTTCCCACAACAGATGTATCCATAACAAGTTAGGAAGTTACATAGCTCAGATATATGGACCACAGCACAGTCAAATCTGTAATATGGGCCTTGTCCAAGTTCAGGGGTCCCTTCGCAGCCTCCCAGCCTTCGTGGGACTCTCTGCAGGCTCCATATGGCACAACACATGCCAAGTTGCTGTGGGCTGTTTGCAGCACCCTGTGATCAACTTTTGCAAATGGTCTTCCAAAAGTTAAGGGTTGCCCAGAGCTGGTTCATGGCCTGTCACATCTCTGACAGCAAATGTAATGCTCAAACCTACAGCACCATCTGAAGGTGCCAGTGGCTCCACAGCACAAGGCTGGGAGTGCTGAGGCCAGAGGTTAGAGACAAAAGCCAGGGAGAAGCCGAAGGGAAGAGTACCAGGAGCTGCCCCCCTGGGAGGGCTGGGACCTGACTGGTGCTACAGAGCACTAATAGCTCCAGCACAGGGGCAAAGAGGAGCAAAATCCCCCGGGGACACAAAGCCACTGTGTCTGGACTTTAAATTGTTCTGACACAACCGGTTCTAGAGAGGTGAATCCACAAACACAGAGAGAACACTTGAAGACTAAAGGTACTTGAATTCAAGTCTGATAAAGTTAAGGGTAATGTAACAAAGATGACTCTTTGCTACCACCCCTAGTGTCATATATTGGCTGGACTAGATGCTTTTGCCAAAGTGCAGCTCTCAAGGGCATCTTTCAGCTGAAATAAAACCCCTGGAACAACAGATTCCTCTCAACCCCTATCACACCTCCTTCAGGCATTAGCAGGAATTTTTACATTCACAAGGTAGCAAACCCAGATGAAAAGAAACCTGTCTGCACCACATGCAATTAAACCCCAAGACATTTCAATAGCATGCAAGGAATTTAGGGCAAGCTCTTAGGTCTGAAATAACAGCCCTTATGCTCTTTGCATCAACCTCTGACAGTGCTGCTGCAGAAGTTGTCTCACAGCTGCTGTCACAACTTTCCCTCCCTGCTTCTACAAGGCCAACAGAACCAGTGACTGGAATTCAGGATATTCCCAAGCTTCACCAGTACTGTCCCTGTGCTACAGCCCAACTCCCTGTCCTGGGAGGCAGAACAGGGAGCATTACACCCAGCCAGTGACAGCATTATTATGCAGGATGGGGTTTTTTAATCTTCTCAAGGTTTTAAATATTTTAAGACTATTGTTGGCAAAGCAGTGTCTTTTTAATGACGTTTACATTTCAAGGGTCCTGGTGAGTTTATGGCAGCAGTACAAACCACAGTGTATTTAGGAAAATTTCTGGGAAAATTGTCTTTCCAGACCATTTGAACAAAAAGCAGATTAGTAACTAGTGTGTGCCCGTGTCTGGAGGGTCTCTCAAAGACAGATAAATCCAAAACTCTGAGACAGCTTTGGACTTTTTATCCAATTACATAATTTCATTAAATAAGAGCTCTACTACTGTTTCTTTAGGGTGGAGAATATTGCCATAATTGCAAACATAGGCAGTTCAGTTTTCAAGTAATTGTGTTAAATACAGAAATTTTCTAACCATAAAGGTACAGAACAGCATATGAATATATTATAATTTGAATAAGCTGGCCCAAGGTTGCTGTGATGTCACTCAGTCCATGTTACATTTAACATCTCCTTATTCCATTTGTGGTCAGAGCCAGGGACATGATGAGAGATTGTGAAGTTATACTTGCATAATATTCATGTGAATACTAACAGAGATTAATTAATCTTAATCACATTTTGAATCTGTCAATTATTTTTTAAAATTACATTATAATAAAAGATTGTTAGAATAAATAATATAACGAATAATTCTAATAAAATTTATTTATGAATATATGCTGTTTCTTATTATATCTACTAGTTGCTCAAGTTTTTCAAATATTTTAGATTTAGAGGTTGATTTTTACAAAATATTTCTAAAACATTAATCTTTGGATAGTTTTTCTGAAATACTTTAATAAACAGTAAAGCTACCTTTAAACTATGTTCAGATACTTTAAAACCGTATCCAGCTGCTGTACCCATGCAAATCTGCTTCAAAACTTGTTATATAAACGCAATGTCATCTATCATTCACTGATACCAAGTGACCTGGAACTATGAATGATGCAGTACTAATGACAATTTTTTCCCAAGACCTTTGGCAAAATACTCTTCACATTCACTTGGTGGTTTTGATTCAGTAAGGACTACTGGGTTCATCCCTAAGTCACAGTCATACATCATATTCCACCATAGCAATCCACAAGCTACATGATCTGATTGATGAGGAGGTGATAGGGAATGACCTGGGATCCATCGTTCCATCCCTGGACCCATTCTGATTTATGATCTCAGAGATTTCTGGGCTCACAGCCCTGAGCAGTCCAGTGACATGATCTACACCCTGCCCTAGGCTGGGTGCTGGGCTGTGTTTGAGGAGCACACAAGTAGCTCTAAATATTTCCACGAGAGTGTCCTGGAGGTTACTGACTGCACAGACATGCAGAGCCTTAACGCAGCCACATAACCCTACCAGCATCCTTCATCAGGCTGAAGGCTGGTGTCCATGAAGAGGAAAGGTAGAAGGGGCATTTATTCCCTTCTAAAGGGATCCGTTCTAATGAAAAGAGACACAAGACTAGGAGAGCGTGCCGAGTGCAGGCTCCCTCGCTTGTGCTGGTGTCCTCATGTGGGTAAGAGAAGGGCAGGGGACAGCAGCTGGTGGTGGGTCCCCACACAAGCCTGGCCCTCAGTGCACATCTCTCAAACAGCCACCGAGTCAGGAGGGGCACTGCAATGTAGCGGTTCTCCTCACCTTTAGCTCCTGCATGGTGAATTCTTTGCCGTGCTCCTTGGCGCTGTTCATTATGAAATCCAGAGCATCACTATGGTCTTCTGGGTTGTTTCTCTGCAGTTTTTCCTGTATAGCTTTCTCCATAAACTTATGTAGCGTGTCCCGTGCTTTGATTCCCTGCGAGAGGCAGACACAGTTCAGGAGAACCTTAGGACCTGCCCCCTCTCTAGAGAGACCAGGGAAACCCAAGTGTAGCAATCCTTAATCCTAGGACCTGTAACAGCAAGAACTGTTTAATCTGTTGCCCAGCCCCAGAGCCTTGCAAGAGGCAGCAGTTTGGGGGGAAATGCTGCACATTCTGTTGCCTTGCTGTTGTGAATCAAATGCAAAAAGTCCCAAGAATTTCTCTGGGAGGAAAAGACAGCAGTAAACCCATGTTACCACGTTCAGAGTCATCTGCACTGAGCAAACCCACAGTTGTGTCAGGTCCAAAAGAAGCTTATTCCAAGGGAAAAGAAAAGGTAACTTAATAAAACTGAGTCCAGACAGCAAGGCACGAATGGTTTTACAAGGGTATAGTGGATAAAGACACATTAATCACAGCCAGCTCATCTTCAGGTGTGCTGCACTCCAGTGCAGCAAAACATTCACGTAAAGATCCCAGCAAGTCAAGTGATCAGCAATCTCTTTGCAAAGGGGGATGGATGGAGTCACAGAGCATATGACTCTCTACAAAAATGTCTCCTGCAAAAGTCGGAAGGACCAGAGATTTGAAATTTAAAATGTCCATGACCAGATGTTGGGAAGAAGATACAAAGGCTTAAATTTGAGGTGGGAAGGATTGGACAAAGTAAACAGGGCAGGGACCAAGGAGAAAGGCAAGTTGAAGATGTTCATCTGGGGCCAGACAGACTTTGGCTGACGTGAGAGAGGGTCATGAGGAATAGGGAAGGAGGGGTGAAAGCTCACACTGGTAACAACCTGCAAAGGGAAACTGGACAGGGGAAACAAGAGCTTTGACGAAGAGTAGCAGGGAGGCTCAGGGAGAACTGGGACTGGCTGGGTAAGGTGATCCAACGGGGCAGAGCTCACAGTGGAAAAGAAATGAGGGAAGACCTGGCTAAAATGGACAGGAGACTTCAGCTGTAGTAAGTGTGGAGAACCCAAAGCCAGAGAAAGAAGGAATGTGAGAGGAAGAATGGAATAGTACACAGGTCCTATAACTGGAGCAGGAGTGTGGAGAGGCAGGCAAAGAGGGGCAGAGCAGCAGGGAAGAAACTGCAGGTTTAAAGAGGCAGAGACTGTCCTTCTCCCTGGGTTGTCTCTGTGCTGCTGGACTACAAGGGACTGAGGACCATAACATGGTCTTAAGTCCTCAGCGTGCCTGAGTTGCACAGGGATGCTAACCTGAGGTGTGCTGTGCCCACCTGTCTTTGTGCTTATGCCCACAGACCCCTTCACCATGGGCTGACATTAGTCCAGGTGGGATGAGATGGGACAGGCCCAGACATGGTGGACTCACCAGAGGCAACATATGGGATGAGGAAGAAGGGGACCCCTGTGCTGTACAATGAGCTAGAGCCAGTGCCCAGAGGTGCTGGAAGCCAGCCGGGAGCAGGTGAGAAGTGCAGAGAGAAGGGGAAACAGCTGGGGTAGGTAAGACATCAAGCCCTAAGACCTAGAATGGGGATGTCCTGGCCCATGAGAAGTGCCCTTGGTGGGACAGGGGGTCTGTGCTGCCAGGGCCCAGGCCCTGCCCCCGGGCAGAGGGAGCAGTGCAGGCGGCAGTACCTTGCGCAGCCCACTGAAGGGAAGGTTGAAGGGCAGGGAGAAGAGGTTCTCCACCAGCTGTTCAAAAGTTTTGGCCAGATCCTTGAACTGCTTTTCCTCCAGGCGGAGCCCCAGCAGAATCCGAGCTGCAATGCGGAAAGTTAAGGTTTTAGCGGAGGAATAAACTGCGATAGAGCCTGGCTCCATGCACCAGCCCCGCAGCTCCCAGCTCACAACCTTCTGGATCCGCGGCAGGTAGCTCTCCAGGGCAGTGCGGCTGAAGACTCTGGCCAGGATCTAGGAGAGAAGGGGGGAAGAGAGGCAGGTGGTTAAAGCAGGGGGAGCACACATGCCACCGAGGCCCAGGGCTGGGCCCGAGGTGCCACCTGGGCTGTGTGCCCTGTTGGGGTGGCCGCGAGGCGAGGCTCACCTTGCGGCGCTGGTGGTGCAGGTCACCGATGGAACTGAGCAGAGTGTGGGAGCCCAGGATGATCTGGGTGCTTTGGGGCCACTGTGTGCTGACCAGCGTGTGCTCGCCCAGCAGGATCTTGCGGATGTTCTCAGCGCCCGTCACCCGCACCACCGGCCGGCCCAGGAGGTGGGTCTTGAAGACGTTTCCGTACCTCTCCCGCCGGGAGCTGTGGAAGCGGGAGCCCTGGGGACGAGCTGTGGGTCAGCCCGAGGCTCCCGCCAGC
>VZRO01004822.1:787415-870723 GCA_013397915.1 Daphoenositta chrysoptera | reverse complement strand
AGCCAACACCCCCCGTTCACCTGCCCGTTTCTTTCTCTAACGTCTCTCACCTCCCCCCGTGTGCAGGGATGCTAATGGCTTCACGCTTTGGCGTTTGGGAACTCGCTTTACCGTGGGGAGAAACACAGGGATGCTCGAGTCTGCTGCTTCTCACAGTAATTTAAACCAGAGGTTCAGGTAGTCTCAACCGAGTGAATTAAACACCTCCTGCTGCACTCTCCATTGTGACGGATCCCTGAAACTCAGCACCAAGCCCTGGGCACACTTCTGGCCCAAACAAACCCAAACGTTTCAATGGAGGAACAAAAAGTCTCCAAGCACAGTCCTATGCCTGGCTGCAGTTTCAAATCAGGCCTTTGACTCATGATCTCAGAGCTGCTGTTCAACAAAAAACCACCCTCCTTTTACAATCGGATGCAATGCCGAACCTCGAGCAGCCAGCACCCTCACAGCCCTCAAAGGCTAATTCCCCCTCCACCATCACGGGGTGCAGGCCAGGCACCGCTGGGCACCCTGCCCAGGCTGCCAGGGGCCAGGCACGGGCAGTCCCGCTCGGGGATGCCTTTCCCGGGGATGCCTTTCCCACGGCTACCTGCGGGCCGGCGGGCCCCACTGCCATTGACGTCAATGCCGGGGCGCCCCAGCTTCCCCCTGCGTCTGGTGCCTGCCTTGTCTTGCTGCTGAGGGCTAACAAGCGCTTGTGTTCAGGCTGTCCTGCCTTAGCCAAACCTACTGTTAAAATAAGCGTTGGGAACCATTAACAACACTTGCCCCAGTGCGCAGTGCCCGCGGCTGCTCCACCGAGCTGGGTCCTCAGTGTAACCGAGAGCCCTGCTTGCCTGGAGACCTGCTGAATCAGTAATGCTGGAAAGGTGGGCTGGAACGGCATTTTGCATAACAAAACCACTTAAAAAAATGTAACAGACTACTGCAAGTCACACCATTTTGCTAATTCAAGGAAGAATTACTTAAAACATTTGCTTCTGCTAAAGCAGACCAGAGCTGTTACAGCTGGGGCGCAACAGTAGCAGCCCCTGCTCCTGCAGGCAAAGCTGCAGCAGGTGCCCGCTCCTCCGATTTCTCAGGCTACACTAAGAGGAGGGACTGCACCTCAGAGAACCTTGCCTTACTTTAATTTCTCAGCCTGATAACCTGCCAGAACTGTCCAGTAGTGCTCATGCCCAAAATCATAACAAAAATTTATTTGCAGAATAAAAGCATACACCCAGTCTTCCCAGCTTGAAATTTCTATGCCTCATTTTTGCAAATTTTTCCACTTCTAAACCACTTTCTTATGTTACTTTCAAATAAAGTGTCTAATTTAAATATATAATTTTCTAATTACTCCTTCCTTATTTGTAGTGTAGTCTCTTAGGACTAGGTAGCATTATTTCCTGGGATTATAATGGACCTCTGACACACCTACTGCTCTGTCATCCCAAAGACCTCCGGGGACCCTTACAAACCTCAGTGACACCTACATTTTACATTTCCCTATCTCATAGAGGTGAAAGGATCTAAAACCCAAGACGGCTATTTCATTCTTTGCTGACCAGGTACCCATGATAACCACCGAGGTCAAATTCAAACAATTCTTTCCCACAAAGCCATTTCTCAAGATGGACACCACCAATTTTACTGAGCTGCAGAGAATATGCTTTTAGTCACTAAGCAAACAGATTTGGGAAGGCTTGATAACTCAGAAATTAGTGTCATTTGTGAAACGCACAGCCTCAGTTGCTGCTGCATGTTACTCATCACTTGTTATTACCTGTGTTACATGGTTAGTAGTGCACAGAGGTATTTTAAAGTACAACCGAAAGAGTAGAAAAATAGGACAGGCAGATGCACAAGACAAGCTGTGAGAATAAAGCTGGCAGGAACCCAAACTATATAATCTGGTCATTAATAACTTTCTGCTACTTACAGTGCTACTTGTCATGGGCTCCACATGGGACATGGTCCTTAAGGATGGACCAATGTTCCTGCAGTTGTATTCAGTGAGTCAGAGGTGAAAGATTTCACTTCTTATCCCTATTGTAACATCGAAATTGAGGATTCTGGGTAAATCCTAAACAACCCGAAGCTCATATGGGCAAAAGGTATCTAAAGGTATCCTGTAAGCAATGTGTGGCCCAAAGCCATTGATAACTGACACAATTACAGTACTGACAAGTTCAAAGAAACTTCCCTGACAATACTGCATGAGTGAGTTCCATACCACACTTTCAGTGGTTGACTCAACTGTCTTGACTGTGCCATGGCTCTTAGAAATCTGAGTCATAGTGACAGCTGGAAGATTACACCTCATTTGTCACCTGGCCAAACACAGGTAAGCACGCAGGGCTCTAAACGGACCATGAAGTCTGTTGTTTTTCAACACGAGGTAAAAAAAAGTCACACAAAACATGAAGCACATTCTGTGCACTCCAAGACAGTCCTGGCTCTAAAGAATGAACACCTCAAGAGACACTATTGGCAAGGGGGATGTACCCAGAGCTTCTCCCCTGCTCCATGCTTCATCAAAGAGCTGCATGCAACCAATATCATGCTAATAAATCTCTTAAGTTCAAGCAGCTGTCATGACATGTGGCAGGTAGCTCAAAGGCCCAGACATGCAATCAAATTACACATGTCACTCAGTCACAGCCCCCTTCCCTCCTTCTGTGCATCTGTTCAGGGGCTGCAGTGTGACAATCGAGTCCTGGACTCTGGATTAAATGTGGCAGGGAGCTGCAGACACTGCTGGAGACCAGACTGCTGCTGTGCACAATTCTGCATTGTGCATTCTGTGCCCCTCACAGCTGCAGTTCTGCACCGTGGCATACTGCTGCATGCAGTGGGCTTTGACAGCACATACGGCATGCTGAGGGTGTGCAGCTCTTGGGATCTGTGTCCTGGCCATTCCTATCACCTGCATCTGCCCTGGCACCCGGGCTCGGCCGATGTACAGCCCATGCAGGCGCTTTGTCTGGAGCAGGTTGGCGAGCAGCCAGCGGCAGAGAGGACAGTCTAGCAGAAATGACTCACTGGCCCCAGGATCACCACATGGGTGGTGGGAAATAACTTCAGTCCACTCATGCAAAGATTCACTTGAGCACAACACCGAATTCATCTTCACTCCTGCAGCAACAATGCAGAGGTGTTGACTCACCAATCTGTTTCAATTTCTGCTGCCCTGTTTGTTTCTGATTTACACCATCTTTTGCTACACAAACGTGTGCCCTATTTAAATTAAGCATTTTAATTCCTCTCCTTGATATAGAGAAGGTGGGACTGTCTTGGTCACAGGCCTATGATGTACGTGAAGCACAGGACAATTTGCTGGTACTGTGACAGTAGTTTTTACTGCAGCACCTAGGATCAAAAATTATTAAAGGCCAAGCTAAAGCAGCATTTCCCTAATACTACTTTATCTGTAAAGCTTTCACTATTTCTGAACCAGTAACTGAAAATGAGATGTATTGTCTAGCAAGGAATGGCCCACACTGACATACACTGTCAAAAGATAAATATGGGCAAAGAGTAGGTCCTGGCAATAAGTACTTCCCAGACTCAAAAATCAGTCAAAGGCCACAGAGTGTACCACATGATACTGGTGCTACTGGCTGCGACTCCTTCAGGGTTAGAACATGTATTGCTTGCCTTGAAATTACAATAGGAAAAATATTTGTTCTGCACATGCATCTTTCCAAAGTTAACATGTACAGAAAAAGCTTCAGACAGAAAGGCAGTCGCCCTCACTACTCAGAGTCTGGAGGCAGTGCAGCCCATTTTGGCTGTTAGAAAGCTCCTCAGCTCTGCCTAAGGAGCCACCCAAGGGTGTTCAGTCAGAACCAGCTTATCATTCAGCCAAAGCACTGTGGAGCACCAAATAAACTAAATACATGTACTCTGCTACCCAAGAACAATGGTACTGCTGTGCTCTTTATCCCATAACAACCATGAAAAATAAGAATAAGCTCAGACAGGCAATACTATACCCAAGTATTTTATAATGAAGCAGAATATGCTTCCCTAGCAGCAAGGAGCAATTATTCCCTTCTGACTATGAACAATTTGCAGAGAAGTGTGTGTGTCTGAGTCATTACCAAAAAAAAACAAACAAAGAACAAGCAAAANNNNAAAAAAAAAAAAAAAAAAAAAAAAAAGAACAAGCCTTAGCCTTTCCAGTACACCACATAGAACATCCTATATATTGGCCACTTACTTACATTTACAAGATACAGTATACACTTCCACCTTATTTAAAGGATTTTGCCTCTTCTAAAGGTGCAATAGAAGGGGAACCTGTATCCCACATCTTGGAACCATGAGGGCTGATGACCAGAGAGCAGCATGTTTCTTTTACTGTACGTGCAACAGTGTTGCTTTCCCAAACCATTACATTATTAGTCACATATATACTTCTAACATTATAGGTAACTAAAGCCTCTGGTTGCTGTTCTGCACTTTTATTTTGAATTATGCCCTACAATGCTTTGATTTTGTCATTTTCCCTTCATGTGCAGGTATTTTCTAAACACCTTTTATGTCTAACATTAGGTCTCTCTATAGAAATAAACACCGCTTGGAAAAGAAAAGGTGTTTATATGTACTCATGTAAAAGTTAATAGGAATTTCTGACACTATGCAGATAACACTGCTATTTTTAATTAGAATACTTTTATTTTAAAAGATACTAAACTATGTTTTGGTTAAAAGAGCTCCTACTGTAAGACCTTGCTAGCTAAAAGGATCAGTTAACACAAAACATTACAACATTGATGCTATGAGGGGAAAAGATCTTAAAATTTTAGGGACAGAATTCTGATTTCAAATAGGGTTCTTGTACCCATTCTTCAAAGTTAGTACTCTAGTGTTTTCCCAGTATCTAGGTGATATGGCCATGTTTGGACAGAAATTACTGTTCATCATTGCTCACTAAAGCTTTGCATTGTATTACCTAAAGCTCAGAGCAGCTCAGCCGTAGTCCTGTATTTAGGCCATCTTGTAATTACGTGAGAATTTTGTGCACTGGGAACTGCTGGAATCGACCATCCGGCCCTTTCAATGCCATTTGTGCCTCTTGTCACATCCTCAGATATCATACAGATGCCCTTTCCTTTTTACTTTTGGGCAACTGTCAGGAATAATCTTGGAAGAGAACGCAACTTTGGGAACTAGCTATGCACAGAGTGGACACAGCAACAGACAGAAGGAGGAGACATGAGCTTTGCAGGTGGAAATGGGGGCAGTGTCCATTAGACAAGAGCAATTGTGCTGGTTATACTACAAAAATCCTAATTGTAAATTATCAAGGTAGCTTAATGCAAGTTGGAATGGTGCCATTATCTCTTCTGAAGTATCATGAGCACCAGCAAACAGCTTTGATTGTACAAATAGCACCAGTGATTCAGGAGCTGGAGATAAAACTGAGGACTTGTACACTTAATATGCTACTTACCTTTCAGTAAAGTCAAATATTCCATCCAAAGAAAAGTAATTCTTTAACATATCACTGTCAGTTATGTCTGTTCTGGCCCACTCTCCTTATTCAGCTCACAAGCTGAATATTTCTTATGCTAAATAGTTTATTAACCCCTAATCACCCAGTTACTTCTGGACTTGATTGCATGTGTAATTACCTTTTGTCAGGTACAATTTGCCTGATAAACATGTCAGAACACTTGCTGCTTAGTCTGTTGAAACAGATAAATGCTGTCTTTCCACAGCCGTGGGGCATAATTACCAGGGAAAAAAAAGGCAGTTATAAAAACACACAGAAGCTGATTCAGTGAGGCAGGAGTTCACAGCGTGCAGCCCGCCAAGGCCCATTGCCCGGCCCGATACGCTTGCCTGAGCTCTTATTGAGTTCCAGCCTGCTGTGACAGGGCAACGGGGGCAGCCCTCAAAAACTGAGATTTAAAGTAGGTTTCCACGTGAACTTCAAAAAAGAGTGGGATGATGCCTGTTTGAGAAAAAAAAAAACAAAAAAACCACCAACACAGTGAAGCAGCAGATAATGAAATTGGTAGAATCCCTGTCTTCATTATGTATTATATGCTCAAGTAGACTCTCTGGGATGGGACCAGGAAGGGAAAAAACCAGAAGAAGGCAGAGGAAAAAAAACCACAAAAGCAAACCGGTCAGGATTAAATAAAAATGCTTTGTGGCATCCTTGGGCTCAATTGCTTCTGATTTCTGCCCTGTAGTGTTTGCAGGTTACGTACCCATGCGCTACGGGGAGTGCGAAAAAAGAAATCCTTACCTGACCTCTGGATAACCCAAACAGGAGATTAGCCCATTTCCAAGCAAAGCAGGTTGTCACACTGTTAGGCCAATTGCTTCTATTGACACTTCGCATAAACATCTTACACAGGGTGATCAGAAAGGACTGTTATGCCATTAACGCTCTTTTTATTTTTTTATACCTAAGTCTTACAGAATAAAGGCCTTTCTGAGTAAGGGATAACAAAAGGGTCAAAAGGTCACAAACATTCTTCTAAGTAGGCAAAAATCAGGGAAGTTTAGATTCATTGAAAAGTGCAAATTGGAATTTTTTTGCATCTTGAAACATTCCAGCACACTCAGCTTTTTCTAATTTCACTTCTAGTAAATTCATTATCTACTTAATAGTGCGTTTTTACTTTTAAATAAGGAAAATGCTAAAGTCTTCATTTTAGGAAATAGCAAGCTGTCTAACCTTCTCAGCTAATCAGTAATCTAAACAGACTTAGACATTACCATTAAAATCCTCGTGAGGACCAGTGTGAAAATATATAGAACTTTTTCTTCAAGTGGGATGACTGAACAGTCTCTCATGTACAGTTTTCACATAATTTACACAGCATGTGGTTTGCACTGTGTACAGCAAAATATTCTATATTTTCTTTTGTTTTGCTTTTGCTTTGATCAGAGATGGAAACAATCTCCCTTTAATAGTATAAAAGCCACCTGCTGGGCATCACAGACTACAGCTAATTGGTAAATTCTTTGAAATTTTGATATAATGGATTTTGACCTCTTTAATTAAAAAAAACCCCAAAGCCTAGAATACGGTGAACTCTTCTGGGAAATGAACAGTGCCAAGCATATACAACTGCAAGCTACACCCAATCTGTTCTTAGGAAAGAATACAGAAGTAACATTACAATTTTTTCCTCGAGGATACATGGCTTTTGACCTAGAAAAAAAAAAAGACTTGCTAGCTATGTATCATTTAAGTGTCACTAAGATAAAGAAATAACAAACACATTGATATTTCAATTATTACTACTTTTACTGAGGTTTGGAGCTAAAAAGCACCAAACGTGGACTTCTTCATTTTAAACACAATAAACTCACAAAAGCCACTCACAAATGTTCCAATCCTCCACTTTTCCTACTCCTAGGAGCTCACACTGTACCAATCCACCCCACCTTGTATTCACAAGGACAAATGGGTTTCACGACCCAAAAGGAGGCCTGTCAACCAGAATCGTTGCTGTTTCATAATCACTGACATAACGTTAACCTTTCAGTGGAGCTATAATCTCATTGCTTTGGGAACTCTGAGGCAGCACTGTCTTTCTTTTGTTAAAACACTTATTTATATTCTGCCCAGCATAATGGGGCCATGGTCCATGACTGGGACTCACTGGCACTGCAGTAACACAGCTACACAACAACAACGCTTTTTTAATCTTTGCTTAGGTATCATGCACAAGTATACACGAATATATGTTACACAGGTATACACTTATTTCCAACAAAAACTGTATGCATGACCATGAAGATACACCATCGTTATTCACCAAGTTATGCTCCTGTTAATTAAAGCATGCACACCATGAAAGCACTAACTAAATTGGAAAAAAACCCATAAAGGATCAGGATCAGAATCAGAACTGGACAAAGACAAGCCTTGTTTACTCTGAACATTTCTTGGTTGCAAAGGAACAACAGAACTACTTAAAATATAGATACCTAAGTCCAGCTTGAAAGAAAAAAAGACCAAGCTTGCTAACTGTAGAGTAACACCATACCAACCAAACACAATTATCACTTAATCAGTAGGTGTTCATTACTGCAGACAAACATCTTGTTAGCCTGGTTAGCAAGTCTGCCTGCCACTTGCCAAAATATTTTGTTTTATTTAGACCTGGTGACTTATTTTTGTGAATGTGGTGAATTTTAAAATCCCCCCTACTGATCACATAACTGGAATAACGCACATTGGTCTTGTATTTCAAAGTGTACATTGATCTCTTGATCTGTGAATGTCTCCCTGTAGTTTATGCTACTCTATTTCTGAATTGGTACAACAAATGGATTTTCAAAGTGATGTTATGGGGACTTAGCTATGCAATTCCCATTAGTGTCAGTGGGGGTCGCAGGCTAAATTCCTAGACAATGCTTTGAAAACTGAGCCCTGGATTTTCAAAGGAAGGATAGCCTGTGTTAGAAAGGCAGTGTCTTGCAGTTTTTAAGCCACTGCATTAAAACGCGCCTTTTTCTTTTAAGCACCATGCATTTAGAAATTTTGTCTAAACTTGGGGCATTGAAATGTTCACAAGAATGAAACAATTTTGTATTTAAATGCTACCATCTGTTTCGAATTTATAAGTGAAATTGTATCTGTCACTATCTTGAATGTTGGGATACAATCTTCAACACATTCACATATGTACAATGTACAATGTTATGACAGCTGAACCATTGGGATTTGTTGCTATGCTGTAAGAAAAAAACTAAAGTTACTTGTATTCATATATCTTTTATAAGAAAAAAATTTTGCAAAGGGCAGAATTCTTTCCTAGAATCTGGACCTTGTGGTACACTTTGAGAGATGTCTGGTCTTGTTACATTCATGAGCATGTCAAAAATTTTTTTTTTTATTCTTTGGCACTTCAAATGAAGTTAGGCCTGCCTACAAAATAAAACACTTGCTGTTGAAGTCACATGAACAAGCTTTTTTGCTGTTACCATAACCAGAAAAACACAATGTATAATTTTTACAAATCCCATTAAAACTTCAAGCAGCCCAAGATGTAACATCTGAAGACACAGAAAAGTAGTTTCTGAGACAAATATAAATAGCTAGGCCCTATGACATACACAGTATAGCAACAAGTAATACCTCTTCAAAGAAGATTTGTTTAATTACAGTGAAAATGTTTATTATGAAGTGTGCTGTTCTTCATCATTAAAGAATAAGCTGGACTAGTAGCAAAAGAACCGTCTTTTGAGTCTAGAAACAGGGAAGAGTTTGAAAAGCAGGAGCCTGGCAGACAGTCAGGCTCCAGAGGGCACGGGCTCGGGCCAAATTGCTCCTGTCAAGCGTGTTAGTCCATACACAAAGTCCCTTTAGACAAAGCATAAAACTATGTCAATGGCAAAATTTGTGTGGATTAAAATTTGTGGATTATGCAATGGTCAGGTCATTCACCATTTTTTCTGGTTTTGAGCTTCTGACACAGAGGTGTACTCACTCAAACAGCACGCAGGGGTGACAAGTGCAGCCCCTCAAAACAGGCCATCTGCCTCTCACCTGAATGAGACTTTGAAAACACAATTTCAACTGTTAAAATTATGAAGCACTTCATACAGCACAGTTAAATCTCAGCTGGCATTTTCACACAGCTTCTGGTTGTTTTTTTAAACACAGGTTTGCCAGTAATACTTAAATATTGACATTTACCAAAAACGAGTTCTACAGTTTAGTTTATTTAATTTTAAATTTTCTATAGGCACTTCTTTTTTACTTGTACTAAACTTACACAGGTTTGCTTTAAACTATTCACTCATCTGTGAAATAATGCCATAAATAGCACATGATGAGGCACTGATGCCATGATGATTTTTTTGCCTTTTCTTTTATACCCCTTTTATATACTTTTTCTATTCCTAGTGCTTCTAGACTACATTCTTAGACCTAATACTTTGTTAAGCCAAGAGACTGAACATCTTGGAAGCCTTGTAGTGAGGGGTCAGAAAGCCTCAGACACCAAGGTCCTCTCTAGAACACATTCTGTAAACTGAGCTGGGCCCAGCCAGGGGAAGGTTCCTGGGGCAGGGGGTTCCCTGGAGCCTCTCCCTGGGGAATCTTTGCTGGATGTGCTCATTTGTGAGGCCCAGAATGTGATCCCCGAGTGCCCGTGGGTGTGCATTCCATGTGCTCTGGGGCATTCACCTGGCTGTGCTGCACATAAGGATCCTTGAAATACACACCAAGGTAAAAACCCCATTTTCCCTTCTAACCGTGTTTGGCTCTTAATTTTAAGACCAAGGAAAGGCATCAGCACAGCACCCTAAAATAAGTTTCTTGGGGATTAAAACTGTATCATTTGTCTCAATCCTTCCTGTAAAAATCCACCTGAGATGATTCGCTATAAAAACGTCTTCAAACAGTTCAAAATCTTAAGTTAAATTTTCACCACCTTCTCTGGTTTAGAGGTGGGTCTAACTTAAAATAATCTAATTTGGTGTAACTAGAATAAAGTTCAAACACAAAACACATTCACTTCAACTTCCTTACCGTGTTCTGAAATTGAACACTCTTGTCCCATCTGTCACATTTAATATTTGGCACTATCCATAAGAATAACTCCAGATGCCTGCAGTCTTACAAGTTTATATATACACACCATATCACGAGATGTCATTATCTGACAAATGCTGGTTTTAACTACCCAAACTGTCCTTGTATACACACACATCTAATCTAGACAGTCAGTCTGCTGCACCCTAGAACTAATCACCTGCAGTGGTCTGCCCGAGTATAATTACAACTCCAAGTTTAAATTCCAGTCTGGTTATTTCTAGGATTGAAGGAAGGAGTTTTAGATACACAGCCCTGGCATGCAAATGCAAACTGATGCCTATGGGAAGACAAGTGAGTATGGCACAGCTCCATGGCGTCAGCTTTGTGCTTACAGAGGACTTCAGCACTTTGTGTGAAGCTGCAGCTCAAGAACAGACCCAGGATGCTGCCAGCCTGGGCACTGCTGGGAACCAGGGATTCAGTGAATGGGGCATTTCTCTCTCCTGACTTTCCAGGTTTTTTTAATCATATTCTGACTTGGAAAAAAACACCAGAGAAAATTACATCTATGAAACGTGCTGAAATTACATTGCTACAGAGATTGATTCAACTTAACAGGAGGATATACATCAGGTCTATAAGGTTTATGAGCACCTCTTGAACCTGCAGCAATTGCTCTCCACAGAAGTCCCTGATCTGTAGTGTGTACTATGAATCACATAATTTCCACTGAGATAACCTGAGGTTCTACAGCAGGTAAGGGGAAATAGTTTGTTTCAACACAACAGAGCAATTACTTTTTCATTTACTACTTTTTTTTTGGCTTGGTTTCTTTTAGGATCTGTGCATTACTCAAAAGCTGCACATCTAAAATAAAAAAAAATACAGCTGCAGTGCACCAGATTCTTCTCTTAGGCAGCCATCGAAACACTTAGAATTTTATATACAAGGTGTCTCTCTGAAAAGATTCTGCAGGAACTAGATACAAATACAGCAACTGCTCAATTAAAGTATCTCAGCTGACCTTGGGTGCTGAGTTAGAATATGTGAAAAGCCTCTGAAATTGAAGACATAATAGGCCATAAACCAGCATAATTTTGTTTGCATCCCGAAACAAAAATCCAGTGCAATCCATAAGGCACAGACACTTACAGATGTGGCCATCTTAAGTTCACTGTAAACAGATAGTTATTTCTTCCAAAGTAGTGCACTCAGGGTATGGCCGCATAACCACCCTTTACAGCAGATGAAGTTACATCCCTTAGGGAAAGCTATGCTAGACCTGAGAACCACTGGACAAGGAATTCCACAATCAGTAGCTCAGGAATGTAAATAGAGACAAGTTAAAAGGAAAGCCAAAATCACTAGGAAAAAACTTTCATATTCTTTCATGGACAACCTTCACTTTCCTCTTCAGCTACAAGAAGACATTTACTTCCATATTTATATCTATCAAGTGACTCCAAAAACATTTTAGCAAATACTACAGCTCATATAAAATCCCGGTTTTGTTTTGTTAATTTGTTGTCTAGATAACTTGGTTTAAAAAGGCTTCCAAGCCCAGCAAGTTGTAACCTGGATACCTCAGAATTTCCTTTTTTAATTGGGTTTTTGCAAAAGGTCTTTCTCCTCTGGCTGCTGTTTGCAAACATATTAGGAAAAAACTCCTTTTTGCTTAAAGACAATAATCCAATACAAATCCTTTTCTAAGAAATACATCTTCAAGAAATTATTCTCCTTAGAAGCTGGTCTTTTTCCTTTAGATTATGCCTTTTCTCCTCACTTCTATAGATACTATTTTCTTTAAATATTTTATCTGAAAAATTATTTCTTATGATTGCCCTGGAAGACTAATTCCAAATTCTGTTATATGTCATTTGCAATAATTACTCTTCATATTTTGGCTCCAACAGGTCCCAGTACACATGGAACTTTTGCCAAGTAATGATGGCAAAATTCAGCCTCTAATACCTCCTGCAATTTGAAAACATCTTCCCCTGATTTTAGTTGCCACTTTGAAATGTTATCCCTTTCTAGTGAGTAATCCTGTGCTAGATTCTTTTGCTTCTTAAATGAACATTATTCTCACCCTTTATTGACTGACCAGATCTATTATCACATGTAAGCAGTGTTAATCCTCTAGTAATTAACACCCTTATTAACGTAATTTTAACTCAAAGACGTTTAAATTGCATTATTGGTTTTATTTAATTAAGCTATGAGGGCTGTTTTACACTGTCATTTGAGTTTTCAGCTTGTGCCTTTTCTACCAGTTACGCAGGTGCCCCCCTGCACACACAAACCACCACCACCATCCCCACCCCACACAGTTACCACGGCATTTCTGTCTAGGAGTTATTTAACATTATTCAGTTTCACTGTGAACTTTTTCAACTATTCTGCATGCCAATGGATGCAAGACGTAGACACTATACTCCACATTCTACCATTCCCAGAACTATCACTTGGACATGCATTGGAATGATAGTATCAAATTCACCCTTCCAGAGGACTCAATGTCTTGATAGTGGCCAAAGTGAAAGAGCCACTTCTAATGTCCTTCTCATACATCCTAAGCAAGGGCAAACATTTTTATTTAAACTTCAGACCGGCAAAAAGAAACAATCTGAAAGCACTGAGTCGTGCCACTTACAAATGCCACTTTTTCTGTTACTTTGAAAGTAAGTCAGGTTTTTAAATTGTGGTTTTGTGTATGTGTCCTACTGCATGTTCCTTTCTCTGGGAGAATATCTGATGGCCTACATTGTCTTACAGATCTCAGGTAAGCTACTCAACTGACACATTTGACACAGGGTCAAAAGATGAAAACTGTCTTCTGGTTTAACTGCATCATGTTACACTGTGCACTCTGGAAGATTGTGGACTAATTATGTGTCCTCCTGAATGATTTCCTGGAGGCACACTACTGAAATTGGGAAAGCTTGAGTTCTCCTGGGAATGAGGCAACCTCATGGTTTCATGGACTTTATATACCATTAACTGTGTACTGAAAGTCCTTTCTTTACTTTGGATAAAAACATCTCTTCAAATTTCTACTGTTTAAAATAGAAATGTTCTTAATGGGTCTCAGCATAAACCATGGGAAATGATAAATACAGAAAGAAAAGGGTAAGAACAATAAAGTACATTTACAGACACAAACTGACTTTTCATCCTTTTTCTCCCCTCATCCCGTATTTTTATGTTTCTCTTTTCTCCCCATCATCTAGTGTTTCCATCTACTCATATTTTGATTTTCTTTTTGTTCTTTATTTTGCTATTATTCACTCTTTATTCACCACCATCACACTTTCTGTAGTTGCAGAGTCTTTTAAGTTGCACTGTTCCCTTGCTACTAACACTCTAGAGAAAGTCCTCTGCAAGGAGGACACAATCTATATGTGAATCTTCCATGTAAACTTTGTTATTTCAATATTCTTTAAAATAACACGATTTGTAAGAGGATAAATTGCTCCAAACCTGACACACCCATGAGAGCCATAGATGTTAACATATATGATAAACTGGATTTTACATTTGCCCTACAGTGACTTCCAAAGATGAGATGGACTTTCTTTTTCACAGACGAAACCAGCAAAAGGGAAAAAATGGGTTATTCTGTCTGCTGCATGTGATTGACAGATAATTTAGAAAAGTAATGGAACCTAAGTATGTTGATTGATGCAACTGAAAAAATACTGAAGGCAAATCTGTAGGGCTAAAGGGTTAGTAGTGCTGCTCAGTACATAATACATACCAGTGATACTACCAGTTTAAGGCTGGAGAATGTAAGTGATTTTGGTGCAGAAATAACTTAATACACTAATGCAGCTACCAGTCCCATGGCTCCCTGACGGGAGACTAGGATTTAGAAATGTTAATAGAATACAAATAACATGTAACTTGAAGAAAACCAATAATTTTCTTCTCTTGTGTTGCTCAATTAACAATCCTTATTCATTACTCATAGGAACCACATATTGCTCACAGAATTCAGAGGAAGGACTGGGGAGATGGGGGCTCCAAAACTGAACTTGATCCATCAGCTCAGGGCTACAGAAGGGCCCAGACACAATGGTGGAGATGCTGCAGCAACTGGCTGTCAGCAGGAAGACAACAGCTTGATATAATGTATTCACAAACCTTGGAAAGTTCTGCACCCAAATCTTTCTTCCTTGCATATATATAATTTCTTACATGACGAAGGCAAGGACTGGATGGGAGCAAAACTGCTAGCAGAAAAATAACTAGAGAGAATCTTCATTTCATTGAATAACTTCCACCAAAGGGAATGCGTATCAGTGACTCAAAAGGCAAGTAGGATTTTACAAATGTAACAGGCACACAGATCAACTTCTAATTCAAGGAAGATATTTGTTAATTGAGAAATTATCTGGAAGTGAACTTTCTGAAATTTTCCTACCAACAGGTCCTTCTGCAAAAGAATAAAACCTTCTCCAGATGAAGTTTATTTAGTGCCTTCTCTCATAATGTCTTTGGAAATGGCTGCTTCATAAAGTGTTCCACAGCATGCCAGTTATTAAAGAAATTTAGTGTCATGCCCAGGAAAACGGAAGCCTTTGGGTTCTAACATTACATGCAGGGTATTCTTAGGATTTCACTTCAACTACCAAGGATACAATTTAGCTCCATTTAGGTCCCAGTCTTATAGGGATTTCCTCTGTAACTATAGGATGAGCTTTCTTGAATGGAAAAATTTTCCAGAGATACAAAGTTTTCATCATAACAACAGCTCTGTAGGTTTTGAATTAATTGATTAACTATTTCTAAACAGTGTCTTGCAAAAGTAATGATGACCAAGAAGAGCTTAAAGCTGATTAAATGTGACAGATGGCAGTATTCAGATAGGGATTCAGATATGTCCATCTAAATAGTCTTGACAGCAGCCTTTGCCAACTTTTTCTTTTCCCTTAATATCTGCTTTGATCAACCTCTCCAGTGAAACTTTTAGTGATTTCTATGATGGTAGCATTTAGAAGATGAAACTTCTGTGCACAGTTCTAAGTCAAATGTTTCACCGGCACATGACAAATGAGATCAATAAATGCGATTTCCTGCCTCAGTTCCCGAAATTATAAATTCACCTAACAACAACAAAAAATGCCCTGAGGCTTATGTTCTTATTCCAAGACTGTTACCTGCAGGTCTCTAAGTCAAGCTGAGCCAGTGCTTCACAAGTTCTGTCATTTTCTAAATACACAGTACAGATTTCTTGTCAGCTCATTTAGTTCTTGTGTGTATCTTGGTAGGTAAGAGGAGAACTGAGAGAACTGTATCCCTTAAATTACCTAGCTTAAAAAAAGGAAAAAAAAAAAAGAAAGTTTTCTTGGTTTTTTATAACTTCCATGATTTAGGCACCTATGGCATTCTTTACTGTCAATTAAGAGATGGCATTCTGTTTAAGCATTACACCGTTACACCTCACAACCTTTCGTGTGCACAATATACTATACTTTCCTCTGGAGAAACTGGTAAGGTTTTTGCCATAGACGGAATAAGGTATCTTGTAGTTAAATGGCCATATGTCTATCATTTTAGTTAGGTGAGGTATTGATAGAGCTACTGAAGTGAAGTAACAGCATCTGTACACTGAGGTTTTCAAACCTGTTTTCCTCATTGTTAGTACACCAGGATCTAGAGCAAAAACCTGGTACACGAGCAGCATGTTATTTACACTTCTCTGCTGAAAAAGGGGCATTTAGATGAACTGGATACATTCTGTTTTGCACTGAATTTGATGAATGATTTAATGTCCCAAAGAATACACAGACACCTAATACCCAGCATGTGTGCTTTTAGTTTCTGGCAGTAACAGGGTAGGAATACCTACTACCGGGAAATGACTGACTTGCCATTCTGCTTTGATTCTGCAAATCCTTATCAAGATGGTGAATCCAAAGCCGTGCTTGTTTTTCACCCCCTGCTGCTAATTTCTGTGCATTTGTTACCAAAGCTTCCTAATTCTTACCAGCTGGCAGGTATAAATCCCATCCCAGTAATGAGCTAGCTTGCCTCTGTGTACAGAGCACTGATTGAGATCTTCCTCACAAATATCTATACACACAGCTTGTGTTCTAAGCCTACTCTGATTAACTACAGGCTTTGCAGAACCTAGCTGAGAAGGAGAAATCAAAAATCCAGTATGGAATGTAAGTGCTCACAAACAAGCTGTCACATTTATGTGAAGAATTCCTATTTACTTGGAAGAATACAGTACTCTGAAGAAATATTGTGTCTTCCCAGCAAGCCAGGTAACACATCTTTTGCCTGCAGACATACTCAAATAACTGTCATTTTAAACCCAGAGATGCATATGCATGCTACCATTGTATGGTGCAAATACATGAGATATTGAAACTTGACATGTGCCTGTTCTGCTCACAGTGTGTCTCAAGCCCTTCTAACTTAGTGTCACGTCAATTTATGGAGAAGGGAAAGTCCAGGAAGAATTGCCTTCCTCCTCCAGCAAAGTGAGGATCTGTATGTTCTGTATGTTCTGAAATCCAGGGAGATGCAACTCCTGTTTTGTTGCTGACTGAAACCTGAGCTCCTTTCTTTAGCTAAATAAGCAGCATTGCACTGAAAACTAGAGAAGCACAAATCCCATTACATAGCACCCTGAGGCTGGGCTTCATGTTACAGATGTAACATGCTCCTCTGCTTGTTCAGAGAAGTTGGGGAGTGCAAAACAGGGGGAAAGGGTTCAGTAAGCATTGTGAAAGAACCTCTGTGAAGATTAAAGTCTCAGCAACCATTTCCCTCAGGAAACAAAAGATGAAATGTTCTATACTACTTTCTAATTAAAAATTCAAACTGTTGCCTTATGAAGTCTTACTTTGTATCTTCAAACTCTGAAGTTTTCAAGACTTGCTCCTAAACACACTATTGGAGATTTCTCCCTCTTGAAAAATCCTGATGTTTTTTCAGTTCAAGACTCTTTTTCGGAACAGAGGTCGGGGTGAGTGTACCTCACTAATTTCAAAGCCTAGGCACTCTGTGGGCTGGCAGCCTGTAAAGGAAGCCAGAGCACAACTTTAGAGCCCTCAGCCTCCAACAGTTATGGCAAACAGGTTTGGCAACAGGCTGCAACTTATTCTCGGAGGTCTACTGAAGGGCTCAAGCACATTCTCCACAGGGAACACAGACGGCAAGAGCTTTGGCAGGCTGCACCTTTGGGAATCGGAGACAAGCCAGAGCTGAAACGCATTACTACCACAGGAAATCAATTCAAATTAAACACTGCAAACATAACAGTGGGGAAGACCGAACTGTCACCCTGCCTTTAGTGGCAGAAAATCCTGTGCCTGGGATTGAAGCCCAGTAGTCTGTTACACAGTTCATACCTACAAAGAGTTTCTTCTGAGTTTATCAGAAGGACAATGCTATGTCTCAGTAATGAATGGGAAGAAAGACGAGGGCTATATTAAGTAGTAGTAACAATTTCCTCTTCCAAATAAATTTACATTACATTTGTTGCATGGAACACTACAGTTCAGAAGGTTAGCAATATTTCTCACCAGAAAACACATCACAAAATAAATGGACAAGCAACCCAATAAACTATCAATGATTCAGAATTAGAAGAAAATGTATTATACTTTTAAATATCAGGTATCAATTTGCAGATGGAACACATGTTGTGTACTACCAGTAACTTGAGTTCATAGAAGTGACACATACTTATTTACACACATCATAAACAAAATCTGACAAAAATGTATCTTCCAATGTTTCTGTGATATATTACTTGTATATTAATCATACTGATTGCATTATGACTTTGTGTCAAATTGATCTGTAACATTGAGAAAATGCAAACAGAAACCGCTGAAAATCATCTAAAATTTCGCCCCATGCTTAAGCACATCTTGTGGACACTGTTGATCACAGCCCCTGGTCTCCCATCTGGGGGACACCACTACCAGACTGTAAACCCTGTGTTTGCCATGTGGGTGGAGATACTGCTGTTGTGGTTGCTTAACTCTGGACTTACCAACAGCATATGATTATTTCCACTTGAGACTGCTGCCCGTTGCAGGACCAACACTGACAGCAGCTGGAGGGTGTTAACTACATGTACTTAAGTGCCAAAGGAACACAGATGAGACACGGTTCTCCTCACCCCAGCAAAACAAGGAAATTCCACAATCATCAAGCTAGCTGAGTACTTGTTTGAGATGAGACAGTAGAGGAAGAAGCCCATAAGCAGTGCTGATGGTGGAGAGGAACACCAGGAACAACTTTTGAAGTCAAAAGTGAAACAAAGTCAAGCTAGGCTGGCAGCTTAGGTTATATCTTTGCAAGAAATAATTTGATTTCAAGAACAGGTATTTGTTAGCATCCATACTTGGTTAAGAATCAGGACATTTGGCCTAGGACAGCAACTGCTGAACTCTCAGCCTCCCCCAAGGTTATTGTTCTTGTCCACTACATACTACACTGGCTCTCCAAAGAATAACATAGATTATAATATTCATGTCTTTTCCTCACAGTACTTAAGTGTACAGAAACTGCCTCACATTCCAGAACTGTAACCCTACTCTTTAGGCACTAATGAACAGATCATAACCAGGAAAAAACTAATTCATGTCAGAGGCCGTGCTTCCTCCTCAGAGGCGATTCAAGTAGGACAAACTAAGACCTGTTTACTTTTGAAGGTTAATTCCAATTGACCTAAGATCTCAATTGGTAGCAAAATCCCCGAAGTTTATTCCCCCTTACTTTGGGCCACTGCACTATTTACCCAGGCTCCCTGTACAGACAGTAGCAAGAAATGATTGTCAGAGAGCAATGCAAGTTGCAGGAGAGCTGGGTCATCTTCACAAGATGCCAGAGACCAGTCTCTGTAAAGCAGCACATGCCACTTTAATAATTGCCTTGCTGAGATGGCCCCTCACTGCCTTTAAGTGGGGTCAAAGGGTGCACGTAGGTGTGACCTCAGGTCATACACTAAGAAAAGTGGCATAAGGCATGACACAATTACTGCAGCTACACAGAACCATGAATCTGCCCAATTTTCTACCTGCTAAACTAGCTGGAGCTGCAAGTTTCTTGATGATCCATGTGATTCACCATGTTTTGATTAGCCAACCACACCAAGTCACCTGTGTAAGATGCTGAGATACTGTGGTTATGGAAATAGCACAAAAATGTTTATTGACTAGGGTTTCTTCAGATTACAGAGATCTGTAAGGAGCATGTTAAATATGACAAAAGCCTAAATGGAGAATAGTATAAAGAGGACGAGGTGGCTCAAAGGCCACATTGGTAAGTGCTTGCCCCTTTGTGATTTCTGTCCTCTTGGAGCTTCCTGCTACTAACTACTGTTGTCTACTTAGACACAACTCTTTCTCATGACAGCTGTTTATGTTTGCTCTTCTATGTCTGTGGAAAGAAGAAGGAAAGTGGGCTTGCTGGGGACAACAGGCTGCCTACACATTGTCTTCAGGGAAAGACAGGAATCAAGAACTGTTAGGTTGAAAATACCTATGGCAATTCTTTTCAAAGCTGTTCCTCCCTACATGGTAATTATCCAGGTGTAGCTCTTCTCTCTGTCTTCCGAGCTGGCTCCCTGTAAGTGACTTTACTTTGTTAGTAAAATGTGCTATAATATCCTACTGCCCACTCCTCATTAATCTTAACGCACTGCCCCGGTACAGCACGGAGTGAGTAAGCCCTTGTTGAGATAACTGGCTTCCATTAGCAACCATGTGATTGGCAGGACGATAAAGTCTTTTCCCTTGCAGGTCAGCTGCTTTTTAAGAAGAGGGCAATCCTGCTGATCCATCTTTTAGCTACAGTCTCTCACTGAGTCCCAAATCTCCTGCCTTTTAGCTTTGATACGGTTCAAGCTTTCCCCCTTGTATCAGCCCCTACCTGTCATCAGCTCCTCTGTACCAAACAGCCAGTATCAGGAGTTTGACCTCAGGGCACAGTCCGGGTGGGCAGGTAAAACCTGACCACTGGACCTACTTCCTTATCTTTCATATCCTGCAATTCATGAAGAAGTATCGGATTCAAACTAAAAAACAGAAGCATGACCTTTTATAAGAACTTTCTGAAAAAGGCTCTGTTGCCTTTCTAAGTATTCTTGAAAAGAACTGTCATCTACCCTATTAAGACAGAAATGGATCACAAATAAGGAGAAGAGGGAAAGCACTGAAAATCCTTACTAAATGGTAGAAGTTTTTGATGTCTGCCTGCAATACCTTTTGGTGATGCACACAAAAATATAGTAAAAACCAAACCAAACTAAATATATTCCAACTGTTCTACATCTGCAAGCTCCAGTTGCAACCCAGTAGAGTTGCCCAAACTTTTCCTGTTTATAAAGTATCTTAAATCAATTAAATTCGCATGACATACAGAGCATCCTCTATGAAGTGCTTGAGAGAATTCTAAATATAAGTTGCTAACATAAACTAAGAGCTATCATAAACAACATAATACCTATTGAAGTGTCATACTCCCCAGTTAGTGCTTAAAACACACAAAAATCTTTATTTCCTGTAGTAAGTACGTACACACCCTGCCCTCCTGCATAGCTGGAAATCATGTTTTCCCTTGAAACAAACGTAGGCTCTGCAAGGATTTATACCACTTAGGTGGATGACAGAAATGGTGCCAAAATCTCAACATCCTTTCCCTTCAACTGAAATGATCTAAGTACAATTTGGAAGACGTTTAGTCTCTTTTAACACTGACAATAAAAAGAGAGTAAAAAAAGAATCCAAGAGATTGGCTGCTAGTCAAGGCAAGACTTGTGGCATACACAAGTCTTGCAGCCATAATTCTGTATCCTTCTCACATAGTATACACTTATCCCACAGAAGATATTGTTCATTGTTATATTACTGTGAGAATGTAACAGCAAACCCTACCTTTTAACTTTTTCATTTAAAAAGACAGCTTAATGAAGTCCTTTCTAACTATCAGGAGAAATGTGAATACTTGTGCCTCAAGAATTTTCCCTTCTGAAATGCCCTTTAATAATCTTGCTGTGAAAAACCTACTAAACTATTAAAAGCAAAAATATTCTTACTATATAGATAATTTGGTATGGAATTCTTTCTACTTTCTCCTATTTTCTAATGACTTTTATAGGCTCATAATGGTGCTGAAAAATATCACCAACATCTGCAGAAGGCTGAAGATCCTCCCTGTGCAGTTAATGATTCATTTCACTATTTAAATGATACTTATGCTTGTAATTTTGTGAAGTAATAAATCATTTATTTAAGCTAACTTCAAGCATGAAAAGGTTTTGAAAATCATTTGTTATGGGTGGTTATGGTGTCCGAATTTACAAAGATTTTAGTAGATTTTAGTCTGGAAAAACCTTCCTTTTGGCAAGATCTGTGGAGAAGTGCTTCCAACACTACAGCATTTAAAGTTAAATAAAATTAAATTAGATTTTATGTAGAATAAAGATCATCCAGTTGGAATAAAGCTGCTTTCCAATAGCTTAAAAGAATTCTATGCAACAGATTCAGGAAAGGAAATGTTAAATAATACGATGCCTGATTCTGCTATCCAGGGAGTAGTTTCATAGACAGGAGCAAATGCTCAGAATGGAATCAGATCAGCACACACCAGGACAACATGTACACTCTTGCAAAAAGGATCTTCTCACAGGATCTTCACAAAAATTTCAGGACCAAAATTAAATCTAATATTGCTTTAACAGTACTACCAGTAGCACAGTGCCCCCTAACCACACGCTGGAGAAACAGTTTTATGCTAAATTACAGGGAATAGTGCCACTAATAACACTTCAAATAACTGCTTTTCACAACTAATTACATGGGAATGCAAAAAACATGAAAGGTTCTTGAATTTAATAACTTCAGCATTGGTCAGAAGGGGAAATTAGTAGGATAAAAAACACCAACTAGTGTCTTACTTGTCTGAGGTCGATGAAAGCTAACTGCAGGGTGTCTCCCTGGAATCCTGGCACAGGCTCAGAACTAGCAAACACTGCAAAAAAGAGGTTAAAATATTACAGATGTAGATTTTTTTAAAAATCTAACAGAAAAATCAAGCTCTATGCAATGTAAATGTTAGGTAGCATAGTTTCATAGGAATAGTTTAAACTAATAACTCACAGTGATTAAAACCAAACAAACCAACAACCTTTTGACAGTCTTCCCAATAACCCTAAAGAATAATACTTTAACGAGTATTATTAGAAATTTTGCTTAAAATTCTAACCCAGTAGTAATGTTACAACCACAGAAAACAAGATATTTTTTAGTCTGAGGTGCATGATTACTGAAGAATTTCAAAATAATACCAATTCCATGGCTGTCAATCTATTTTCAAACATCTGCCTTTGTTACAGCATCCATGCTATAAAAACCCCAACCACCAGCCAAACAGCATTAAAGAACAAAATCTAAGATGGGAGTTAGATTCATGTGTAGACAACAGGTAGAAAGCCCTTTGTGCCACGGTCAGAGAAGAGCTGAAATGCCTGCTCATGCCTTTCAGCCTGCTTATCAGTAATGAACTTCTGCTCATTTGGAACCCAAAATTGGCTGTCAAAATTGGCAGGCAAAAATATATTCATAATACAAAAAATGGTAAGACAGTAGTGAAAGAAAGTCAGGTATTTATCTAAATCAGGAAACAATCAATAGTTGTTAAACTTAAAAACAAATACACTTTTTGTTGTTATTATCCCAGTCACAAGTTAATAACAAAGACAAACACCCACTGCCTCACATCACCACTCAGGTTAGATATCTTATTTCAAAAGAAATTAAGAGTATTTTTCTTACGCCCTTCAGGGAGAGCTCTTAACAAAACAAAGTAGATACTGCTGCAATAGTTTTAGAGAAGCATCATCTGAGGCAGTGAAAGGTAATATTTTTTTCCAAGTTTGAGAAACAGATCATTCAATGGTACAGGAAACAGAACATATGTATCCAATTTCCAGATCCAGTGCTAAAATCTGCTGTTCCTAATACTAACATTTAGAAGCAATATGAAATCCTTAATATATTTTTTTACATGGCTAGTTGGAAAATGTGGATTATGTGGAGGTGAAATCCAGAAAACCACTGCTGTCTGAGCTAACACGATGGTTAAATAATGGCCTTGAACATTTACTTCTGAATGTATGGTTTCAACTTAAAGCAGACTAATGAATTCAGATTGACTATTCCACAAATCTAAAAATTACTATATGGAATACAATTTTAAATAAAGACTCTTACTTAAATGGCACAAGAAACTATTAAGACCATCTCATAATATTTAAGAATAGCTTAGTAACAGATGGATATAGTATTAGAGCAGCAGCTTTACCAGTAGAAGCAGAATTTTTTATTTGTATTACACTAGCGCAAAAGTTCTGAGAGTCATGTAATAGGAGAGTGAACTGAACTGCAATCCAACTTCATTCTTTATCAACTACAGAAATAAAAACAACCAAATGCCTTAGAGAGATCACTGTAATGTCACAGACAAGTATTGGTAACATTGGCAAATGCTCACTGATTAGTCTGTTCAAGTGTGAATTTTAAATTGTCTGGTCTTCCTACTCCATAAGTAACACCACCTGTCCAGAGGCATTTTCAGGGAATTTTAATTCACCAAAACAGGCCTTTAAAAAAAAAAAAAAGCTAAAAAACAGTAGAAAAAACCTACCCTACACAGTATTTTATAGGGAGAGTTTCCTAATAATAAACTCTTTCAAAGCAGCAAAGAGAAAACAGCCTGTACAATCACTAACCTGAAGAATTACAAAGATGTCTAAACCCAGGAACCCTAGGCACCCTTCTGAACAACCCAGGCTAAAGGCCTATTTGTCTACATGGCTGTCTTCTGCAGGTATTTCATGGCCACTAGCAACACCTTTTCTTAAGGACAGTGAAGCTGGGCTCTGTGGTCAGCCAAACCCAGTGTTTAAAATGGAACACCACACTCCAGCAGGGAACCCTAAGCAAAGCTCCACAGCAAACAGATGAGAAGAGATACATGAGTTGTGAGCTGTGGCAGCACATTAATAAGGAGGATACGCTTGATGGTCAGAAGGGGTCTTTTCTACACCCCTTAAACCAGAAAGGTAAGGCCCATCAGATCATCTGATCTGATCCTAACTTTCAGTTCACACACAGTACACTGAGACCAGCTTCCCCCACCAGAATCTCAGCTCCTCCAGCCGCTCCACAACTGTAGCTAGCACTAAGAGAAAGAAGATCAATGGGAAAAAAACAGGCTGCAGAACTGAAAAGTAAATATAACTGAAAAGTGTGACCTTCAGAAAGTCTTTTCAGCTAGCTTTTGGCACTTTATACTTTGGGAGATATCTTCCTATAGCAGAATACTCTTACATGCCACAGGGCAAATATTTGCATCTTTTCTGCACTCATCAGGCTAAGACAGTTTGGAATTTATCCTAATGCATTAAATAATTTAGAATAATTTTGTTTCTCTATGTAATACCTACTACCATTGCAGCTGTAGAACAAGAAGCACACAATGTACCAAACTTAGCTGTTGTATCAGCTTTGTTCCCTTAAACTACAATTTTATATTATGGTGCATTTACAACATTAGGGACACTCATTATAGCACAAGCATTTATTCTCACATTTAGATCACTCTTGACAGGTGACTACAATAGAATTTGTTTCATTATTATAATTTCATGAGTTCAAAGGGCAAAAAGATAATCTACTTATGGTAACAGTCAGACAGTTCCCCCTCTGCCCTCAGTGCAGGGCTTTTAAGTTTTGCTAACAATTTTACAAAGCTAATTAAATATTTTCTACTGCACAGCATATTAGGGAGATATTATAAGAACAGGATTAACATTCTTAATGTCTTTGTCCTAAGGGCCCTTTTCCAGGTAGTAATGAAACACTGTCACATATACATCTTTTAAAATATTCACCCCCTACAATCATTCTAGGCTTAAAGAGGATTTGGATGGGTAGGGGGCTGGTTGGTTGTTTGGCTTAATGTGCATAAAAGCATTCTGGAATTTTATAATATTGGAGAATGAAGTGCAAAGATCATCATTAAACTGTCAGTTTTAGGGGCAAACAACTGGCTGTTTGGCAGTTTGAATCAGAAACTCAAATGTTTAGGAAAAATCAGTTGAAAATATATATTATATGATCTGGTATTCACAAGGTTTTTGTTAACATCTTCTCTTCCTCTGCTTTCCTGATACTGTGTATATATAACAACAACTTTGGCACAATGTGCATCCTCAATATGTATAATCTCAACATACTTCCTATAACAGGAAGTTTAGGAATATAAAGAAGGTAGGATCAATTTAAACAAACATGTACTAATACAAAAACAGGCTGGGAGGTAACACATAAATTATAACGGTGAATATAAATGTTGCAAAGATTACTTCACTCCATTTCCTTTGGAATGTTTTGCTTTGATCTTATAATCACATTTTGTATATAGGATATATGAGAATTGACATATATATGTAAGTATTAATGGAGATCTTAAGATAGAGTCTGTATCTGCTAAATGGAATGTAAGACATCTTTAACTGTAAATTGCACTGAATTTCTATACAATTCTAGATTTATTAACAGGTCTCTTCATTTTATTTTCTCAAAATCCCATCTTTTAGATATCATCTGGTTGTGCCTCTCTGTTGGTCTTGGACTTCAGTACCTAATGCTTGAGAAATAGTTTTGCTGTTCAGTGGAAGAAATTAAAAACCAGAGTCCAGACTTTGAATCAAAAGCTAAATTAGGACAGTTTTACTCCAGTCTCATAGCACAGATTCACAGGCGGGACAGCAAAGCTACAGCAGTATTTTGAAAGGAAGAGCAGAATCAGGTGGCTATCTCGGCTGCCTCCGGCACTTGGCAGCCCGGCTGGATGCTGCAGCTGTTCAAACACGCTGGAGGGAGCCGTGCTGCGGGAGCTGCCGGCTGGCCAGGCCGCAGCGCCGGCCCTGCGAGACCTCGCCGGGAAGAGCCCGCCCGCGCCGCCGTGCGGGACCGGCCGGGGAAGGACGGCCGCCCGCGAGCGAGGTTAACCCGGCTGCCCAGGCGGGAGAGCGGGCAGCTGAAGTCAGGGGTCTCCACGCAACAGTGTCGTGCCTTTTCAGAGAAAAACAGGATCTGGGTTCTTCAGCTTCTGGCATGCCCACCTGAGATTACTTTTGTGTGTGCTCAGAAGACAACACTTTGCTCAAGATGTGACTTGCTCTTGGATACTGCAGCTCTCCACACAGTGGGTGGAAGGAGGGATGGCCGGGACGCCGTATAAAGGGCTGATCAGGAAAATATAGAGCACCCTGCTTTGCACTAACTCTTCACTAACCCTTGCTCATTTATAGGCAAGACCCAAAACATTTTCACCCTTTCACACCTGGGTGAAGAAGGATGCCCCTTCACCCATATTTCATTCTGGACCCAAAACATTTTCACCCTTTCACACCTGGGTGAAGAAGGATGCCCATTCACCCATATTTCATTCTGCTAACTAATCCTGCCTCACAATTCATCTGTGTTAAAACACATAAATTTAAAAAAAAACATTTAGCTCTTACAAAAATTAGAACTTCTGAGAAGTTCTAATTCTTTAATACTAAGCTGATGTAAGCTAAGTAGATCTGGATGGTGTCTCTGAAAAGCTCAGTTTTATCATGTACACCACCTTTCTTCTTGTAAAGTGAGATACAGGAACCCACATTTGAATTTCATCCTCAAGAAAACACCTCTCCTTCTCAACCCATTTCCTTCCTTGGGGAACCAAAATGTAATGTTCAAGCAAAAGACTACTCTTTGGATTTTATTCAATGGGACCTTAGTACATTCTATTTTCTGAATAGTGCTGCAAGAATCTCAGTCATCCTACTGGAAGATAACCACTGAGAAAGAATGGTACAAAATACAGGGGTAAAACACTGCTCTAGGCCATAAAATTTGCAGAGGAAGCGAAGAAATACTTTGATTAGAACAGGACAAACTGAAATCAAACTGAAAGCTTTTGGAATGTTTGGAAGGAAACTAAAAACTTGCTAGAAGAAGAGCATGATGATGATGACCTTTTTTTTCCTTAAAAATCATGAGACAAGACCACCTGATGCTATTATTATTATTATTGAGCAAAAATATCAGATATTTCCAGATTTTCTGCTCTGCTTTTTGAAGTTAGCTACTATAGGTATTACACTGCATGAAAATTAGGGCAGGATAATGAAAATCACAGTTTACCACCAGATCACTTCCTTCCCTTCCACCTTCCTTTCTTGGAAGTCCACTTATCACTCTACCTATCCTTTGCCCCTTAAGAAGAGCACTTACAGACTTTAACAGATTGCTGCTCATTAAGAGATTGCTGGATTGTTGTTTGGACTGTTGATTGTTTTTTAACAGAAAATAAAAAAGCGAATAAGTTATCACATTTTTCTGATTTTATTTTTATTTCTCCAGTTCATATTAGAAAGAATAAAATTAAAGATCAGGAAAAAATTCTAGAATATTGGCAAGAATTTTTAGAAGTTTACCTTCAGATATTAATAACTTTCTACATCTCATCTAAATTCTTAGTTCTAAATTCATCTAAGTATACTCCATTGTAAGTAAAATGTCAAACCCATTAATACAATACAGTAGAAAACTCGCAACAGTTGTGTATTATTCGCACACTCTAAGCACTAATTGAAATGTCACTGTCGTATCCATTAATCCCAAAGCATCAAAGAATAAAGCTGGGGGAGGGTGATGAGCAAGAACATAAATCACAGGCATCACAGTGAGGCCTGGAATGTGCCTGTGATGGACCTTATGAATGAAACCACATCAGAAAAGCAGTCTGAGCAAAATCTTGTGTCACTCCTTTATCCCACAGACTGCAAAATGTCGTTTGTTGCAACACAGTATTCTGACAAGCTTCCATAATTGTATTTAAACTACTCAAAGAGTTTCTGTGCAAAACCAATTTTTTTTTCTAACATGCTTTAAAAGCTTTGCAAAAAGGCAGAAACAAAGTTCATTCTATTAGCACTTGTACAGCCCATGCTAGAAATTACACAGTGGTGGAAAGAATGCATTTTTCAGTTTTTAAGTTAGTAGCTTTCTGAAACCGTCTTATTTTGGCCCAAGTTTTGATATGTCCTGTCCATGCCATATGCTAAGAATAACAGCTATATATAAAAAAACCATGTCATCTTAACAGTTATATTTTAACTTTAAAACAATGAAATGTTATCATTTTAGATCAAATAAAACTCTACTAAGATTTCTCCACTGACTGAAGTTTCTGCTGTGCATCAACCAAAGATGGTAGACAGAATAGTAACAGAAATTAGGATAGCACTAATCAGGGCACATATCAGCCTTTGCTTGAGAAGAAAAACATCTGAAAAATCCCAAAGACCAGATGACAGCTGGACACATTGGAGCTTCTCCTGTCTTTGCTATGAACATACTGTTTATACTGTGAAAATCACCTGCAAGACATGCATTTTATCCCCTGTACTATTTCTGTATCCCAGAAATTCCAGGGTGAAACAGGGCATTGGTTCATCTACAGTAGAGAAGTACTGTGTTGTTCACAGCTGACATTTTAAATATTAAAAACAGAATAGTACTGTAATGGACAAGCTTTCTTCACTGTCACACTATTTGTTCAGAAGACAGATGATGGTTTAGTGCTTGCATTAATTCAGCTTGTTAAGATGAATGATTATGATGTCAGTATTATGAATACTGTATAATTTCTGGTTTTACAACTGGTATCTTTTTTCATATCTAGGAAACTACACAAAGGCACAAACACACCCCTACGTACCCACCTGGAAAGAACACTATTAGATTTGCAACATCAAGCATACTAAAACTAAGAAAAGTCAAACCCTGTTTGGTTAACTAGTACAATGATGGAATTTTGATGTCACAACCACACATATTCTGTCAATTCGACCCTGATAGCCCTGTCAGTTTTTTTCATGCCCTGAAAGGCCTTAAGGCAGGACAGTGAGGGACCGTCAGAAAGATGGCTGCTCTCTCTACCTGTTACCAAGTTCAGCTGGAATTTAACAAATAAGGCAGGAGAAGGAAAGACAAGTATATGGTTAAAATGTCAAAAATGTCCAAAATGTCCCTTAAGTCTGTCTCTGGTCTCCCACAAGAACCTTTTGTGATGCTAACCAAATTGCTTGAAATTAAATTTTCAGGTTCCCATAGGTGGCTTCTAATGGAGTAGTCATCAATTTTTTTCATGTATCCAAACTAAACACCTCAGGATATGACTTGTAGAACTGCCCTGTTTTACAGCTGTCACCAAAATCATTGAGACCTACACTTCAAACACCTAACAGGAAAGATACTTTGGAAAAAAAAAACCAGAGCAGAAGAATCTGAAAATACGCATTGAAAAAATCTCTAGTGGGCCTTTCCACTGTATCTTCGACATCAACTATAAAACCAGTCCTAACACCTATTCATGGAAGTAACTTTCTTCCTACAGATTAACAGCTCACTCTGAGCCATGAGCTCCATGCAAAACATGAGGTAATTAATCCTGCCTCCAGTGCTGGATTGAACCAGTTTATAAAATAATTCTGATGCCATATTTTAAACAGTGACAGTAAAACAACACCTGAAGTTAACTAAACAAGAACTATTATTCTTCACAGTAAGACAGTAGCAGTTCTAAGAGTGAGGAAACCCTATGTAACAGCACATTTAAAATTTGTATCATAATAGAT
The DNA here is from genome assembly GCA_013397915.1 of Daphoenositta chrysoptera. NCBI lineage: Eukaryota > Metazoa > Chordata > Aves > Passeriformes > Daphoenositta > Daphoenositta chrysoptera. The sequence continues at coordinate 840,496 of VZRO01004822.1, read as the reverse complement.
GAACTCAAGAGGGCACATTAAAATTTCACTGACATTTAACCATTTTTCTTAACCATTAAAACATAATATTTATGTAGTAGTTTTGGGCAATTTTGTAGTAAACGAAGTCTTTACTGGATGCAGTGATTATGATCCCATTAGGAGTAACAACAATGTATGTTTCAAATCAGATACTTTAGTTAAAAGAAAAGTTTCATTAAAAATTTTTCCAGGAATGCCAGTATACTTACTCATAAATAATTTTTACAAGAAGATGTACTGTAATATTGTTTTTTTAATAAAAACCAAAGTTTAAGTAGATTATGGAAAAGGATCATTATATAGCTTACATTAAATAACTTTCTTCAATATTAAGACCAATACAGATAGGAATATATACTTACATTCACACTGTATCACGTCTAAATTAAACTGCTGAATTGCTCCCATGCTTATTTGTTTTAATTCACTGTCCAGTAGCATCTGCATTAGGGACATTGAAAGATGCTGGCAGGCTGACATGCAAGCTGTCTGGGCCACTTTTCCCTAGTAGAAAAAGCAACAAGTTTTATGATAGAAACAATGATATGTAAAGAACTGCTCATCTGATTTGATTTTCATACACCCTCTTAAGTCTTAATGATACAAAACTTAGATTAGAAGGAAAGAGATCACACTTCTATTATTTCTTTGACCTATTAGATTTGTTTCTATTAGATCAAACAGAGAACTAGGTTAAATACATGTTAAAGCAATTGTTGATATTTCTTCCAGATATCCAACAGTCTTCATGAATACAAGGCCATTTCCAAAACAATGACAATTCAAGTTGCTGAAGCATATGAACAGCTTTGTGGATTTATTTAAATATTTTTAACCCAAACAGAATGAAAGCAAGAATGAAATGAAAGTCAACATGCTGCATAGGTTTAACAAAAGTAAATAAAATAACCCCAACTTTATATACACCAAAGTGATTGCAATTGGTTGGGGCATTTCTCATAAGAGCTTGCACTAATTATTGGTAGTTTCATTGCTCGGATTCCATCTCAAAGCTTGTTGCTAAATTATTTTTAGAATTCATTATCCATCATCTTTTCAGTGCTTAATAAATCAGTGCTGTCAGTGATCAACTACATACAAAATGAAATGCAGCCCTCTGCTGTACAAAATAGAAATAATTTCCCAATCATAGTCTAGCTAGCAATATTGTTCTTTATCATCTACATGTAATTGAGACAATTTCTCCAACATGAGATCAAAAAACAAAACACAAAGTCAGAAATTAATCTGAATAAATTATTTTAAATTGTCCAGAAAAATTGAAAGATAACAAAATTCTACCTTAAAGTTAAGAAAACCACTTGAGAAAACCACTTGAGAATGGATACCAAAACAGATGGCACCATTCTATTCACAGCACTGCCATCTTTTGAAACAGTGATCTTGGGTGTCAAATGTAACTATATGAATCTCTGTAGTTTAATGTACTGAAACCACTCTTTTCAACTGATGTGTACATTACAATGACATTGAAACAAAGGTAACAACACGTTTACACAAAATAAATCATAATAACATAACACAGCTACTGGAGCACACACCACTATTGTTTTAATTCTGTCCATCAGTACAGTCAGGTCACCTGTTTCTCCAAAGTAATGGTTTCCCAGCTGTTTTCTGCAAAGCCAGGTTGATCAATTCATTGTTGACTTCCAGAAACACAAATAAGTAATGAACAATTATAATCGACAGCAGTTCGCTGTCCCAAAAAGTTTGGAAAGTTCTGCTCCCGCATCTGAAGAGCCAGATCTTGTCCTTAATAAGTCAACTTGCTAACATTACTGAATTTTCATGTACAGAAAATTTTCATAACAGAAAGTAAATTTGGCCCTAAATATTTTGTGCTTCAAAAATACATTATTTGTTAAAAGGTAATTAAAATGTAGAGAATACAATGGAAAGCCTTCAACTCTCCTCACATTCACACTGAAACATTAAATGGCTGTTGCTTATTCTTTTTTAGCACTAGGACACCTTGAACTGTTAGGAGCTTTTTATCTAAAATGACATGTCAGTTTCTTAATTGAAAATCTCAGAAAAGCAAATAACATTTTTGAGCAAAATAGATGAACTGACAACAAGGAATGTAAGAAACAATGCAAGAACAGCATGCTTAGAAGTCTCCCAAACCCAACAGCAATTACACTGGGAGACATGCAGCTATATTCCCCAAGCAGAACAATATCAACATGAATGGGGGAAAAAGAAAAAAAAGAATAGGCAAAAAAGGAAGGAAAAGGGGTGAGAAGGGGACTCAATGGGCCACAGTTCATGTATTTACAGTGTAGTACGTCTGAAATACTTAATGGAAATGTCATTTTGATTTAATGGAACAACTAGTGCATCTCTGTTTAATGTACTGCTCCATCAAATCAGCTCCATGTCCTATTTATGCTGCCACTATAATGTAATAAAAGTTAAACCAGATTAATAGGTTGTCATGAAAAAGTTTAACATTCAGTTTATTTCATATGGAAACAATGTGTAGTCCTCTGCTATCTTAAATAAATGACAGAATTTTATATTTCTAACAATGTGTAGTTAATTGTTACAATCTGGCAAATATCAATAGTACTGGAGCACAAGATAATGGTTACAATACAGAAATGACACGGCTAAAGCCACTTGGACTTTAAATAAGTATCAATACATGTACATTTAATGTTGATTTTAAAATTTCATAAAATGGAAACATCCTAACATATAAACTATTTCCAACTATGTAACTTGAACTACAGGCTTATTGTTCAAATGACACATCAACAAATACTACAAGTTTACTACACACAGTTGATACTTAATAAAAATCACTCCATATTCTCAAATTTAGAGAAAAAATCAAGCTACACATATCTATCAAAATGCTGAATTTTAACTAAGAGAAATGTGAACTATACTGTTATACTCTTCAAAATTCAATGCTTCCCACTTCAAAATACACTGGATGTATCATACCCAGAAAAGAATGAAATTAACATTTGTGTTTGAAAAATAGGATCTAGTTAAAAATTCATCTCCAAATTTCCAACATGTACCACATAATCAATTCCTTGCCATTTTTTCATAAAGCATTTTGAAGAGGAAATATAAGGATTCGTGAACACAGCAATAACATTTGTTTTTCAGAATTGAACAAATGTCAGTTATATTTAAAACAGTCTTGATGTCTGTTATTTCTCAGTCAGTTGTTTTGCTTTTTTAAATTACTGTTATTATTTTTTAAGGGATTCGGGGTGGCCATGATTATCTAGCAATTAAATACCTATATTCAATACCATGCAGAGATTCAGCAGGCTTCTCACATTTGCCCCAGTTGCCTCCCATTTGGAGACACTACTATTGTCTCTGCTGTGCCTATGCTAATTGCTCCTATCTACAAAACCTATTCTTCTACTCAATCAGTGTAAAGTTTAGGAAACAAGGACCCTATTCTATACGCAAAAACACCTGCTAACAGTGTTAAAGGCAACTGTTTTTTCACCCAGCCTTCACATTTTGCTGAAATACAAGTTTGTAAAAAGAGAAAACCCTTAGACAAACTTCTTATATTTCAAAGGAGCTTGTAAAGAGAATCTGCTGACATATTAAATCCTTTTTTACAGGACCCAAAAGCTTTTCTCCTAAGAACAATTGTAGTAAAGAGACATTTGGCTCCTAGGAAATTCCCAAAGGGTCAGCCATATGCATCCTTCCACGGCACCTTCGCGGTGCTGCTTTCTAAAACCCATGCTAGCTGTCTCAAAAGCAGCTTTCATCATTCACTATGGTGTCAGTCAATATGATTTATGGACTGCATTCAACAAAGTCAAAGCATATAGAATGAGAAATATGACTACAATCTGCTAATTTGTTTTGTATTGAGCCACTTAGGAGTCAAAGACCTGATGTCAGGCTGAGACCAGCAACACAATTAACCAGCCAGTGACAGATTCATCCATCCTCCCTGCCAGGCTGTGCCAATCAAAGACAGCATGAAGCAGCAGTTGAAGAAGTCAGTAAGAAAACCCATTCTCTAAGTAGCCTGTGGAGGCTGTTGATTGACAGTTTTTGAATATAGCTGCAGAAAACCACCACCTCTTCACCCTCCCTGCAAGCTGTGAAATTAGGCTTTTGCTGCCAATCACAGAAACAATAAAATAACACAAACTGCTATCCTCAGCATAAAAAGAAAATAACAAAACTTATCTGTTAAATCTAAGATGCTAAGATGAAGAATTAATTTAGCAGTATGAAATAACAGTGTTATTATTTCTGAAAATGCAAATAAATTAAACATACAAATTTTATCACTCAGGGTTAAAAACTCCAACTTTTGAACTATTGATAGAATAAAAGCATACTAAAAACATGAATGGAATTTTTAAGAATCTATTTTACTTCCAGTCTCGGCCCCAAATGCTACTGAAACAACTAAAAATACCCAGTTGAAAGTAATTTGCAACTGTCTCTTTTTCAATGGCCACTCTTTTCCAACTTTGTATTGACAAGGCACATATCTAGAATAAAATTTCAGCTAATTCTACAATTAGATTAAAGCCACTTACATATAGTCCCACTATAATTTCAAGTTAACTGATCTGGAAATACAAGGTAACATTTTTCCTTAACTCTTCAAAACAAAACTAAAAAAGGTAGTTCCTTAATAACAAATTTCATCATCCAATTTATTTCATGAGATTAGTGGCTGTATAATGAAATTTTAATTCGCTTTTTGATTCACAGCATCTAATGCACTATAAACTGCAAGATGAACTTAAAATGGCATGTAAACATAATCTCAAAAGACTAAATTCTTGCAAATTCAGAAAACAGAACCATTAAAAATTGCATGACTTTCCAATTATAACCTTCCAAAAGCCACACAGCTTCTGTGCTCTACGTTGCTGAAATTCGGCTAGTCCTCGACCATGACATAACCAGCAGCCTGAGACATACACAGTATTAACAGGAAATCTTTCTACACAAAACACAGAGCTCATGACACCTATTAGCTTGACAGGTCACCACAATGCTGAGTGTCCAAAGGATGGAAGTGTTGACTGGAATGAACCACCACTGTCATCTAGTCCACCCTTCTACTGGAAGCACTATTGCCAACACTACTCCAGGTGTGCTGACCTTTTTTCCTGCAGAGCCTTCAAAATAACCGAGGATGGGAATTCAGCAGCCTCTTTGTGCGACCTCCCTCAACACTGCACTACTCTCTTCGAGCACACTTCTCCCCTAATATCGAAGCTCCACCTCCCAGGTTTCTACCTGTGACCACAGCCAATTCTGAATTTGTCAGTCCTACCAAGAAGTTTGGCTCCATCAGTTTTTGTATTTGTTCTTCAAGACGTTGTAGGCTGCCACTAGATCTCTCCTCAGCCTTCTCCTTAACAGACTAAATATTCCATCTCCCTACACCTCCACTTGTAAGTCACGTGCTCTAGGCTCCTAACAACTTGGGAGCCTACTGCTAGATTCATTCTACAGATTTTAATAATTTCGTAATACTAACCTCATCACTTTCATTATCACAGCAGTGCTTAAGCCAAATCAAAATAAACTCCTCTTTCGAAAAAAATTACGACCTGAAAACAATCAGGGGATGGGAGAATTCTTAAATGCAATTCATCATCTTCTTTTGTTTTTTTTTTAAAAGCAAATAAAACACACCAGCACACACATTGCCTTGACCCCAGACAAATGTAGCAGAGGAACGATGGAACTTTCACTGATTCTTTATTCAGCTATATCACTCTATCCTAATTCTGTATGCATGTCTCATGTATTTTGATACCTGACCTCTCTTTCAAGAGGTCTCAGTCTCCTCTAAATTACCTCATTTGGGATGCAAGGCACACCCCATCAGCCTTCTGCAAGGTTTTTAGGACTCCTGCTGTCTGTCCCAGTGTATGAAAGCCCAATGTTAGTCATTAAGCTGATCCCTGCATGCATCCACACAAGGTACACAGCAAGTTATCAGCAAAACAGAAAGGGTCTTTTTATTAAATGATTAAAAATTGAAGCAATAAGCCTGCAGGCAGTTCATAGTTTTTCCGTTCACATGCTTTTTCTTCATCTTGCATCTACTTACCGACATAGCTGCATGGTCATTGTTGTTATTCTGAGAAGGAAACCAGTAAGGCAATCAAAACAAAAAAATTAAGATGTACTGTCAACTTCAAAAAAAAAAAAAAGAATAAAAAATTGGTAGCAATAAAAGATAAGGAAAAGCTTACAAAAAGAACAATTACAGCTACATAATAATTTTTTTAAACCTCTGAACTTACATAGTATTTTCTTGAGGTGTAACAAAGAGATTATAACTTAAATAATACTAATTTGGCAATAATATGGTTTTCTGTAATAAGGAACTGTATGCCAAAATATCAAAGTAGCAAACTTCAAATGACAAAGTGTCTATTGAAATGCCTTTCCAGACACTTTTCATTTCAAGAAAGAATATTCTCCAAAACTCTGAGGTTAAAAAATAAATGCCATGTTTACCATTTTGGCTTACAGAGGCTATCTGTACGTTATTAACATATTTTGTTCAAGCAAGACTTAGAATGACTCAGGATAATAAGAATCTAAATATAACACAACTTATTAATAAATCTTAACATAAACTTATAGCAATATAACTGTAGAGTGGAAGAAAGCTGTTTTCTTTTCCAAAATTGCTTCTTAAGTATAGTAAACAAACACAGAGAGGAAAACTAAGATGCAAAACTTAAGAGGGAAAAGAAGCTTTGGAGACACGAGACATTTCCAATGATTCAACAGTGATATCAGAGCCCAATTAACTTGTGCTGCTCAGTGTGCAGATTCAGTACAGTTGAGATCATGATCCACCTGATTTAGAGCTCTAATACTCCAATAAAAATAATACAAATTGCATAAAACATTTAAAACGTCAGATGCATTTTTGAAAAGTTATGTCTACATTGGCACAGAAATACATCAGTACAGCCCCACATGAAAGCACAAAGGGAGGGACACCCCTGTGCATTTACACAGCTTATACATACAGCAAAAATAAAACAAGATTCTAATGACAGGAGCCCAATGACTGCAACAAAAAAAAAATTATTAAAGAACATAATATAACTCTTCTACAGGCAGACTAGAGTTTGAAACAATACCAAAGAAAAAGTCAGTGACCATGGAGTGTGACAACAAAGACCTAGTCTGGCCAGCTAGTGTCCCCAGTCCTAGCCCAATGCCCTCTAACGCGAGGTATGTTAAGGTAGAAGAGAAGAGACCTCTCTACTTGTCCCACTCTCTTCCTTACCAGAATTATGGCCAGTGTGCTAGGACTGTTCTTTGATTTCTAATTACAGAAAAGGTTCTGATAAACTATTTTGAGCAGTGGAATGTTTCTGCCAGCCATGCAAAAATTATTATGGAAATGACACTATGACATTAGTGGAATAATTCATTAATGAAAATTATTTCTAAAACTATTCCAAACCTTAATTATGGCATGTGAAAATCTAGTTTAGTTTATCACTCTGAAGCACTTACTATTTTAGTGAGTTACAGAACCTAGTTCTGGGCTAGTCTTGGAAAATACTTTTACTATAAATTCTCTCTTAATTAAAATAACTTAACAGTACAAATCTAACATAGTGAAACTGTGTACACATTCTCATATAAACTCCACAGCTCACACACAACATTCACAGGACTGTATGTTTCTACAATTGGCCAAGATAGGAGAGGGAACGAGATGCAGGATAAGAAAAAATTACAAGAAACCTCTTGCCAGAGCAGAGACTACTTGTCCACACAGTTCTACATCCTGCCTGTTACCCGACCAGAGTTTGAAATTACGGAGTAACCTCTACACAGAAATTGGCTTTCTCAAAAGGCTGACTTGTACCCCCCAGGCTCGTAATTATATTCCTTCCACACTCCCTAAGTCCTAATGCCACAGCTGCTTCTTTGCATTCCTCTTAACACATTAATTTGTTTTATCTGTGGCTCATTTCTGAACAGCTATTTAACAACATACATTCATGACAGCCTTCTGTACATCCTGCTCTACAAATTTCACATCCCTTAACTGCCAAATGCATATGGTCACTGAGGAGCAGTGCCATTTGTTCACACTGCTTTGTATACTAAGTCACAATGAAATACACCACCTAATGAACTTGTTATTCTTTATCAAAAAATGCTCCACTTATTTGGCACAGAAGCATATGCCTCACATCACACATTCACATCAATATCACATGATACATTTTGAGTGGGCTTTGTCTTTGAGTCAGTTAAAAGAACAGGAGACTGAAGAATCACTCACACTCTCTGTGTAAGATCTGGAAGACAAGATAAGCCTGCTATGCCAGTAACTTCAGCATATTGCTGTGCACATAAAGAAATTATCTTTTACTTCTAGTCTGAAGCCTCAAAACATCCTGTGCATTGAGGACTTATTCTTTATAAGCATTGCAGGTGGGTAAAGCACTCAGACATCAGTGTGACTGTAACAACCAAGGACAAACTGATAAAAAGCAGATGTAGCTTGAATTACTTACTGAAGTTACTCCAGACCTATAAAGCTATAAACCATTATGATGATAAGCCACTAGAAACAGTGTTTTTTATCTGAAAGCAAGGGGAAATCAGACAACAGAATGTAACAATTCATACATAAGACAGGATAACAGTACTCTTTCTCCTGGGACAAAATAACACAGGATATATTTGAATATGAACAAGGATTCATTTCAATGAAGCTCTGTTAACTAGAATCAAATAACTGATTAAAAATATTTAGCTAAAAACCTTGGAGAATATAAGACCTCCATAACTTTACGCACAAATGCAGGATTTGCACCAATTTTGCATTTTTTGAACCAATGCATATGTACACAAACCCAAGATGGCAAACCAAAAAGGCTCTAGAAAACGTCAGGAGTTCTGACACCATTTGTAAATTAGTTTTTGGTAACAATATTTAGACTAAAGTATTTGAAAATATTTTCTAAGTATTCTGATGGGTAAGCTTCACCAACATACTGAAACACACTTGACAATATTTCTGTGCTGAGAAAAACTTAAAAATACATCTATCAGTATTTGCACAGTTCAAAACCCACACCTTTTTTTAAAATGTTACTTTTTTTGAAGTACAATGATGTTCAAATAGTTTGAAATTAAACTTAATTGTGAACACTTACAGGTAAATGAGTAAAAACTTGAAATGTGCTTCTTAAGAAGTTAATTAGGTCCATTAAGTATCCACTGGCTCTTCCATCTGATTCAGACATGGTCCAATCATAATCAGCAATCTGAATAAATTCATCTATTTTTTGGTTAAGTTTTGTATATATTTCTCCTTCTGCAGCATGCCTTGCATCCTGAAAAAAAAAATTGTACGCAAGGTTTGTCAGAATTCTAAAATATTATTAAATGCAGATAAAATTATATCCACCCACAAAACTGAAGTTTTGTGTTTTTCTTAGATTAAAAAATATTTTATTAACGTCAGGATTTTAATGTCTGAATTAAATCTGAGGCTGTGGTTTCTAAAACACTCCCATAATGCATACTATGGGTGTTTATAACATGATATGCCTACAGAATAATCAAAGTTTTCAGAAAAATTAAGTTAATTTGAATTTAGAAACAAAGTAATTTGTTTACTTTCTTCACAACAACCACTTTTAATTCAGCCCTACAAATTTGTCAACCCTAACACAAAGTTTCTTTTTCTTTGACAAAGAAAATAATAAAAGAACCAAATAATTTTGTCTTTTATGGACAGAGGTCAAGCAATCATATGATTTTTATGTAATTAATGTCATAAAGCTTCACATCTGAAGAATACTCATAATTTTTCATCCTCCTTTACACATGCTGATCATCACACACCAGGATGCAGAGCACTCTGCTACCTCCTCCTGCTTTCCTTCTGCCACACCCTGCACTCTACTTTCGAACAGCAAAGTGCTGCATTTCCTGTGAAATGAGGTTCCCGTGCTGTCCCTGCCTCCTTCGGACAGGGCACATCCTCAGTGATGCAACGCGGTCCACGTGCAGATGCTTGTGTGTGTGTTGCTGGTGAGTTGTGTTTTTGCCAGCCTGGAGTTTAAAGGTATTGAGTATCTTTCTAATTTGGGCTCAACATGAAACTTTCTTCACTGATTTGGAGAAATAATTCAAGTAAGACATTCGATTTAAACCAAATGGATAAGTTGCTTAAGGTTTTTAGAGGGTGAAAATAGCCTGGATATACTGACACAACAAAAAAGCAGATGAAACTCCCGTTGCTACTTTCCTCTGGAAGAAAGCAATTCAAAAAACACGGCATTTGAGAAAGGTGTAAAAGAGAAAGGCAAAAAGAAAAAATAAAAATATTCACATTTTTCTGAGCTTAAAGGTGTCCTCACATTGACTGTGCCAAATTTAGTCTTCAATCAGGCCCAAGGCTGAGAGGCATTTCAAGAGTAAGCAAGGAAGTATGTGGCCCTGCCATAAATACATATCAAAGTATGATTCTCTAAAAATACCATTTTTACTGCCAAACCAACTTGAGAAAGCCTCCGCTGAACATCTCTCCAAATCCAACATGCATGAATCTGGCAACCTTTCATCATGTCAAAGGGGTATGTGGATATCCACAATTTTGTAGATGGCCACAACTAAGGAAGTTTCAATTAAAGTCAAGTCTATATTTAAAGTTTCTAATTAACAATGAAATCTCAGTTGCAACAATCTATAATGATGGGATTTGCAAATATATCTGCCTAGGTTTAGCAAAATTGCTTCAATTTAAAAAAAACAAAAAACAACTAAGTCATTCATGGAATGGTTGTATTACCTTTAACAGTTAAAATTATTTAAAATTATTTATGGAAATACTAGTCCTGGTTTCGTTTTGCATTAAAAAAATACAGAGTAAATGTATTTAAAAGCTCATCTCATGGAATGTAAATGTGATCAATGCTGCTAATAAAAGGAGACTTTTGACCACTCTGAAAGAATGAAGGTGACACAATTTGCCACCAGGAGATGAATTTAATAACAGTAGAACATACCAAACTCTGTGAGGGCCCAGCTAGGGAACTGTGAGCAGTTTTTCATTACAATAGAGAGGGGAAAAAAGAGGGATTAACAAGAAAAGAATTTTTGACTATAATTGGAGAACGCTGCACTACCAAGTTCTACAGGCAAGCAGACAGAGAGAAACCACACACACAAAAACCCCTTATGTTTGTCAGCGTTTATCCCATATTTTTCTAAAGTGTGTGAATCCCTCCAACAAAACTTAGTTTGTAGGAGTATTAAACATAACTTACAGCATAAACAATCTACAAAAAACATAATGCAACTTGAAAATGTACTTACTAAATGAAACTCAAGAATAAAGGCCATACCACCTCAACGAAATCAAAGACTATGGCTGTATTAAGTGGTTTTGAATGCGGGTTTGAATGGTAAAAAGTTAATAAATTGCCCTTGCATGGAAATAGCTATAGATACACAAATTGTAAGACGTACATGCACTATTGGTACACAACAAGCAAACCAGGCAGCCTAGCAGAACTGCTGGGAGGGCAATGGTAACCAAGTATGGTTGCTAGGCCACAACCTTTCTGTCTTGCCTTATGCACTAAATCCTTAGCAAAACAAGCAACAGCTAATGGGAGAATTGTTAGCAATCAACTGGAAATAAGAAGTGCCTTGCAATGATGATATCTTATTCCACCTCACCCACCTTTTAACATCTATGCCAGGGGGTACATTATAGTAGGATAGGCTACATATTGCATCAAGAGAGAAAATGAATTGCAGAAAACAGAACTCTCTCAATAGGATTAATCCTCTTTATCCCATAAATACAAGAAATCACTCTCCTTTGTTTCAGAGTGCATGGAAAAAACACCAAATACCTAAAGTTCAAGTTGCAGCTGCTGAAGAATCCCTGATGACTTTTACTTTTGTTTTGCTGTTTAAATTCTAAAAATATCACAGAATATTTTTAGTTGGAGAACTACTTGTTAGTACTTCTTTTATACTAATATTTACACCCTTTGACAATACATCACAAAATATTTCTACTGTAGAATAAAAACAAATAGATACAAACATTTTGGATTAAGTTAGCTGTTTTGCTTGATTCCGTTCAGAAAAAGGGAGATGTTACACAAACCGGAGCTTAATCTATTAAAAGCTTCTGGTGAAGTTAAGCTTAGATTGTCATTTCACAACTTAATAAAAAATACATTTGAAAGAAAATATTGAGGCTTCTCACATCCTGACATATTCCAGGTCATACTAATAACATAAAAAACCACTGTTTATGTGCTCAGTGTTACAGCTGAATGCTTTAGAGGTCAGAATAATTTTAGAGACAAAAATGAGAGGACCTGCAGCTTTGCTCCTACCCTTTTTGTTTTAAAATGCTTCATTTAAATAACTTTTCAGACATAGTCATATAATGGAAGAGGTATTACCATACCTTAAATGTAGAAAGTCCATAAAGTCTTGCAGTGTGGACAGTCAATTGTGAAATATTTGTAATGTTAGATATAAAATCCTCAAGGTATTTACAGGCTTGCTCCAAGTGTGTTGTGTTTATGATGATTTGAACAAGCTGCAAGGGACAAAAAATTCTTCTAAAAACCTTTTTATATCACTCATTATCATTTGATTTTGTAAATGGTTACTTTTTCAGGAACAATGGTACTAGAAATTCATTTCAGTATTTCAGGTTGCCACCTATTTCCTCAAGTTTGCTTTCAAAAACAAGGATTGCATTGCAGACACCTACCCAGAGAAATAAATCCAGTTGATAGTTTAGAATTAAAAAAGGGAAAATAAAGGAAAATATATTGCTGAAATAAAATCACTAACTTGTGCCATTAGAGTATTTTTTTTAATTTACTGCTATTAAAAAAGTCACAACATTGTCTGCAGAATGATGCATTCAAGTATATCTTATATCCTACTCCACTCTATTTTTTATAGGAAGAAAGAGAAACTCAACATTAGTGCTACTAGCTGCTAGACAGAACACACAAATCATATTTTGCATGTTAACAAAAATGTAAGAGTCTTTGGTTTATTTCTTGCAACTCTCTGTTCATCATACAAAACACAAAACTCTTTCATTGTCGTGTCTCTCTCAAAAGGCATCTCTGGGCCCAACTAGACCCAACACTGTATTGTTCTTATTTATGTAACAGAGATCGATGCTTTTATACTTCTCTTCAATTTTCATTTTAAAGCAAACATTACTTGATTTTCTCATACTGTGGTGTCAATATTTGTGTATCTACATGTACAAAAATAGTTTTAGCATGGACTATTTTAAAACCCATTGTTTTGAATATATGTTTTAAAACTTACCTCTGTTAAACCTATATGAGGTTTTTTAATTAGGTTCTGTAAACAACTACTTAGAGTTCTTGTAAGCAGCAAATTTGTAGATTTTCTGAGCATATCATCTATTTCTGTTGAACTGAAAAAAGAAGTTTATTTTTATAATTATGCTGTACATGGCAATACTTTGACAGCGATATTTAATAATTTTGATTTCTTCCCTGCAATGGGCACTTTTGATGCTAAGAATTCTCTATGTGTATTTAAATTCTGGTTGCTTCAAGTTTTCTGTGATCTAGAAGATAGAACACCTTTTTCACTTACCAAATTATCCATTAACTGAATTTCAACACTGAAGCAAAATCTGTTATTTTTAGATTTTGGACATGTTTATTGACACAACAGTTCGTAAAGAGTAATTTGTGGGTTTTAATGAGCTACTAAGGAGGTCAACATGTGCTCATTAGTACGTGTAAATTATAAACAGTATCAATTAAGAATGTGTGAAAGGGAGTAATTTACATCTTTAACAGTGCAGAAGTGGGTGACAAGGCCACAAATGCCTTCCAGATTTCAGATCTCTGAATTCTATTTTATGCAATTAAAACTAAGCTTTTGAAGGCCAGAAGAGGAAAGGAAATGGGTGAAACGTGATGTTTTCCATCAGAAAAAGGTGGGATGGGAGAGGGAGTGAACATGCAGACAGCTCGTTTTCTTGCAGGAGAAATCATCGCTAAGGAAACTCAAAGCACTGAGTAGGGAAAGACTAGGAAGTCATCAGGGATGCTAAACAATTACTTCTGAAATGGTCAGTATCAAAGTATCCTTTTCAATCTTTACATGCTTTGTTAAATAAATAAATTCTCTACATTATTCAAACCAGTCAATACTGTTTAAAAAACCCCAGCAGTGTTTTAAACTGCTTACCACACCAAGCTACGCTCACTGATGCACATATTGTTTAGTACACACAGATGTATTAATATATGCTACAGCACTGGGAATCATAGATTAAGCATATATAAAGAATTACATATGTAAACTATGAAACAAGCATAGCAAGCGAGTACACAAGAAAGTGTATTTTCATTTTAGTATATATTTTTAGGTGACCTGAAAGCTACAAGCTACTTTACAGCCACCTTTCTGATAGTTCAAGCTTACCTGCGGTGAAGTGACTCTGAAAATTTAAGGCTTGCATAAATAAATTCCTTCACCTGCATATAAATTTGAGGCACTGACTGAGACATTGGAAGCTTCTTTGGAAAGGATTGCTGTGAAAATAAGAGATAATACTGTCTTACACTTGAAACTGATTCCAACAAGACCTTGCTACTAAACACAACAATTAGAAAGCCAATTAACATTATCAGCATTTTAATCTATCTTAACCTTTTCTGGTTTTCATCAAATACAAAGCTGTATGTGTTGAGCTGACTTCTACATCTGTTTAGACAGCTTATAAGCAAAATAGAATTTTATCACTTCTTTAAATTACAATAAAGTTTGGTGATTTTACCTAATTCAAGATGCCCCTGCAGAAAGCAATTTACAAACATACATTAAAAAACAGGTCTTAAACTGTTTTTAATCTGAATGAACAAGATAGAAGTAATTGGGATAAGAGATTCAAAAACACAAACTTTTTTTTACCAGAAGAAAGCAGCGCCAAAAAAAAGTTTGAGAAGTTCAGCACTTCTGGGAGTCTCAAAGTATCTTGAGAATGCTTAGACTACTTTTTTAATGGTTCACAAAACCAAAGCAGTTTGAATTCTTTTCAGGAATTTGGACTAACTTGTGGGAAATAGTAGTAAGTTTGTAATAATAAAATCATGCTTCTTACTTTGATTTTAAAGCTGATACTGTATTTGGGAGAACAAAAGTGAATAAATTCAATTTAATCTACACAGACCAAATAGGCATTTCTGCACTGAACACATAATTCTTGGCATTTACAAAAAAATCTTTTTCTCTTTGTGACTAATGCATGAGAAAAATAATCAGCAACTGGTATCATCCATGAATAATTCAATTTATCTTTAAAAGAAAAGCATCCATCAACAACAGCCAAATCTTTGTATTAATCATACATATATGTATAGCAGATAAAACTATTTAGAAATAATAAAAACTTCTGCAATTTATTAGTAAAATATGCCACGTTAAATAGTATCCAGGGTATGGTATACTTCCAACGCTGTAAGGGATTTTAAAATACTTCTGTTTAACTTATTTCAGTATTATAATGGCTAAGTAAATTAATTTGATGGTGGAAAGCATCCAGAAAGCACTGTGGAATCTCATTCACAAATCAGCATAAAAACCCCCTTTAATTGTTTATCTTCACTGCACCACTGTATCAATGACATGCAACTGTTACATTTGCCTGGCAAATCCCTGCTGAACCACAGAATTAAAATAGCTTTTCACTTCGGCAGGTGTCTGTAGCAGTGGATTGTGTATAAAACATCTTCCCCCTACAGCAGTTACTCCCAGTGTCATGTGGTTCTTAGACTTAGTGCCCCTCTACAGACTCCATCTGTAGTCTGTGTCTGTACAGCCTCTTACTTCTTCATTGGTATTTCTAAAATCCTACTTGAATAGTGGAACAGGTTAATCACCTTTCTGTGAAGAGTCTGTAGTGAAAGAATGGCTGAGGCTACAAAAGGACATCCTACTGCAGTGCTAGTACAGCAGAATTATTCTCAGTCCCTTCATGCTTATTTTGCACCACATACTCAAACACAAATATTTAAATTTAGAACTACAAAAGTCGTTGTCTCTAACCAATCTCTATTTTACATGTATTTTTGCAATACAACAGCATACACTGTGTAATTAAACCCAATGAGTGGCAGCAAAATTTAACTACACAGATTGCATTATAATTACATAAAGACTTTATCAATTAAACTCTATTATTAATTTGTTTACAAAACAACGGGTTTCATTATTCACTCCAACATCAGAGCAAATGAATCAATCTTTCATATTTACTTATGACTAGATAATTACACACAAAGAAGGTGATTTAGCCTCTTAATCGACCTAGCTTTTCAAATTTTAATTGTTTTTTAATTATAAAAATCATTACTGTCCCTAGTGTCTTCAACTGTATTTCCACAAACTTTAAAAACATAAAAGTTTCCCTTACCTTATCAAGTTCTGGATCTTGAAAAGGAAATTTGCTTATAACAATTCTGTATTCCTCTTCATTTGCTACAGGGATAGGGCTGTAGTTGTCTGCTTCAAAAATATCCCTAGTGAATAAGTGAAGTGAAAAAAATTTAGACATGTAACTTACAGTATTTTCTGGTGTTAGAATGTGTAAACAAATACAAATTTTACCACCACACTTAGGTGTGCGTTTTCAAAAAGTTTTAAGAATTTTACACATCCCAAGTATTTTTAATTACTTTGGAAATACCTCATATATGTTAACTCTTTACAGTGTGTCTAATCACAGAGGAAAAAACACCCGAAAGTGTTTTAATATGTGCATAATACAGCAAAAGAACCTTAGAACAACTAATCAACTCCAGAGTAAACTGTAACACACCTATTGATTATGGAAACCTACACTTTTCCTACACTAAAGCTGATGTTCAGAGTGTCTCACTTAGGTACCAGAGCTACATATGGTCACTGGAGATGATTCAGAGAACTTCAAGCTGGATATGGCCAGAGCACCCTCTGCACTTCTCTACTAGTCAAATGTCTGTAACAGAAGCACAGAGAGCTGGAGAACCTTAAGTGGTCAATTTAATATTAAGGTTTTCTGTAATGAAACATTTTATGGCAAACAATTTCGCACACTGAGACATCACACCCCATCTGCAAATAGGCTCTGCAGTACAGTCTCAGGCTGACATATTCCTGGGTTTAAATTCTATTCAATTAAATGATCCCAAGGAATTGGTGGAAACCTCCCTTCATTAAAAAAAACCATGAAGACATACTGGCAATGTCAGTAGTTTGTCAGGAGATATGCATATCAACTAACAGTAAACATTAAGACAACCTAAATTAGGAACCTAAAGCCCTATTGCAATAACCTAGAATTACTAGGTTTCTAAAGAAGAGAAACAGATGTCTCTTTCCTGCATGTTTCTCTGATAATGTCCCTTTGGAGACCTTCTTTCTTTCCATTAACTATAGAAGCAGTACTTGATGTCTCTTCTTCTAATTAGTAGTTACATGTGATGAGTATCTTAGTCCTAACCAACCTGAAATTCATACTCAACACTTGAGTTAACAAATTCTTTCAGAATTACATCATAAAAACTTGAACTCGGACAAAAACCATAGATGCAATATAAAAGGCACAACTATTTTGATGTACTTACCTGAACAATCCAGACCACTTTTTAAGAAGTGTTTCGTTGTATTGGTCTCTTATCTCAAATAAAAGATCAAAAAGTCGATTCACAGGAAAACCATAGCCCTAAAGGACAAAAATGAAGAGGGGATAATTCAAGAACCAACAATTCCTATTACAACACTTCAGAAGTCTGAGGTGAGACTTATTATTCAATCTTGCCACCTCTATAACAAAAACCATAGCACTTTCAGCCCACCACTACATGTTGATTTATTAAATTTTTACCTAAGTATTTATCCTATGCATTTGGAAATTTGCCCCATTTGTCCTTGTTTGTTAAAAATTGCAAGAACACTTCCCAATGATGTTCACTTGGTCTTTCAGCTAAAGAGTTAATGATAACTGGAATGCTATTCTTTTTTAAGACGGGAAGTAAAGCATTTTTAAAAGACAGGCGCATACACAAATTACAAAACTAACACTAATTTTGCACAGATATGAATAACTAATGCTTGCTGGATAGCTCAGAACACATATGTTCAGTTCATAATACTGAAAATGAGGACCCAAGGCAAGAAATACATTTTTCAAATATTACTGTGTAATTTTGGGTTTGATTTGTATATATGATTCATGAAAACACAAACATTGCACTCACCTAAAGTTAAAATCTGACTACAAGAATTTCAGTTAAATTAATAATACAGTATGTACCTGCAAAGTATCAGCAAATACTACAATGAGATTCTTCAGTTCCAAAACAAGGTCAGGATCACTGCAATATGACTGAAAGTGAGAAATTCTGTTTTTGTTAAAAGGATTTAAAATATGGGACATATATTTTCAAATAATGGTATCACAGGTTAAACTCTCCAGCCTTCGAGAAAAACAACTTAGACTCATTTGTCTTTACTTAGTCCAGCTACGTAGAAGTATTTGTGACATTTTTATATAATTATCAATGGTGTAAAAGTTCAGAAAAAGTAAACTAAAATATAATCTTCAATAAATACCAGCATGGTGTACTGAGACTGAAAATCAGCGAATTGTATTTATTTTAGTGGAACATAAGCACACTTGGCTAAATCAGTATCAGAGAGGTTCCACAGGACATTCTTTTGACCACCAAGTCTGGGTCTAATTAATGCTGTACCACCTCAGACAGCTTTTTCCAGCTGTATGGATAAAACTTAATAAAGTATTTTCTAAACAAGTTCAAATTTAAATTGGATGATAAAAAGGTCAAGACATTAAGTTATTTACTAGATGACTGAAATTTGATTTTCAGAGGTGTAGAGTCATACAACTAAGGCTTTCACCTCAGCTTCACTATTTGCAAAAACAGATAAAGTAAAAAAAATATTTATATTAAAATAATTTAAAGCTACATGAGAATATAGTACTGGTTGAAGACCATATACAGTTGTTTCACCTTTCTTAAGTTTTTGTCTTAGCGTATTTTATTCAAAGTAAGGGTTTGGTTTATTTATTTAAACATTAGTCTACAGTAGGATGATGTTAGAGAGATTCTGACAGAATTGGGTTTGATGTGAGTTAAGCATATTGAGAAGAAATAGTGCCCAAGTACACGACAAGACTTTGAAGAGTTCTTTAGAGATTACATTACCTTCAACCCTTAAATTATCATATTCTTATATAGGTGTATGAATCCACATGGAGACAATTAACTAGCAAAGTATTTAGCTTTAATGAATTCTGGATGAATATATCTCAATTAATCACAATCCTCTCAAAAGAAGTAAAAACATATGAGAACATCACATGTACCACTGATAATAAAGGTCCTATGATAACTATGGTTGCAATCTCAACTTCTTCCCCATTTTTACTGAGTATATATGAAATAGAAAATATTCTTTGAATTAAAGATCAATTTAAATAAAAATAAAAATTATCACTGCATAAAGCACATGCTGCTAGTAAACATTAAAAAGGGAAAGCTAAAATTCTTCTATTTTTTCCAATAGTAGAAATTACACCAATAGTAAACTCTGAAGCAATTTATTATCAGTCAGTCTGAGTGAACAATGTGTATTCCATTGGTTTTTCACAGAGGAATAAGAAATAGCATGTAGCATCACTGCAGCTAAGGGAGGAATATAACTTCAGGAGACACACTTGAATGCACCGAAATAACCCCAGTAATACAGAATTTTTCTAATACCTTTACTTCAGCATAAACATAACACTGCTATAGCATTGAAGAGAGAGCTCCAAGGGTTTTGCTGGTGGAGTTTATTTTGGAAACACAGCATTTGGAATGATAATTAGGAACTATTTCCTGGTGGTGCTTTCAGCGCTGAACTATTCAATCTGATCTAATGAAGAGGTCAGTTGAGACTAATGAGGAAGGATTGCAATAATAACAGCAGATTAACTCTGCATATTCTAAACTGCTGGACTAAGAGAAAGTTTGGAAGACCCTGTGAGTTGTAAATCAGTGGAGGATTATGCAAATAGCCCATGGCTGAGGATCACAGCCTGATACTGTTGGGAAAAACAAAAGCTTGGCAGGCTCCCTCCCAAATCTGAGCAATTTTTAATCACAAGAAAAAGAAAACATGAGAGAGGTGTAATTTTTCACTTTGTTGCTATTCCAGCTTTAAATACACAGAGCTCTGAAATAAGAGGATTTAAACTGCAATACTGATAAGACTTCTCACTTACTGAATGTGTTCTAAGAACAGCAATGATCTTGGAAAGGGCCATGTTCCAGAGTTCATCAGTGTACGTTCTAGTTACCAGTCCTTGGGTTACATGTAAAATGTGGTCTTCTACTACAAAGAAACTAAAACAAAATAATACTTAAATTATTAAGTTGTTTCTAATATTAGAGCAAATACTACCCTTCACACCCAAGTATAGCCAAAACTTTCCCCACTGGAGCAGTGACACTTTGGTAGGTTTGCTGTTGTGCTTCACCCAGAATGAAGTAAAAATGTGAAAAGTTTATTTCATGCCATCTGGAGCCCAGGATGCTGGAGGGTCCTTGTAGGGCACCGTGCTGGTAGGATCTGGATGCTCTTTCCTGCTCAGATCCAGCAATAACCACCCACACGATTTGTGCAGAAACTGAATCCTGCACAAGAAAGCTTTTGGACAATGGGAGAACACAGGTTGAATTCAGAATCAACACAGTAAAACTGAAATAAATTTTAATTTAGAAAACTTACCCTACAATTTGACTGAAGTATCTTCTATAGCCTTCTACTGTTTCATGCTTTCAGTGAAAAAGAAAACAAGTTTAGGAACAAAAATACCACTAAGCATTAGCTTCAACTCAAATCAATGCAAAACCAAAAATATTCATTACCATGCTTGACTGTGGCTGCAAAACTAATCTTGCTTGTTTCCTCCTTTGTTTTCTGTAGTAATTTTCAAATATTTCTCCATCACCCTAAAAAAAGATGTAAGTGAAAAAAAAGAATATTGTCTCAGTATGAAAAAGGCACTTCTTAATTTAAGGGTAGAATTATCTTAAACTAAGCACATATTTTGCATTTATACCACATGTAAACCTCCAGCTGACACTAGCAAAGTTTTGCATACATGAAATACACAGAAATTACCTTTTCCTGCAGAGATGCTTACAGCCTTCACTGTAAATAGAAATTTTGCTCACATGCCTACCTTTTGTCAAGCAACGTTATTCATTTTAAATAGTAGGTCCATTTTTAAACTACAACTTTCAGAGTATATTAATATTCATAGACAAGGCATATTGCCTATTACTGTATAATTGAAACTCACTGTCTCCTAAAACATTTGTCTAGGTTATTCAAGAAAGTAACTGCATTATAAAGTTGTTACAAAAATGCTTCTGTGAATATATGACACATCCAAACACTGCCTGCATTAGCTTCGCCTGAGGAAAGACACACATGAGATTTATTGAATATTTGCTTATTCTCTTCGGATTTATTATGAGTGTGGGTTTAGATTCTTTCCCCTATCATGATCCTCAAAAATACAATACCTTCTGTGCCCAAAGATTATATTATGAGGAATTCAAGTGATGTCCTACTCACCTCATTAAGATGACCATTACTTAGAAACCATCTGTCCATCTGAAATCAGTGCTACATTGACTCATCTATCTACTAAACCACATGCAATTTGTATGCAAGCAGAATAAATCAGCTTAGCATTTTAAGGTTTGTTTTTACTTTATGAGCCTATTATTAGGCCAGTGTTATTTAGAATTCCATTACTTGGTCTTCCAAAAAATCTCCAAATCAAATTATTACAGACATTTTATACTACTAAGACAGCTCTACTTATCTAATTCCTTTATAAGATATAAATTTGGTTCATAATGAATATTTAGTTCACAATGAATATTTAGCTCATAATGAATATTTAGGTATATTTAGAAATACTGCTAACCTAAGAAAGCCTAAAAGTAAAAGAGACTTTCCTTAAAAACAAAAAAAATCCCCTTGAAACCAAGATGCAAATTTACTAACACTGTCTGTTGCAGCAGAACTTTACACAGGATGCTCCAATTCATACAAACACATACTGATCAGATACCAACCATTCACCTCCAGCCCAAATATTCAGTGCAGTTTTCAGATGACTTCTACCTCCAGCATCAAATCTCTACCCAGTCCTGACAGTGAAAGACTTCTACCTCCAGCATCAAATCTCTACCCAGTCCTGACAGTGAAATAACATTTTAAACAGTATTTCAATATGCAGACTTTCATGTAACACAGCTGCCAGTGTTCCATAAAAAGAAGATAACCCAGCCTGAATGCTTGAAGCCAGGTCCAGCTGTGACTGTAGGATTAGCACTACTTACAAGTGCCTCATCTACGTGTCACTAATATTTATATTCTGTAAGTAATCTGACTTCAAAAGTAACAGAGACGTAGGAAAAATCAGAAGACAACAAACAATTTGATACCATGTTTCCCAAAAAAAGTTTTCATCATTGTAAACTTGTGCACTGAATCTCTTTCACAGAAGCTAAAATGGGCTGTTGTGTCTCTGCCATTGAATCCAACCTAATCTGCCTGGGCACACCCTGTCAGAATTTCCAGGTTTTGCTTCCTGTTTTTCATTACTACTTTGACTTCCACAAGATTCAGATTGAATATTACTATGTTTTGTAATATTTATCCAAATATTTGGGTAACATAGAATACTCGTGGGAACTGCAAAAGTGTTAATACCAGTATTAAGGCAAACATGCATATTTTACATATATACTTAAATACACCTAGGTAGTTAATGCCTTGTGGAGTGTCCTTTATTATGCATACAAAAGAACGGGTGGGCTCACGCCCTGGGTATTCATACTCTACCCATCTCAGATGGTTCATCCAGCACTACTAACACTAAAAGCAATATACTTGCCTGTTTGGGAGCTATTAAAGAGTATGAACAATGTGAAAATGAATATGCAACTTCAAAAATTTAAATCTTGTTTTGAGGCCACCTTAATACATACCAAAACTGAATAGATGTGCAAACACCTATAGACTGGAGAAAAGTCTACAAGATCTTGGGCAGTTAAAACCTGAAAAAGGAAAGGAAAAAGAAGAGTATGTAAAACATAATAAACATATAATCTGCAATATGGGATATATTACCAACAGAATTTGCCTACATAATAAGGACTCAAAAACAGATGGCCTCTACTGGCAAACAGTAAAGCAATTGCTCCAATCTCTCCTCCTTTTGTATTACAGTAATACATTTTATTTGTGCTACAATAGCACACGCCTTTCTCTGTGTTTCCAGAGCATCAGATTTAAAGGTCTAAATACTCACTGTTTTATTCTACTTAGGAATACTGAGTATTTGACAGATGAAAGAGTACTAACCCAAGTTGAGGTTCTCAATACCAAAGTGCTGGACTTAGCAACACCAGAATATTCCAGTGGGTCACGTAACAGTGGGCAGGTAATGTATGATGTAAGCATATACGTTACGTATATATACGTATATAACGTATTCAGTTGCAACTGAATTCCAGAATAACTGCAAGTCCTGTCTGACTGAATGTCCTCAAACATAATGCTAAAGCTAGCATTAATACAACTCATATTTTAGCATTAATTTTTCACCTTAAAATGCTGCTCTGGACTGGTACCCATTCAAGGTGTTCTGTGGGCTTTTCTAACTAACGTTAACCATCTAAAAACCGGCACAACAGTGTACTGCAAGCTTTGTTCAATAAACCTACAAAATTCACTTTAAATAGGTTGAACTGATTTAGTACAAAGTTACCTCTTCTTCATGTTCATCCTCATCTTCAAATGTTCGCTTCAATGTGATTTCATTCTTGGACTCCAAAATTCTGTTTCTACCTAAATGCATATTCCGACCATAGTTGACATTATTCTGCTTCTGAAGAGCAGTACTAAAGGTTTTTTGCTGCTGTGCCTGTTTTAAGAGTAGAACCAATTAAGAGGCATGTAATTCAAATTTCATCACTGATGGGTATATGCTATGACATGAAAAGCAGGTGGTACAATTGAATACACATCAGTATAACTGCAAGATGCAAGCACCCTCAGCCTACACCAGTGATTTTGCCTTTCATCAATTTGGGATGATAAATGAATTCAATACTGAATCCTGCATAATTTTTCCCAGAATACAATTTTAAAGGCAGAAAAAATTTAAAAATCAATCTGTAATTTTCCTGATCATAAACTGCAAACAGAGAATCCATATCTAAATGAAGTACAGGTATCTGAGTTCCCAGCTATTTTTTTCTGTCTTCAGTTAAGTCTAAGTGAACAGTCAGCTGCAGAAGTCAAAGGCACTATATTGTCCTTACTACTGAAGGCAGTACAGCACATCCTTGCAATTAGGTTTCATTTATAATAATCAATGCTGCATTTTACAAGAACCTTAGATGACAAAATGGCAATCCAACCTGAATTCTATCAATGAGAAGTCAAATGAAAAGTTTATTTGCTCTCTGAATAAATTCTAAAAGTATTAACTGCTTTAAACCTTGCCCAGTACCAGTGCTCTGAAGTGGTAGTTTATTTTGTGATGGAGCAGGCAAGGCCTCCAGCTGCCTCAGTGTCCTCCTGGCTCTTACCTCTGTCTTCTCTATGAGTAGCACTTCAGAGAGAACTAGGCAGTTATCTCAACACTTCTTTTGTCTAAGTCATCCTGGCCAGCTGGCCAGATAGGCTGCTCTTGTTTTGGTGCAGTAGGTGCTGAGAAATAGACTGTCCAGGAGTTGACTACTCATTTTATAATTTCCTGAAACCTGAGATATACAGCATCTCTCCTTCCTTTCTCAGAGAGGACACTACTTCTTGTCCAGGACACTGATAAAAACTACACAACAAGTTAGCATTTCACAGCTCTCCGTTTTTACTCAGAGGTCTATGGGATGACTGTAATCCTTGGACAAATATTCTGGGATACTGAGACTAACGAAACTGAAATTTTCAGTAAATAACAGGACCAAAGTCATCCTATTAGGCTGGCTTACCTGCTTCATGGCAGTTTCCCCAATTCTGTCAGAATGCTTTCGAATACTCTCTAAGAAATCCTTCAGATCTGACATGGATATTTCTTTTATTTCTTCACGCAGTTTTGGAAGATTTTCTATCATTATTTGGCAAAAGCGGTATTGGCTAACTCTAGGAAGATACAGATTTTCTAGCTGCTCCATTGTTTTCAAAGCAGAATAGTATCTACAGAGAGATTAAAATAAAATTATGTAGCTTCTTATAAAGAGTTACTAGAATAATTTATCAAATACAGATATCAATATCACACATGCTACCAATACACATCTAATTAATTTACTCTGTTCTTAGAAAAAATCACCATCAAAAGGTCATCCATATAAAGTTTGAAAAAACACCCTGTGAAGTGCCAGAGTGACTCAGCCAAGTCAAAATTTTAAGTAAGCTCCTATAGTATTAACTGTTCTGATCAATAGTCCCAGTACCACATGGAGAATGGAGAATGTCTCCAGAACAGAGACACTAAAGTCATAACCATTATCTTCCCTTCTAGATTAAACTGGTTAGGGTTTTTTATGAGCTGGGTTTTTTTTTTCTGAAACACAAACTGCCAATCAGCCAACACTGCAGTATATGCACCAAACAATGAAAAAAATCTTGACAAAGCATGCCTGCAGGTATCTGCCTTCTTCAGGTATATGTGAACAGAGACCCACAGCTATGCCCACCTTCTTTCCACCATCCTTAGCTGGGAAAGACACATATACACCTATCCTGACCAATGTGTTTTTCCAGCAGTATATCATATTTTGCTGTAAACCACAAACCTATTAACTCTTCTGAAAAAACACAGTCTATCTCACCCAGAAAACAACTACATTGAATCAACAAAGTACTATAATCAACAAACCTGTGATCTCAACCACACTTTAAAGAGAGGTATAGGAACCAGGTTAAACATGAGTAAGACAGCAGTCAGTTGCAGATTTGACAATACTTTCCCTTTATGTAGTATTCTTACCAGCTACTCAGCCCTGGAGGCATTTGGGAAAATGAATCTAGTTTGTCCAATTACAACAGAGTAAAGTAAACTGATGGGTTTTTTTCCCATTTAAGACCTAGCTTGGTCTTAAATGGGAAAAGCAGAAATACTCAGATCAGATGGAGTTAACTTGCTGCTACTTCCAACCCTTTCATTCCACAAAGATGGAATAATATCCTTAACCCATTTTCAGATTTTCTTCCATCATCTTAGTTCCTTTTTCATCCTGAAAGTCCCACATAATCTGTTTTGAAAAATTACCAAATTATTTTGAAGGAAAAAGCTGAGTATGAGGAAAATCCCTTCAAATGAGAAAACCTGGAAAATTGTCCTTTATGGTTCTTTAGTATCTGGACATTACTGTGTAAATATAGTGAGTAAACACTTTCCAAAAATGTAATTCAGGTTTCTGGCTTCCTTCAGTACACAAGCAGTAACAAATTACTAACACTAGAGCCATGACTTTTTGTTCATTTCTGAAATTAAGACACTGTTTAGAATCTTCTTAATCAAGACATTTCTAAGTTAACAACTCTGCATTACTAGAGGATGGGAAAAATCTTCTCTTTTATTCCAGAACAGAGCTGCTTTCAGAAGACTGCAAATAAAGAGATTTCAAGTGTAAATTAGGAGCTTTTGTTAATATATACTTGGTTTATATAAAATATACATAAGGTGACAGGAATGTTGCACATAAGAAAAGGTCTGGGGGGTTTATGTGTGTGGGTTTTGTTTTTCTAAATAGAAAATGGCCGAGAGTGCCACATGGTGAGACTTCTGGGGAATAAAACCATAATAGCATCAAAATAGTATAAAAGGTTTTTATTTAAATTATACAGATCAGCTTATCAGAACACTGTTAGTTCATCTGGAAGGTTTTTGACTGCTGGCTCTAAGATCAGAATTAACATAATCCATTTTAAATCCATTCTAGAGTTACTTACTAATTATACATATATGGAGCTCAGGACCTTGCCCTTTTAACATCTGTTCTGATAAAGCAATGAAGTCTTCTTAATCTGAAGGTCATCTGCAGGTCAGGATTTAAACTAAAAAGTTTTGCATATCACTTCATAGAATGATGTATTTACTTATTTAGATTTTAAAACTTTCCATAGATTTGACTCAATGCTGAAGATTTTGACATTATTATTAGTTCTCATCATACATTATCAATCACATAAACTGAAAATTGCCCACGTGACTACAAATGAGTTAAAGTATCTTCAAAGTTATTTTTTCATATAAATAGAGCATCCTTCTGTCTATTCTTCTGAGCTAATCTTGTGAGAATATGCTCCTCAATGCAAAATTTGTAATTTTTTGAAACTGAAGACACACGTTTGAAACACCAATATGATACAACTGTGCAGAATTGATCCATTTCAACACCTGAACAAGAAAACTGCACAATGGATTTTACATATCCAAACTATAAAAATGGAACCTTCTAATACTAGCAAGAACCAGGACAGAAAAAACCAAAACACAACACAAAAGTAAACAAAAAAACCTTCACAACAAACAGCCACAACCATCCTTCCTCCCAACCCCCCGAAGATTAATATTAGTGTTTTGCATCATCTTATTCTTTGCAAAATGCCCCAGGCACAGAACAGTCAGGTCTGTATAGAACATGAAACATCAACACACAGAATAAACCAAAGTAAAAGAAAATGACCATTACTTTAGTGTACATGAAGTATGCATTTCTGCTTTAAGTAACAAAGAGAGCTTTTAAGATTTTTATCAGCAGAGTGTTTTTTGGAGTCAGTAAAGAGAAATACCATAACTTACTAAAAAAAGCCCCATCACGTTAAACTACAGCAGTAAAGAAATTACACAGATCAGGAGCAAGATGAACTCAAAGACTGAATTTTACTGAGAATAATTTATTTGCACGCAAGCTTATTAAGTAAAAAAAACATTTAGTTATATCCCAAAATTTCCTCCTGAAAAAAAAATGAGAGACAGAATCCTCATTTTATTTTAATTAAGGAAATAAACTTAGTTTACAAGGAAAAATCGTAGTATTGGCCAACTTTAGTGCTTCCCTCAGAGAAAATACTGTATATTCTTGCTCACTACATTTCCATTGAGTGAATACGTAAAACTTTGCTACCAAACACATTAAAGGGAGTTCCTTGGAATTTTTCAATAATGCTCCAGAAAAGTCATATTCAGAGAGATTCTGAAGGTGACACATTGAAATTGCAACTGAAATCCTTTTACCACAAGTATTTATTTTGTTTTCAAATCTAGTTGCCTTACCAACTTTAAACCTAATTTTTAAACTTCCCCAGCATACCAATTCTGTCAGTTGCCCAAAGGACCATGAACTGAGATAGAGGCACTAATAACTCTGAAACTTGTATAAAGTGAATCAAAAGCCCAGTATTTCCAAAACTCAAATTAAAGAGTTGCTGCGTGGAAAAAAACAAGATCTGTGGAATACTTTTTTTGTCAATAATGATGTGGTAGGAATTTTTTTTTTAAGTGAAATTATTGAACTAATAAGGCTTGAGAATGGTGATAAAGAAAGCAGCTGACAGTTCAGTATCAAATATAAATTTTGATGGGTTTTTTTGCCAGATCCATGGTACCTCTGGGAAGCATTGATTTCCACCTGGTAAAATCCAGTGCTTCATTCTGACATGGTTCCAAAACAATGCAGAAAAACAAAATCAAATTACCATGGTTTTATCTGTTCTGATATATTTCCATACACATGCGGATAAAACCAAATTATACAAATTACGAACTTTTCATATTTGCATCCTTTATGTCTTAACGTTTATTTGGATGCTTGGAAGGTTTACCCAGAGGAAGACTGCATGGCTATCTTAGTGAGTTTTAGTAACCTAAATAACTAATCAATTCTGTCTTTCCCACAGTTTGGAAAAAAGCTTATAGCAAGGTCAAAAAACAAATCCAAGTGTTTCAGGGCAAAAAGCTCACTCTGAAACACTTTATTTATTCTTCAGTCCATCTCACACAGAAGATTTGAGAAGATTCAGCAACAACCTTAGCAGATTGACTTATTTAATTATTTTCACTGTATGATGGGTTTAGGTTTTTCGTAATATTTACTGTGGAAAAAGACTTGCAAAAACACCAGTTCTAACTATTTCCTGTTAGACCACAATCAC
The DNA here is from genome assembly GCA_013397915.1 of Daphoenositta chrysoptera. NCBI lineage: Eukaryota > Metazoa > Chordata > Aves > Passeriformes > Daphoenositta > Daphoenositta chrysoptera. The sequence goes on along the minus strand of VZRO01004822.1, from coordinate 811,156 downwards.
TTGAAGCAGGTGGGACCTTTCTCCCAAGACACAGATCAAAATCCATACACTAAGGCCATGGTAACAGAGCTGTATGAAATGTGGGATGACCTTATCTCTGACTTAAAATTCAAGCTCAAATTGTCTAAGTGCATAGCCCCCACTAGGTGGTTGGGAGAGCAGCAGAGAAACCTCACTTCTCCTTTGTGCTTCTGCAGTTAAGACTGAAACCCTCTGTAACTCTTTCCATCCAACTGTGTCTGTTTAGAGCAGATTCTGCAGTTACTTCTCTCACTACTACACTTCTTGTCAACTTTGTGTTATCCACAGCTAAGGAGACAGATAAATAGGATCCAGAGCCTTTCACCTCTAGGTCATCAGTTCAAATGGTATTCATGTTGGTAAGGATCAAAAATTGCTATCAAGGGATGGCTTTTTGGACTTCTCGTAAACCTCCATTCCACCTGCACAAACCAGTATGTATTCCAGATCCAAAATCCTGCATTATCTTAAAAGAGGTCTACCAGGGAAAAAAGGAAATGAAATTCCAATCTTTTTCCTGTAACAACTATCCCCCAAACATATATAGTATCCATACTTTGTTTGCCCTTCCTTTAAACATTAGAATTGAGAGTTTTATTCATAGTGCAAGACTGTAAGACAACGGAATAACAAAAATACGTTCTAAAAGGCCACATGCAGAGAAAGTCAAGATGTCTTTTTATTAAAAAAGGGCAATGAAAGCTTTGCTGCATTAACAAACGTCAATGAAGGTTTATGAGAAATTATCTTTGCCTAAAATAAATATTCTTCATTGCTTTGTTATGTCTGGGATTGTGACTGCTACTCTCTCTGACTCTTCCAGGAAAAAGCTTCACAGCAAAACTTAGGAAGATCAATTTTGAAATCCCTTGTATGTGCACACATCAGCTGTCAGGTCTTTGCACTGGCACTATGGATATCATCCTTGCTGTTGCTCAATCTTTTAGTAGTGATAAAGGCCAGAATACAAGCACTCTGCTGAGCCACAAGGAAATTACCACTTGAATTACCTGCAAGTTCCATGGGATAGCCACCTGTAGGGTGTATTATAGGGAATTGTAAGTCACAGGCAAAATAGTAGCTGTAGCGTAGCTAATGAAAGAGTTATCTGAGCTGAAGCAGTAGCCTGCAGCAGAGTCTAAGCCTTCTGCACTCCATGTGATTTCAAGGCATGGTACATCAAAGCTGTGGCATCTCCCCTCTCCTTTAGAACTTTTTATGGTATGGCAATAACATGTCCAAACCCCTCAATTCAGGAGTCCTTTGACTTTTAAGACTTCCAGTCTGGCAACAACTTCCACGGGAAAATGATCAGATATGAGTTTAAGATTTGAAGAGTTCTGATGGTTTCTCAGAAAGCACATCAACCATCAGTGGACTCTACAAAACCACCAGCAAATACGGAGTCAAAATGCTAAAAACAGTCAGCAGTTTTATCTCACCTAAACGCTCTTTACATGATGACATTAGGAACTACAACTTCCCCTGCAATTTGAAAACCAGAACACTGCTTGCCTTGCCTGACAGAGCAAGGGGTATGGCAGAATGCAGCCCTTGAACTCAGTGTTTCCAGCATTTTCAGCACACTAAATACAGCACAGTCCACAGAAGACCTTGCAGAGGGAAGTGGTGTGATTCAGACAGCACACTCTTCAGTCTGATCTCTGACTGGAGTAGCAAGAGGACCGTTTACATCTTTCTGCAGAGCTGCTCCAAGAACACTGCAATAACGTGCTACTACCACTACCACATGCCAGTTACTCTAAGAGATGCCGAAGCAGTGTCCTGTTCAGAGGTAATATTGTACAGTAGTCAAGCTGATGAGATCTACCACACTGGTTCACATACAGCAAGTTTTAATTGTAGTAAGAGACACCATAGTGCCACAGCTGTAAGGTCATTCTTAAAGCTTTTGTATTTCTGCAAAGACCTCCCAGAGAGCAAACATACATAGGTATCATGTAGCACATACATCACTGTCAAAGACACATCAGATTTGCTGCTGTTCATAGATCTGATGTGTACAGTTAATCTGAAGCATTTTGGACATGTCTGCACACAGGCTTCAGAGCTGATTGCTCATACACAGTGGCTGCTGTTGAGGGTTTTTAGATGTCTAACATTATGGTAGGAGGTGTTGGCTACTCAGAAACTGAAATCCAGACAAACAGTCCAAAAGCAAATCTGGATTACATAGCAAGCCTGCAGACAACTGACTACACACAGCTAGTTCCATATGGAAACAGTCCTGTCCAGACAGACTTATCAGCAGGAGCTCCCTGCCGTGGTGCCAAGTGCACAGAGGCTCTGCCAGCAACCAGGAATCCAGAAAGGACAGGCACAGAGCATCGGTGTGACTGAGCACAGCATGCAGGGATCATGGGGGCAGCGATGACATGGAAATCATGAAGAAGGAAACAGCAGCAGTGGTATTGCTGGGGTGGGTGTGCAAGGTGCAGGCAGCAGCCCCAGTGGGGCAAGATGCAGCTAAAGCATGGGCCAGGGGCTGCCAAGCTGCCATGGAGGGAGGGAGAACTGGGGATACTGGGACTACAGCAGCAGTGAGTGGCTCCCTGAGAAGATGAAAAGTGGAGACACAATAGGAAGGAGTAGCTGGTCATGTACCAGTTACAAACTATTATTCTAGAAATTAATTTTTCATCATACTTTCAATTCTTTTTAACAAGTCAACTTGTCACAGAGGGAAAAACCCCAAGCCACAACACATTATCTGCACTTCATTCTCATAGTCCCATTTACACACAAGCATAGAGAAACCAGACAAGTCTAAAGAAAGGTATAAGGAGTAAAATGTCCTTTCTTCTTCCATTATGAGTTTGATTTAAATATATGATGATACATTAATCAGATATTAATGTACTCTGAAAGATCTTTAGTCCCTAAGGATCTTACTTTTCTTGCTTCTTAAACCGCTTTAAGTAATAAAGGAGAGTAAACTTTATTTCATATTTTATAATCATAATTTCATTACATGTCATACCCATTTAAGTAAACATTCTTTTTCATGGCAATCACTAAGGTCCTAGAAGTTCTTTAACATAACAGTTTCAAATATTCTTGAAATACAGACCAGTATTAGGAAACAAAGACTACACATATAGCAAGCTACAGACTTAGAACACTTACATGTCTACTTAAGTGTTTGCTATTCTGTTGACTTACTTACAAATGTTACATTTTTTCTCATAGAAATAAGTTTACTCACCTTTTTACACTCATCTGTTCTTTTAGTTTGCTGTACATTTCCAGCACTGCATAAAAACAAGCAGATTAACCTGTGAGTCTTATTGTGGCTTTAGTTAATAGAAGAGGAAAATATGTACTGTAAAGGACAAAATTAGAAATAGAAAAGGATTTGCTATATTTACCTTATTTAATTTCTACTGTAGCATAAATGCGATAAACCTAGCAAAAAAATATTCTAGAATGCAGCTAAAAAAGAAAAAGGTAACTGAAAAAACTTAAAAGCTTTTAAATTAAAAAGAATTAAGATTAACAAAACAGTCAACACTATACATATCAAGCATATTCATTCACTTACCACATGCCATAACCTTATCTGCATAACCAGTCCATGGCCTGTGTCCATAAAAAGGCAACAGTACCACCTACTGTACTCAGAACACGTCAACAAGACTTCACAAAGAAAAATTCTCAAACCTGCATTACACCAATATGACAGACAGGATAAAACCCTTATGGAGCTGTGTGCAACCCTACAACATTACCTTCCTGAAACAACATTTAGAGTCCTTATGTTTTATTTCAAAACACCTGTAGTGACACAGAGCTAAAAGTACGATGTTGAAAGAGCATCGTTAGTATTTTCCCCAGTATACAAACACTAAAACCCACCCTCTCAAGCCACAAATTAATTGTTTACCATATTAAAAATATTAGTTCATTCAAAGCTGTATGTGGCTACATTGTTTGCATCATTTAAATGTTTCACTGTCTTCTGACAGTGTTGCAATTGCTCTGTGTCAAATATTACAAAGGACATGGAACCTACATGTTGACATAGTTTAAAAACCTATTAATTTTTTCATTAAACTGGATGTTAAAGGACCACAACTTAGAAAAAATAGAAGTCTTTTCCTTTTAGCTATTGTGACTTAATTTATTTAATTTGCCATCTTATTTAGCTATAGGTCACTCACCTGGAAGACACAACTGTAGTTTTTCCACAACTGTTGTAATATTCCGCTGTTGCACTCTGCATCGGATGATTTCCTCTGTTTGGGCTATCACCTTAAAGGTTGTTTTTTTAAAAAAGGGGAAGAAAATCACACTTAAATTATGCAAAAAAAAATTATTTTGCTACAAATATTCATAATGCCCATATAGGAAGCACCATTTTCTCACCTCTTTCCCAGCATCCTGAAGCCTTCGGTTGGTATCAGTAACTTGGACCTTAAAAATAATTTCACCTTTGTTAGACAAATATGCATATATTGCCCTGATGTGACTGCTCACCCTTGTAATCAGATCATGCTTCCTGAGAAACTTAGAACAAAGAAATGCAAATTCAAATTAACTCTACAGCTTGAACTTGAACTTTTGATCGCAAAGGGCTTTTGTTAACTTCAATTACTTATGACAGTTCTTTCTAACAGATTCTGTGGCAAACTTCTCAAATTTACTTGGGATTTTTGAACTTTCCTTGTTTCTGTAGGTCTGTCAAACAATTCAAATCATTGACCCAATTGACCACTGGTCCCTTTTTGATAACCTCAATGAGCTCTATGGGCCATTCATTGTCTGTAAGAAATGGTGATTGCATTTTATGGTAATTAAACATTCATACTTTGCTGAATGCAAACACTGGGTGGTTGATTAACATCAAACGTGGAAATCTCCAAACCACAGCAACATTTTAATGCTGCAGGTGCAGGCAAAGCTCAACCTCAGATTTTCCCACATAGTAAGTGACTCATTAGGTCATCATAATAAGGAAGCACATTCTAGTTTATTAAAAATCTCATTAATTTCTGAACAAAGATGCTCAATGACCTCATTGATGCTGTATTTGGTCTCTTGTTATCTGAATATCCTTTATATAATGGTCTTCTAATCATAACCTCTGTTGAACTATGCTCATTCTGTCTGGTGTGCATATTTTGCTCTCAAAAGTGTAAGGAGAGCTAAAAGGGACGGATCTCATAATTCACTATTCTGCATTCTGATCTGTGAGTAAATCTTGGTTCTCATATCTCATGAAAACTACTAACATCACCTACTCTACTGCTCATTACAAAGTAAAGAACAATTTTTTTTCATGCATAACTGTGGTATTTTTAGTTTTCTAATAAGGACTTTAAATTCTTCTAAGAATAGAAATGCATCATTAGGAAAAGACCTATTTATGAAATACTGTGTTTATCATTTGTTGTCCTTTACCTTCTGAGAAAGTCTTTAAAAAAGGTAAAATAATTTGGTAGCATTTCCTGAAAACATACATTAAAAAAATCAGAATGAGATCTAATAAAATATTCAGCTTTATAAATGTAAATTACTCTATCAGGCAACATGGTTTTAATCACAAATCCTATTCAATTCACTTCTAAAAAACTGCTGCAAACATCAGAGTGCATGTGATAAACACTAAATTAGTCTTCAGACCTGTCCAGTTCCTTCTTTTAGATTCAAAGACAATGCTATATGAAACTCTGAAAAATGTGTTCCTTACCTTTAGTTTTTCTGCATCAGCCCTAACTTTAAGAAGTTCTGTAATAGCATCCACAAAGCCCTGATGGTGAAAATTGCACATCTTTTCTATCTCCCTGTCATGGTTACGTATGCAGGCATCAAGTTTTTCCATAAACTTCTGATGTGCATTTGGTTGGTCATCATATACAGACCTATTAAATACAGATAAGAAAATCAAAGATTACTTTTATCCCCAGTTGAAAATAGTATGTAGGCAACAATCTTTATTGAAACCTATCTCTCTTAAAAAGAAAATAAAAGCGAGTAAACTTGATCTTAGTGGCATCCTTTGGTGGATCCACTCCACCAAAATCAGCATTAAAAAAAAGACGGCACAAAACCGAGAACTGATGGCACAAAACCCAGCCCTTATGGCATTAATCCAGGTGCTTAACCAGTTACATCATGGTTGACCTGAGCCTCACTGGTCTGTTATTTATGCCCTAATGCTCAAATATGGGTACAAAAGAATCAGTTTCTTCAACCACCTCAAATGGCATGGATCACTTTTCCATCAAATTCCACTCTTTGCTAAATATAAAGAAGTGCAAACGTACAAATTCGCTTTCCCGGTATTCCTAGCAGCAGTTACCCAACTAAACCAGGGCCGGGTGACCCCAGCCGGAGGGAGCGGAGCACTGTGCGGCAGCAGCCGGACCCGGCGATCCCCGAGCTCCGTCCCCGCCTGCCCACGCCCAGCGGCTCGCAGGGCAAAACCCTGACATACACACGCCTCAGGCTGCTTCCTCCGTGAGACCTAGCTCTCAGGAAGGGCTAGAACCAGGTCTTTTGGCTTATTTTACTAATTCTTGAATAGTTCACTTCAAAACCTCCAGAAGGAAACATGACTTGGGAGAAATAACTTGTGTAGTTTGCTAAGCAGCATCAGAACCAGAAATCTGCGTGGAAAAATGCTCAAGCGTAAGAATGAGCAGAAGAGGCAGAGGGCAATTTAAAGCTTTAGACTTTGGCAGAGGAAGCAGGACAAGAGGTTTTACATAGAACTGTACCAAGACCAAAGGTATGGAGTCTCCCAACAAAGACAAGGCACAGACAGTTCAAAAAATTGACTAATAATTTCATACAGCAACAACAACGAAGACAGGCAGTTTTGAAGTACATTTTCACACAGAATGAGAGCAGCAATACAAGGATGATTTAGTCATACATATACAAATACGTTTGTACTGCAAACTACAAGTGTTAAAAAATAGAAGTGACCAAAAATCTTTAAATTGCTTTTTTAGTCTCTAATTTCCTTTCAATAATTACAAAGTTTTCTCCTGATATCCATAAGGAGAAGTTGGTTTAAAAAAAATTTTTTAAAAGTTAAGATTAGGAAAAGAAAAGGCTGAAGTTCCAAGGGTTTCAGTGTTGCTTGCAGAAGTACAGTCTTAAGTTCAAGAACTAGGTAACCATGAGTCAAAGCCTCTAAAACTCTTAAGTAGACAGAAAATACTGTCCTCCCAGTCTTCTTGGAGAAGCGTGATTTCCCATATTCTTCAAGATTCCCTTTCCTAACCAGACATCTGGGCCCAAAAACCTATAGCTGAGTGTCTGACAGGAACATGACCTTTCAATGAAGAAAAGGATGCAGAAGAGATTGCAAAGACTCTTTTAACAAGATTCTTTATACTTTTTGAGTTTCTTTTGACCTCATACAATATATTCAGAGAAGCAACTGAACTTAAGGGACATAAGAAAGGCAATATGCTCTCCTACATGTTGACGGAAGAAATTCCTTACATTCTGCTTGTTATAGATACTTTCTCGGGAAAAATCTATTGAGCAAAATGTTACAAGAATACCCCTTTTTGCTTAGAACAGAAAAATAAGGCTATGGTACTGAAAGCAGGTTCTTTCCTCCAAAGTGCACCAGGGGAAAAGTAAGATTGTTGACCCATAAAGTGGTTCACCCCTCACCATTTCCACCACCACAGTTTGAAGTGACAGCTGGAAGGAGCCAATGTGTGCCTGTTAGTCTGTCCTCTTGAGGTTCCTCTCAGACCTCCTGAAAGGGTTCCCTCGAGGCTGCCCAGGATGACTGAGCTTTAAAGGGCTGTGGTGGATGGTCACAAGTGACCTGCCTCTGCCAGGGGGAAATACCCACACCCAGAACCCAGTGCTGGCTGGAGGGAGAAGCAGCATCCTGGCCTGGGAGGAAAGAAAGGTGCAAGACACAGTGGGCATTGAGCGAGGCCTCATTAGGCAACCCAATGTTCTGCATGAGAAGACACGGGGACAAGCATGTGGAGCATAGCACTGTCACCTGCAAAGAAATGGGGAAGGGATGAGAAAAAGCGTCAACGACTGATGTTGCTGCACTCCAAAACACACAGGCTGGTTACATGAATGCTGCTTCCATTAAAAAAAGGGTCAGAAAGGCTGGAAGCTACAGGGTAGACACAGAGGAACATCCAACTGTCTTCAGAGTCTTTGGAGAAGAAAAAAAAGTTTAGGAGGACCAGATGCATCAAAGTGCCTTCAGATAACTGGCAAGCATGAGGCTCCTCTAAATGGCCTGGACTCACCACCTACACTGCACTGCATGCTAAAGCAAAAAGAAAAAAAAAACAAAAAACAAAAAAAAACCCAAAAAACAAAACAAACAAACAAAAAAAACCCAAAACAAAATAACACAACCAAAAAAAAAAAGCCAAAAACACCCGCACAAGAAAACAGCAAACAAAAAATCCAAACAAAAAACCAAAAAAACTCCACACCTGAACAAACAAACAAACAAAACCAAAAAAACCCACCCCCATACACAGAAACAAAAGTTCAATTCATTACTGCTTTCTTTAGCCTTTTTGTTTAAGGGTGGCAGAAGCCTCCAAGTTTAGGTCTCCTTCCAGTGTTCTCAAAGAGAAATGAGGAATGAGCAGCATTATCACAAAGAGAGGAGATTCTATGTATCACCATGTACTCAAACTGTAAATTGTGCAATGTAAGTACAAATGAAAACAGTAAAGAAAATATATCTAAAATGAGAATGAGACTGAAAAAAGATGGTGCAAGAGGAACTCCATACTTGAGTTTGTAACACTAAACTTTCTTTGATGGTAGCAATGCACCATCTTTTTGGACTTAGTTATTGCCTGATGATTTAAGGGTATCCAATAGCTATCTTGATAACTTTTTATCCATTTCACATCGGTGCCAACACTTTCAGACATGCTGTTAAAATACTGACAAAAGGAAATCTTTTGCAATCAGAAGACTTCTCTTTAAAATGTTAGCAAAAAATTCCAGAAAACACAGCCAGAAGTTCTGCAAGCATATACAATGTAGCATAGGTAATACAGTTTTCACTGTTTAAAAAATCAGTATTGATTATGTTTTCCTCAATATTAAGGCCACTTATGCTTAAATTTAATTATAGTAAAGTACTGGTTTTTAATCTCAGGCGTATTATCACAATGTTTAATTGAAAATAATACAGGGAATAAATGATCGAAATAGGGGGAAGAAAGCAATACTGTGTATATCCTAATGCCTTAATCACAAGATTACCCTACCTTCTTAAAATAATAGTTACTGGTTTGTGTCGTATATTGTACCCTTTTCTGCAAGGATACCAATAAAACTGTGACCTGTGATTTAAACCAGTATTTTGACAGAGCTCCCTAAGACGCACTAGTAGTATGAACTCCATGTTAATTACATATGTAGACAGCTCCATCTTGTGGGAACAACAAATCAACACTCATCACAAGTGAAAAAAACCCTGAGAAAGAACTGCTTGCCTTTACAGAAATGAATCATCAGAGTATTTAGAAGAAATTCACACTTTGTATCTCAACTTTCTCATCTAGGTGAGAAGAAGATGAATTAAATGGGTTTACTGACTCCCTTAGGACACTGTCCTCTGAGGACACTTTACACATGCTATTTCAGGGGCTTCAGAACAAAGTCTGGCCTAAAGCACCAGCCTTTGTGAAAATGTAAGTGTACACTGGAGAGCCAGGCCATCTCTGGACACAGACAGAAATAAAGATTTTTCTCAAATCTGCAAACACAACTGAGACAATACACACCCGATTTACCCATTATGGAACATCAGACATCATAGTTTATTTCTGATACTGAAGCTTATTTTCCATACTTACATTTATTTCAAAGATTATCAACACGTATCTAAATAAAGTAATTGCTACCTCTGAATAATTACCTGAAAGTGTACATTTCAACGGATAATGACACTGCAAGAGATGCTCATAACAATTCTCCACGTTTGAGAACTAAATTATCAGGCAGACAAATCACCAATACTGCAGTATCTTGGAGAGACATGGAATCCTAAAAGCATCCTAGAGATAATTTTTTTAATTACAAGACAAAACTAACTGAATTTACAACACACACAGAGTTCTGTTGGAAAGTGAGTGAGGAAGTAGTAACCCTTCTAGATCCATTTCTCCAGGAGACAACAATTACATGCAATTATGTCTACCCTAAAAATCTCTCTCTCACTGTAAATTGCTTCACATCCAGCAGGAGGAAGTGTCATAAAAAGGGGCAAATGTCCCTAGGATACCAAAAGAAGTTTTACACGTGTAATCTACAGTTCTTTCGGGTTTTGTTTTACATTTATACACCTCTGAATGAAGAGCCCCAAGGATCTTCTTCAGCTTTATGGGCCCCTCAAGTGGATGCTGATGGTCTGAAATATAGCACAAATTTGAAATATGTCAAAATGAAAGACATGATCAGTTTTTATTACAACTGCTTTCAACCTCTGATCTGCACAGCTATAGTAACCTATAAACTACCAGTGGATGATTCATACTATGAAACTTTGACAAAGTTTTTTCCTTGGTATGAGTCTTCAAACTGGATCAAAACAGGAGAAAATCATTGCTGTTGGAGACTGAAGTTTGTATCTGATTTTGGCACCCAAAAAAACCAAAACAACACAATGTTATCACCTTAATTTTCAATCTGGAATGAGAGAACATTAACTTGAATGACTGCTGAGACATCAGTACTGCAAACCAGTGATAGGAAAGGTACTGATTTCTTTCCTAATTGACAGGGCAAGCAAGGAACCCATGAAGAGCACAAGCAGAGCTGAACAACTTTCCTGATAATGTGTAGCAGGTTCTTTCTATATAATCCCAGAACTCTGTATATAAACTGAGACACTTTTTTTGTTACTCGTCCTAACAATTGGATGAGTCATATTAATGCCAGTCTAGGTAAAAAGAAGATAGTGTAGAAAGTACTTGAAAAAGGAAAAAAAATAAACTAGGATTAGTCAGAGACTAACCTAAAGGAGAAAGATGTCTCATTTCACTGGATACATTTTATTACAATGGGGATATTTTTACCTGGATTTTTTTTACCAGCTAGGCTGAAGGGAGAAAGACAAGCATAAAGAGATTTAAATTCAGGTCTCAAGAAAAAATGAAGTCGAATTTTCAGATATGCAACCATTTTCCAATTTAAAACAATAAAATAAGTTTACTTTATACCGTAAAAAACTTCCCTAACACTTTTACTTTCAAAACTAAACCACAATATGAAAAATGTGTATTTAATAGGTCTTACTGATGGCTTTTTGTGTTTACATGCAAAAATACATTGAAGCACCAGAGGGCACCATCCTATGCAAAAAAATACCAACTTTTAAGTAAGCAAAAAGGCTCATCTTCAGAGAACTAAAATTCAGTCAAAAATCGTAAAACTTAACATGCCAAGAATTCCACATGACCTTTTAAAAAATAGTATTAAAAATAAATTATCCTGAAATCATCTGACCTATTCCATAATGACAAGTCCATATATATACATTATCACTATAAGCAAGCATCATATATGTCTTCACAAATGGTGACAGTCTCACTTCAAAAATACATTTCTGCTATCATTTCATACAAATATTGCTGTGCATGCAATCAGGATAGATGTCCTTAAATGCCTGAGTGTAGGTGGGATTGAAAACGGATAAGCATTTCACTATGGAGGAGGGAAATAAATAGCTAGAAGTGAAAAAAAAAAAATCCTATAAGCCCAGAAATAAATTTAATACATTGACTGGACTACTGGAAGGGCAGACAATGGATGAGTATACAGACTATGAAGTGTAAAAGGAGAGGAGCCCAAAATTATTTTTTCAAAGTTCAGCAAATACCCCAAATTTGCTTTTTCCCCTCGTCATCTCCAGTTTATCTCCGCATCTATGGCCTCTAGACTAGAAAATAACAATAACCAGACACCTAAACACAACTTTTACTGTAATCTTCTAGGTTTAGCATGGAAAAATAGATTGCAAGAATAATCAGAATGGGAACTAAAGTAATTTTATCTCATATCTATAGCAATAGTTGTAACTTTTCAAAGGAGAAAAGCAGAACTGCTCAGGAACTCACATTTCAGGCAAAAAAAAGTGAACTTGAAGAGTTTATTTTATTAAAGATAAAATCCCCATACTTTCATAGGAAAATATTAATGCAGAAGATAATATGAATTCCTGGTTGGTGATAACTCTGTCACTTAAAAATCATTGCTAGAACAGTCTATTAAATAAAGAAAAAATAATACTTAACAAATCCCACAGGAGTTCCAAAAAATATTATTTCTTGAAGGTTTTGAGGATTGTTTTGGGTGTTCTTTTAAATGGGCAATGATTCTATTTTTAATTGTAATCCATATTCAGGAAAGACAAATCTGAGCTTATGGAGCATCACTGTAAATTTTTTGAGAGAACAATTCTCTTAGTAATCATTTATAATAATAATAGGTTCTAGCAGCAGCAGAGACTTTTAAAACAAATCACATATTTTAAAATAGCCAAAAAAGCATGTCAGAAAACAGAGAAAAAAACAGCAATCTTTTTACAGGACAAAGAAACTCCTTATTAATGACTTGCCACCTTTCACCATGTTGACACCTCCCCCAACCCATCCTGTTCTGTCCCATTTCTAGAATGAATTGCAGGTTTCCCCACCCCTGCCTATATTGCCACAAAGTCTTTCATTTCCTCATTACACAAGGCATATGAAGCAATTAAAAACTGTATGTACACATTCCTTTCAGGATACTGATAACCACTCAGTGAGTGCCAATCAGTTACAGCCCCATGAATGCCATGACAATGACAGGAATTACACACATCTGTACAACAGTTGTACAAGTTTGACATGGAATGTAAGTCTGACCATGTAACTTCTGACCTGCAATGGAAGCAAGAGAAAAAGATTCATTTGTAGAGCTGCAAATTAAGCACTGGGGGAGGGAAAAACTACCGATTACTTTGATCAATTACATGAAGGCACAAAAAACCACCCCTCCAACCATACACTTTTTATTTTCAAGTAATATTTAATATTTTATTATTATAATATTTAATATATTATTATATTTATAATATTTATAATATTATTATATTTATTATATTATTAATATTTATTTTAAAGTAATATTTAAAACAAAACACACACGCAAATAAACCAGCTCTCAAATTAGAAACCATGCTTATGGAAAATAATGTTTTTACAATTAATATCTTGCTACCAATGCCAATACTGTCCTGATGCTGGAAATGCCCTCAACTACCTCCCATACACATACTGCAAGAAGTGGCCCACTAGATATTCTTCCTATTTCTCCTTTCATTGAAAAAAAATCCCAAAATGAAACAGCAACACACAGATATACTAAATAAAATTATAAAATAAAGTAATATTTACAGTTCAAATTTGCATGATGAGTTCAGTGGGATCAGTGCAAGCACAAAACATTGACAAAGAAAATTAAGATTCTGCCCTTAAAACAGACCTGTCACTGTGACTATAACCATGGCATCCCTAACCACGATACTGTATCACACACTCCATTTGAGCTGAAATTTCACAGGAAACACTGCAGAAACTTCCTTTGTCCTACAATATACAAAGATATTTTCTGTTTACACAAGCGGCAAACTTTGTAGGGATTTTTCCACGGAGTAATTTCATATAGGTGGCTGCATACTTTTATAAAATAATGTCCAGGTGCTTCCTGTCATTCAATTGCAGTTATGGTAATAAGCACATTTCTTCAAAGCTAAGCAGCCTTTCAATGCCAGACGCTACCTACATTCCAGTTCTGCCATTCTTACTCAAAATTACATCTCACCACTCTATTTAAAAGCTCACATTACATGGCAGAACAACATAGAACTCAGCTATGGCCTATTCAGAGAAAAGATTTTATTAATTTTAGTTTAGCTGTTATGCTTTGCTTGCCTGGTTTTCCTGGATGTGCAATTTCTGTGAATTGTTCTCACTAATAGTATCCTGTTTCTATGAGCAGGAAAGGGCCAAGTACAGTTTGTTAGTTAACATTACTTCCTATAAGCAGGGTCCTTATTCTGTAGTAGCAGCACTAGAGCAGTCATTGTTCGTGCTGGATAAGCAATGGATCACGCTGATGGCTGTTAATGGACATCCTCTGCAACAAAACATGAACTGATAATCAGTACACCCAGATTTGCAATAGACTTCCTCCTTCCTGTTTTTACACTGCTGAGCAAGGAGATGCCTCTTCCTGCTAAGCCTTTGTGCGACTTACTGATGTATGAAGCAAGAAACTGAAAAACAAGTGCTGCACTACCACTTTTTTTCCTAATTTTGTGTTGTAATAGTAGATAAAAAGGCAGCAAAGGAAACGGCAGCTTCGCTCGCTTTGGTACTGGCTATTGCCACAGAATGAAGTGCCAAGTTTGGCCATCTGTTTCATATACCTACATGGATACAAGTGGATGTAGTTGGAACCTGTGTTATTTCATAGAATATAAAGTAGGAAATTGAAGTCCATATAGCAATATTTTTATCTTCCCTTAGTATTTCCATAGACTGTTTGTTACATAAGTTGTTATATTTTAGGAGAAATGGATTCATCTGTAAACCAAATTGTGAGCTTCTAAGTTCTTTTAAAAATTTTGAACAGATTTCTAGTACACATGTACCAGAAACAATTAGGCATCTCTAGCTAATCTGTCATTTTTATCTAGAGCACTTGAGACATAATCTTCAGGATAAAAACAGTCCAATTCTTTTGGCAGACAAAATAAATTTCATATTTCAACAATCTCGTATGTCTTTTCACAAGACATATGAAATAGAACAGAATATTTAATGTCAGAAGTGTTAAAGTTATTTACTTCAATAGGCTTTGAATAATCAACACTACACAGATGTAAGTATATTATTTCAGAAATTTAAGAAGTTCCAGATTAAATAAAATATCCAGTAATTTAAAAGTTTCAAATACAGTTGGATTAAGAATGCATTCTATTCAATACAGATCAAACCAGATAATTCTTCGCTGCACCACATTCCTCTGCAAACATATAAACAAATAATGTATTTTACAACAATTTGGTATTATTCATTTTGTTAACTCTATGAGCTCACATAGCCTATGCATAAAAAATCATCATGTGTTTAATTCATGTAAAACAACAGCCTGTGCTATATACTCTTTGCATATCTCCCAGGACCACCGAAGAAAATAAAACCTGACTTCTAAAAAAAAGTCTGTTTTCAATTCAGAAGCTGAACTGAAACTCACAGTGTTTCTCTCAGTTAGGAAGCAATTAACAGTGCTGAAACAACTGACTTACTCTGGTTCTCTACCTGCTCAATACAAAAACTAAGAAAATCTGTTCATTTCTTAGGGAAAAGTGACACTCCAGAACAGCACAGGAACTCCACATTTCAAGAGAAGGTAGCACACACCGGCTAACTGCTTACAGCTTATTAAGTTTATGAAACAAACCAGGACAAATATACAGTATAAAACAATATCTACTATGTTACTTTTATGTTGAAATTAACTCAAAACAAAACTTGTAAGAAAACTTTGTTTCCATGAACAAAATGGGGTAAAAATCCTTCAAAGTCATTCTATGCCTAAGGAAGCGTGCAAACTGTGGAAGTCCCAAAACTTGAAAGTTTAAACACTTCCTTTTGAAGCTGAAATGTCTCAAGTATCCCCCAGGTACATATACGACAGTATATGCATTATTAATTTTGTATTACTCTGATTCACAGGAGGATTGCAAGTTACACTCACAGCAATTTTGCAAGCAAATTACTTTCCCTGAGAAACAGTGAAAATCCCACTCACAGTATTAGAACTGAACACTTTTCACATGCTATATATTAAAAAAACAAAAATCCCCAGCATCTTTTAGGTCCTCTCTATCCAATCCCATGTCTTTCCATCAAGGCTGATGCACGTTAAAATCTGTTTCCTTCCTTCTTAATACCTCTGTCAGTGATTAAGTTCCCTACTAGTTTGCTATTACTGGCAAAGGTTGAGGTACGGGAAGCACTTCAGCCGGGCTCCAGGAGAGATCATTAACTCCTTCCTGCACAGGACCCAGTCTGTCAGGAGCACAGATAGTTCCACAGTAGATGTGTACAAGATGAGAAAGAGATGCATTGTCGAAAATGCTTCATCAAGCTGAACATCAAATCGAACATTCTGTCATTGTTACACCAAGGTCTGTGGTGACAGGGATTAGGTTTGGTCATTTCAACCATCACCAGAAAATAGCCAGAAAGACTAGCCACAGCTAGATTTTATAACTAGCTACAGGAAGCCCTTCAGCAAGATAAAAATCTCATGTGATGACTTGATGCTGATGCAAAGCTAGGTCTGTATTTTTCAATGAGTTAATACTTAATAATTTACTACAACCCATAAAAATAGCTTCCTATTTGCAAATCCTTTTCTAGCATTCTCTTAAAAGCATTATTTAAGACATATTAATCCTCATCAGTTGGAATGAGGTCATTTTAGTAGTATAATACATAAAATGCAACAGGACAAAACTTGCAAACACACCAGCACTTACCGGTCAAAACCAGACTTATATTTAACTGAATTATGCTAAGGCTCCTCAGGTAGATATCTGTATTGAGGAAATTCCAAAGTCTCAGAGCAATAGTTCAGCCACACACAAAGTGAGCTGGAGCACAGGCTATGCTGTTGGCTTTCCAAAAAAATCTGCAATGAAGTAAGCACCCGTGTGACTGGCATTTGTGAAGGATGTAAAATCATGCACTTCCTATGCACATGGCAGGTCCAAAATCTGGGTCACCAGAAAGTGAATAAAATCAGCTTGAGGAATAAGTCAATGAAGAGAAGACAGGAATAAGAACTGGCTTTTCTGAATGTAACTGATTTAAGAGTGCACAAGGATAAGCTGTTCATATAAAGAGAAGGCTAAATTTAAATGAGACACAATGTCACAAACTGCATGAAACATCTATTAAGTACACTATTCTGATGATGATGCAGCAGATGATTTCCCTATTTTAAAAGCTTTAATGTATTTTGAAACTTGTTTCCTAAACACTGGGACAATTTCAAGCTCTTGGGTAATGCTTGGAAAATTGGAGAGAGCTATTTCAGAACAATTCTCACAGGTTACTAGCTAGGTTAAAGATTCACTTGGCAGTTGCCCATTTGGAAATCACTGCAAGAACTGAGTCAGAAGCTGATGCATGAACACTAAAAGATCAAGATAACCTGATTTGCAGACACATATTTCATGACAAACTTAATCAGCATTAAACCTAAAGATTTTTTCACAACAAAAAAATGCAGTGCAGGTATGATTACCCACAGGCAGTTTCAGGCTTTATAAAAACTTGAGAATATGTTGAAGCTTGCAGCAATGCAAGTGAATCCTTCTAAAATACTTTTACTACCAATGGCAAATCTGACTGATCAGGCTACAGAAAAATCAGAACTGTAGCTGAATGCCAGAATAATCAGTCTACACCACACACTCTTCTTATGACCTTTTGACTCTATATAATGGACCAGCAATAAAAAAAATTTGCTCCTTCATAGCAATATGCATCACATAGACAGTTGCTTTATCTGACTGTTGTCTTTCAACTTCAATACTTGGAATACCATCAAATCCTGCACCAACTAACAAAATCTGCAACTGACACTACAATAAAGCCTCTGTTTCTTCAAGATACACTGTTCACAGCGAGCAGGCCATTCTCTTTACTCCATAAACAACCCAGTCACAAAATAGAAGTTAGCTATTATAATACAGATAAACTGATACATAAATATATGTGCTGGCTTGGGCTGGGGTGGAGTTAATTTTCTTCACGGTGGCTGGCAGGGGGCTGTGTTTTGGATCTGTGCTGAGCACAGGGCTGACAGCACAGAGATGTTGTTGTCATTGCTGAGCAGGGCTCACACAGAGCCGAGGCCTTTTCGTGCTGCCGCGCTGGCGGGAGGCCGGGGGTGCAGCGAGGCTGGGGGGACACGGCGGGACAGGGGACCCCAACTGACCCGAGGGGTGCTCCAGACCAGATGGCGTCAGTCAGTGAATGACGTGGGGGAACACGGAGGAAGGGAGGAGATACTTGGATTGATGACATTCATCTTCCAAAGTAACCACTACTTGTGAGGGGGTCCTGCTGTCCTGGACATGGCTGAACACCTGTCTGCCCATGGGATGCAGTGAATTAATTTCTTGCTTTGCTTCCCCTATTAAACTGTCTTTACCTCAACCCGCAAGTTTTCCAGCATTTACTCTTCCAATTCTCTCCCCCATGCTGCAGGTGGGGGAGTGAATGAGCAGTTGGGTGGGCTTTGCTGCTGGCTGGGCTTAAACCACAACAATATACATGAAAGTACAGTCTGTGACCTGATCCAAAAGAGATCACAGCTATCACACAAGGAATTTGGGGCTACTTTTTGGGCTACTTTGTAACTTTGTTTGAAAGGGAACCAGGAATGAAATACATAAACTTGAAAACTGAGGAGGGCTTGAAGACAAACCATTAATAGAGACTACTAATTTTCAAACCAATAACATACTATTCTGTAACAAAAAAAAACCAATTTGAAATCAAAATATGTGATCATACCATTAAAATTCTGATTTAAAGCACTGGCTGATGATCTCAGAGTATTCTTACTCTATATTTAAAACAAGACTAAGCTATGGACAAAAACACCAATTGCTGGCTCATACTCCAAAACCAAAATAATGAAGACACAGAAAAATTACTTTGGACAATCCTACCAGACAAGTAAGACCACAGGACAAAAATGAGGGCAACCACATTTTGTTATTGGATAACCACACCACAAATCCCAATAGACCATAGGCAAGTACCCAGAAAAAGTATTTCCCTTCCTACAATTCTGTTAATGCTGTACTAAATTCCCACATTTCGAGATTTCATTCATACTGCTTATGTTACTGCTTACTGTTGTGCTGAAAACACAGAATCACATAGCTAAATCATGCCTGTTAGTAATTGCAATGTACACTTTCAGTAAAACTGAAGTTACATAACATTTAGGCACTTCCCTCATTTTGCTTTGGACAGGCCCCCTCAATGAATACAAGAGTATCTCCAAAATACAACTTACAGACCCCAGTCTGGGCAAAGCAGTTGCAAAGTGTACCACAACAAGTAAAAGCAGCAGAATCAGACTCTCACTTCATATTTCTAACTCTGAATTTTCTTAGAAACATTGATCAGTAAAGGACAAAACAGTCCCGCTTATTTTTCTAATGATGCATTACTAAAGTGTAGCCTTTACCTTTGGCTTTTCCGCAACACAAGGACAGAAGTTCAGGATGAACAGCTATCAGTTGGTTCTAACACTTCAGCAAAACTCGTTTAAGACGTCCAACCTCCAAACTCTGTTTAACCTAAATGAGAAAAACCCAGAACTATACAGAAGTTATTCTGCTTTGCAGTCTCAGCTGAGTGCTGCTTTTCCCAGTGCAATGCAGTCCTAGATCAGTGGAAGGTGACTGCAGCATACTGCAGCATCAGACAGAAATGCATCAACTGAACGGCACTTGTGGATGGGATTGCTGCAGCCAGAGACAGCAGGCCAGTGAAACGTCTTCACAGGAGGCTCTCTAAGAACTCTGCAAAGAAGTTTCACAGCCAGCACAACGTAAGGCAACCTAGAAGATGCTCTAACATCTACCAGGCAACAGCTTGGTGACGACAGATTTCAGGAAGAATTTGACTTAGAAGCATTTTTACACTGACTTTTGAAGAGCACCTTCCAAGCTGTGACTGTGGGTTAAAGCTACAGAGTACATTCCACTTATAGATACATCAATAGACATAGCACCTCCTTATCAACTTCACCCTAGCACAAAATTTCCATTATCAAATCCCCCACAGTTTTTATATTTAATTTTACTTTTGTATTTTTGTTCAGTCAACGGTTTGTGGGCATGGAGGTACTCCAATGACAGGCTGTGCATGGGAATCAGAGAACACTGCAGACTTAGTGATGCAAAGCTCACAAGATGAAGTGTTTAGAGAAAGTCTACCATATGCTTATGAAACATATTGCCAAGCTAGAGTTTAAGAGTAAATTCATTTACTTTTAAAAAACCTTTGAAATACTACACAAATACTACACATTACTACAGACTCAAAGAGACTTATCCATAGTATACAGGGCACTGGCAGAACAACTTCTACTCTGTCGAGTTCCACTTTGACCTAGTTCAACCAACCATAAACTAACCATCAGATAGGGTCAATTATTTTCATCTGAAGAGAATTTATCTTACTAGCTACCACAGCATGTCCAACTGACTATTTAAGAAGTGTTAAGATACAGAGTTCAATGAGGGCCTTAAGTTTTTTGTTAATAACTTTCTGGGTTTTTTGTTGTTGTTGTTGAGAGGATTATGGGAATTGCCTTTCTTTCTTTTTGTCTTCTTCCATTTCCTTTCTATAGATTAGAAATGTGATAGCTCTCCCTGAGAGAAGCTCAAAAGTATGCATGCAACACGAATTACATGATATTAACACGTTATATAAAAGTGAGAGTGATGAGCCTTTAACAAGTTTTGTCATTAATCTCATTTTGTTAGCCATTAAAGCCAAAAAGATGTTGATAGAAGTTTCATAGAGTCTGATGAAAAAAAAAAATTAATCCTGGCTTGCTATATACACAGTCTGACTATTTAATGAAAGGCATGTTGGCTTAAGTCTCTTTTATAATGATTCAGCATGTGTTACTGAATTTCAAGATGCAAGTAAAATGGCAGCAACTTTAAATCAGTAAATTCATCCAGTTAAAATCTAAAAAGAAAATTAAATTAATCCAATACAATCTCTTCATTTCCTGAGATGCAGAGTAATCTTTGGGAGCTAACTCTCCTAAACAGTAAATAATCCCAACTGCACTAGCTGTACGTTGATTCCTCCTACAAAGGACCTGCATTTCACATTCCTCTTTATGGGCAGATCTCAGCACTAGAAAATCACCTGCAGGATCAGTCTGTATGTTGTTTCTTACCTGTAAATTATACACAAAACCATTATATATCAATAAATGCTATTAATTTTTATATAATAAGAACAAGTGCTGCCACTCTTGTAGCAGGGTAGGAAACAGCACCCTGGCAGGGACAGCTATACCCAATCAGCAAGCAAAACACTGAAGAAAACAGGAGCAAAAATGTGTTTCCATGGAATCTACATACAGCCTACAAGAAAAAAAGTACACTTGCTTCGTGAAGCATGGATGCACTAGGAAGACATTAATATCTTGATATTAACAACTAAGGATAAGTCAGATCTTGCATATCCTACGATCTTCAGCATTTAATATTACCTCATGCTACTTATCCAAACCACTCACCTCAAGTCCCTTCTTTTGTTCTGCTATTTAAGTAGGTATGTTGGTACTTTATTTCATGTGGCAATGCTATAAATATTCTCCCAGCATTACAAACCAGAGATTACAAAAATATTCCATTTCACATAATGAAATTAACATAATTTCAGTCCTTACGTGAGACAACTGGCTTCAATAGCTTCTGTGACTGGAAATCAATGGATCACTTCATGTTCCAGCCTTATGCAATTGCACATAGAATTACTCAACTCATTTCTTTGATTTATATTGTTTAGCAAGTAAAACCTAGATCTCATGCAGAAAATAATGCTCCATTTTACGTTCATGTTTCTGTTCATTGAAATAGATCTTGTAATTAGATGTGGGATTTTAGACTTTACAGTTTCACACAGCAATTCACAAATTGTAACAGACAGAGCTGAGCAGACAGCTCAAGTTTTGATTTTAAACACTGCTGTTCTTAGGGAGTAGAAGCATATTTCTGTGGTGCTCGCTGAATTTCTTTCAAAACACTCAGCCAGGTGTAACCACTCTTTAACCGCTTTCTTTTTTTAATTTGTAATTGAACACTAGAGGTTAAGTCAGACCAACACGCACTTTTTTCCTAAAAATCCTGAAAGTCAGCAATGCAAAATTCCCTTACTGGAAGGTTAGTGATAGGACAGGAACATGTAAAAAATAAAAAAAGAAATTACGTTTTAGTATTTATAAAAACATCAGCAAATTTTAAATGCTTAATACAGATAAGAGGTTCATATAGTCCCTTCCCCATCCACACCTGTGGTTTCCAAACATGTCGCTTTCTGCTGTGTAGCCTAATTCTCTGTTTGTCCTTTCCACAGAATACTCTGATATAAGCTCTGTACTGGAGATGGTAGCGAAACTGCAATTATATTTAATATTTTGGTGTGGTTTTTTGAAGGCATCAGCTTCAACCTGCCTGGGCTTGTAAAGTGAAACATGGCTACACTGCCTCCAGGGACAACTCAAGTCTGAAAGCATCCCAACTACTTTCTCTCAGCCTAAGCCCACAGACTCTCACAGGTGAGGCTCCTTGTGATGCTAAGCTTCAGCATCTCCACGCTGTATTCCCAATAGCAGCTGTATTTAAGGAGCATGAGGGGAGATCAAAGTGCAGTTACCTCCAAGCTGACCTCCAAAACCACACTGACCCAGCAAGGAGTCCCTGTGTGATGTCTGGATGACCCTACCACACTTCCCATGGGGGTTCTCAGAGGATTGATTAGCCCCAGCCTCATACAAATACCCAGACTGCTGCCTCCCACACAGCTTTGGAGGATCCACTGTAGATACACGTAGCCAACCTCAATATCAATTGCTATGATGTGCAAAATGGAACATTTGGCACGCAACAGAAACTTCTCTTCCACCAGTTCTCAGCACTGGGTTCCTCACCCATGTGCCCCACATTCAGCCTTTCCCAGCCCTGTCCACACTCTCCAGCCGGCACCATGCCCACTCCAGGAAAAACCAGCAGCACCATGCTCACCACTTTGCAGCATGCTGCCACACAAATTGCCTTTCCCAGTTTCCTGCACACAGGCTCACTGTATCTTCTCAAAGAGATAACATTCAAATTCACAGTTCTCTCTCCCCTGTTCGGCTAGTGCCTATGCTTCTTTACTCCTTTCAGACATCTTTAATCAGGGAAGCATCAGCAAAGCTCCCTGATGAAGATCCCCTTTCTCCCCGGGTTTCCTCTATAACCCAATTCACTCTCCACAGGCCCTACCCTTATCTCCCCAGCTCTAAGTGAAAGGCGCTTTGACATTCGCCTCTAACAGGAAAGGTTATGCAAAACCTTTTCTCCAACATGCAGGCTAGGCCATTTGGTAGTAAGTGGAATTGGAGGAAGAAGACAGAAAACCAAACCATTGAAGTCATGGCACATCAGAAATGCTCTAAACACGGTCACATTTCCAAGGAAACTGACCAGGGCAGTAGGTTTCAGACCGCATCATTAGAGGTTGCATAGCGGAGCACTGCAACACCACCCATGATACGGTTTCGGCCCCGTTCGCAGCACAGAGCCGGGGTACCGGCACACCCAGGGGGCTGACTCGTGTCCAGGCGCGGGGCAGCAAAGGCCGGCACTGGGTTACGGCGGGCGCCCCAAGCCCGGCCACCCGCGCCGGGCCCCGGGCCAGCGCCCCGTCCCGAGGCCGCACTGCAGCCCCGCCAGAGCCGGGCCGTGCCCGGCTGCTTCCCCGGTAGACAATGCCGGGGAGCGGCCAGCCCGAAGCCCAGGCACGGCCGCCGTCTCCGCTCGGCCCCCGTTCCCTGCCAGCGCCCCGGCACGGCGTGCCAGCCCCGCT